>OX419605.1:9512984-9923196 GCA_948473455.1 Teleiodes luculella
AAAACCATTAAATTTTTCAGTTTTTGCCATTTTTTACCACCAAGGACCCGTTTTACGGTAGAAGTCACTATGAATTCTTTTAAAGTAGACTAAATTTGCAACAAAATGAGAATAGTTGGGTCTCGATAAGCTGAATAGTTTCAAAGATTTAAGCTGTACAAATGTTTGCAAAATTTCTTAAATAATACAATTTAGAGTTTAGGGTGTCTGTCAAAAATATTTTTCTACTAAAGGTGTGCTTTTTATTATTTTTATATATAGTATAGGGTATATAATTATTTATAATAAAAAAAAACAAAACCATAATACAAATTTTTTGCAAACATTTGAACAGCTGTATCTTTGAAACTATTCAGCTTATCGAGACCCAACTATTCTCATTTTGTTGCAAATTTAGTCTACTTTAAAAGAATTCATAGTGACTTCTACCGTAAAACGGGTCCTTGGTGGTAAAAAATGGCAAAAACTGAAAAATTTAATGGTTTTTCATGAATTTTACAATGTTCCGGAAGGCTTTCGAGTTGGAAAAATTATATTTGTCATTACCACCTCATTATATACAATATATAAAAAAATCAGAACTACCCGATTTGATGCAACTCAAAATGTACCAATTCCATGTATCAAAATACTACAATTATAGTATAAATTCTAGCTCTGCTCTGTTCCAACAAAGCGTGGCTAAGTTAAGCGCGCGGTATTTTAAACTGACGGACCCGGCGGCTCCCCGAGCCCCGCGGGGGGTGCGCCCCGCGTCGCACGTCTAGACCACGCCCCCAATGCGCTTTTATTTTTTCGAGGTGCGGCCTTAAAAAAATATTTTTATTTATTTGCCATAATTAATTATACTGCCTGTTTTATTGAAGCGATCTACAAGGGTAATTTTTGTTATATTTTATTTTAAACTAGCTGTCCGGCCGCGGCTACGCCCGCGTTATTTTTTGACTTTTCCGTGCAGTTTCCCGTAGGAATGAGATATTTCCCGCGGTAAAAACTATCTAAGATGTTGACCGGGGATATGAGGTACCACCATGCAAAATTTCGTTCAAATCGGTTTAACGGTTTTGGAGATTAGCCCGTACAAACAAACAGAAACAGAGAAACAAAAAATTTAAAAAAAATCTGGATACGTTCACTTTTTACATCCCCCTGATTCGGTTTTTAGCATGGTCTAGCTAGAAGACCACGTGACTTGAGACAAGCCTATGTTATCTGCTATAATACGCATTCGACAAGGATGAATAGCAGATGACGTAGGCTTGTGTCAAGTGTGACAGTCCGATTGTTAGACCTTGAATTTTTAGACCATGGTTTTTAGCCAAAGGTTTTTTTTTTGCATTTATAATATATGTACAGATTTCCGACCTCTACAGTTTTATACGGCCTTGTAGCCTTGTAGCGGTTAAGCTTACGACGGCCTTGTAGTCTAGTTGGTAGTACATCTGCCTACGAAGCACAAGGTCGCGGGTTCGAAACCCGCCCAGGGCAAACATTCGTGTGATGAGCACTTGTGTTTGCCTTGTGTCTGGATGTTGTATATTTATATATGTATGTATATCAGCTGTCTGACAACCATAGTACAGGCTCTGCCTAGTTTGGGGTCAGATGGTCGTGTGTGAGATGTCCCACATATTTATTTATTTATTTATTTATTTATTATATAGATAGATCACACGAGTAAACATGCTACCCAATTCATGGGTTTTACTCATCTTTAAATAGCTACACAAATTGCGAACAAGTTTCAATTATTTTAGTTCCCCGAAAACATTGGAATGACTTTAGTAAATTTTATGTGCCAGATTTTTATATCATCTGTGATTCAAAAAGCACTTAATTTTATTGCGCAAAGGCGTTTTGTCAGAAACATATTAAAATTTTACTCGTATTTAACTTTACGACAGTTTAAAAGTTTGCTTGTAAAATCACTTGAACATTATTAATAATAATAATAATAATAATAAGATATTGAACAGATTTGAATTATAAACGATTTGCATTACGATGTAAACATTTTTAAGCTTTTTTGATACCATCAACACAAAGGGTCTGACCACAAAAAAGTTACACAGATTTTGAACGCGTGTCCAAAAAAGCTGTATGAAGCTTGATATACAAGCTTAGGTCAATTAAAAAAAAGCTCCTCTAAGAAAATTTAGACACCCGCTCAACGTGTGTTTAACTTTTTTGTGGGAACACGGTAGATGTTTATTCTAAGATAATTTTTATAAATTCATAATAATGCAGATAATTGGTATTTCCTGCTTGGTTGCCTGGAAGAAATAGCTACTTTAGCAATAAGGCCGCGTATTGGCTCATTGTTTCACACTTATGAAAATTGTAAATGTCCTATGTATTACTGGTGTCAATAAAGGAGTTTCTTCCGGCGAGTTCTTCTCCACAGAAGACAGCCAAATTTTGAACTCGCCTCGACGTCGAAAAGTGATTTGTAATTATTACTTCGAATAAAAACTTTTTGAATTTGAAAGAATATTTTGTATTGTATTGTATTGTATGCGATATTAAAATAGGTACAGTCAATTTAAATACTTTCTAATAAAGACTCTTTCTTTCTATTTATTCATTTTCTATTTATTCTTGAATTTTTGGTTACGTTAGAATTTTTTAAAAAAGCACTTTAACTTTATAATGATTTAAAAGTACATTTATTTTAAAAATTGCCTTAGACTAGACTAGAATTCACCACTCCGCCATATTTAAGGATAAATGTACCGTGCGATGTGAACTCGGCTTTATACTGTTGACCATAGAATGACATAATGTATGAGCCATTGTGTCTTTGCAATAGAGTTTATTTTCGCACAAACGCGTTGTGGTAAGTTGCTTGTGTAGAGATGGGGGTATTTCTTGCTTGACTGAGTTATTCAATAATTTCGAGTCAATTTTGTATGTAAAATGTAAACATGAATGTCAAATTACATGGCTCAAAGTTGCTTTGAATAACTTAAGATTTTAAATAAAAGTAAGGTTTAAACCAATAATAATTAGGATAAATTTATCCATCCTTGTTATATCTCTATAGTTATTATAATTATCTATTCATATCCTAACTTTGGTAACGAGAATAAAAATAAAACGGATCGATAACATTTATTTTTATCACATTTCAAAATGAACTTCGTATTTTACAAAAGCGCGGCTTTCCCACCTCAATGTTTTTAGCAGTACACAAGAAAGGCAAAGACAGAAAAGCCCATACAGCCAAGTTACAAGTTTTTTTTGTTTTATTGAGCCCGAAGAACATGAATATCCATGCCGAAGAGATATTCCAAAAGATAACGGGAAATACCACCCACATGTGGTCGAATTTTCTTGGTTCGCACCAAACGCTTTGCGTCTCCCTTTTTGGTGCGTACGGCCAGAGAATGGAATTCTCTCCCTGCATCTGTTTTTCCGGAATCGTACAAACTGGGTGTCTTCAAGTCGAGAGTGAATAGGCATCTTCTGGGTGAGTGTGTTCCATCATCGGCCACGTCGTCGCTTTCTACTTAAGAAGCGATAGGCTCGAGAAGTAGTCAAACGCGACATAATGACAGAACCACTATGGCTCTAATGTCACTGTGTTGCGTTTGACAGCTTCTCGAGCCTGTCGCTTCTTACGTAGTAAGCTTACTGGTCAAACTCAAACTCATAGAAAAAATAAATAAAAACAAAAATAATAGATTGAATAAGTGAGTCATGCCAACTCGCCCATCCCTACTACAGTCTAAGAAGCAGACGGTCTGATTCAGTACCTTATACTGGCTCGGAACTGCATTGTTGTTAAGCAAAATGTTATTTACGGGTTTGTTTGTAAGTAATATCAAAGATTTACAGTTACTGCTATTTAGCGACATATTGCAACTCTACCACCTAGAAATGTATACTAGTTAGTTGGGTATCAAATGGGGTGAAATCGGTTTTCGGGGTTACTCTGACAGCTTCTATGATTTTAGTCAAAGAAGGATTCGGTCCTCACATGATTAAACAGTATTTAAAAGCCATATTAAAGGAACGCCAGATATTGTCTACTTAACATCCAAACAGGTATTGCGGACAATGTAACCAAATCAAAAAACGAAGAAATTCAAAAGTTTAATTAGAATTGGAAGATTTCGACTAAGTCGAACCAGGCCGATATATTAAATCATTGATAAAAAAAAATTATCTGTCTACTACATAATGTAGTGAATCGTAAATCAATGGTCCATGTATTATTGAATAGCTGGTGTTCCCTTTTTTCGAGTTTATTTTATGCAGGGTAAACTGAGCGGTTCACCTTATACGCATAAACCGATAATGCTCCTATTTCCATTCGAAGTGGTACTGTTCGAACTCGAATAGTTTTTGCATGCGAAATTCGAAAATGACAAAATTGTGACTTGAAATAGTAAGGACTTTATGCCAACAAACATTTTCGTACGATAAAATAAAATAAAATAAAGACATCAAAATACAAATTTATATTTATAAAACACTAGCTGATGCCCGCGACTTCGTACGCGTGGAAATTAGCTTCGTTCCTACTCAACTTTTTAATTTTTTTCTTTCATAAGAACCTTCTCCCAATAATAACAAACATAACAAAAAAAAATCAGCCAAATCGGTCAAGCCGTTTTCATGTTATGTCGTGACAACGGAAAACGGGTTTCATTTTTACACGCTTTATATTAGCTTCACTTGTAAGTAACTATGTATGTAAGAAAATCTTGGAATCTTATTTTGACCCACTTCCCGGTTTTCGATTAAGATGAAATTTTGCACACGCTCTGAGTTCTGATGACAATACATGACTAGCTAAGAAACGTCATTACAAATCCAATATGGCGGCCTCCCCATCATTGTATCTAAAAAAATCTTGGAACCTTAATTTGACCCACTTCCCGGTCTTCGATTAGGATGAAATTTTGCACACGCTCTGAGTTATGATGACAATACATGACTAGCTAAGAAACGTCATCACAAATCCAATATGGCGGCCTTCCCATTATTGTATCTAAAAAAATCTTGGAATCTTATTTTGACCCACTTCCCAGTCTTCGATTAGGATGAAATTTTGCACACGCTCTGAGTTCTGATGACAATACATGACTAGCTAAGAAACGTCATTACAAATCTAATATGACGGCCTCCCTAAGATGGCGAACTGGCTGTTTGAAATCCACCCCCATGATATGGGTATCATATGAAAGGGTTTGCTGTCAGGAATACGAAAAAAAAAGTCACGTGACTTAAATCCAATATGGCGGACATCCAAGGTGGCGGACAGGAAGCGTGTTTTTTAGTTTTTTAAACTATGTATTATTATATATATAGATTTAAGTCGCTAAATAAACTTATGAACAATAAAGTCAGTGCTTGTTGTATGTCTTGTCATGCCGTAAATTTTTGTCGCGGCTCCCTGGCTGTAGACTTACTTCTAATCTCCCGGATTTTTTTCTATTTAGAGTATTCTAAGCTTCTAATATTATAAAAAAATTCATTCATTTTTCATTTCATTTATTCAGTCTTATTTTAGATCTGAAACAGTAAACATGAAAGTTTAACTCCAGATCGCTAGCTATGTTAACTTAAGGCTTTACCTAAGAAACTCATATCCCACTTTGCGTAATAGATAAATTAAGTTTGGGCATTCACATTCATATGTCAAAAAATACCTTTTTTTCTCAGATATTACCTCAGTATTTTAACAGTTGAAGATATACTAAGGTATACCAATGCCTTAACAGGGGCATTGAAAATAGATCGAGAATATTCGAGAACCAATGATAGCTTCGCAAGTAAGTGAGTAATCCGATAGTTGCCTCCCTTTGGATTTCGGTGAAATTTGATATTTTTACGAAAATATAAATCGGCGTTCAGCTCCCTTCTTCGGTATACGAAACCAATGTTTTGTTGAAGATTATGTGTTTAGATATCCGATGATCTTCTGCGATATTAATATTTATTATAGTAAACGTTTTTGGTAAAGGCTTTGAATGAACCCTCGTCAGCCATCTTAAACGGGTTTTCCCCAACTACATTATCACTACATAGTATAAAACAAAGTCGCTTTCTCTGTCTTTATGTCCCTATGTCCTTATGTCCATAGGGACTATGTCCCTATGTATGCTTTAATCTTTAAAACTACGCAACGGATTTTGATGACGTTTTTTTTAAATAGATAGAGTGATTCAAGAGGATAATACATGCATAATATACTTAAGGATAACTCACAATAACCATTTTCCCGTGCGGAGCCGGGGCGGGTCGCTAGTTAATAATAAAAAAGGATTGGAGGCGTATTGTGTAAGTATGGTAAAAGTGTAGTGTGAAGTGCCCTAGAGTTCGTTATGGCATGAACGTGCTTCGAAATGTACAAGATCTGAGCTTAAATGTGTTAACTTGGTCACAAGCGAAGCGATAAGCGAATCGACAATTGTGCAAAAACAAACGAGAAAGAAAATCGTAGAGGCCCGAAAATGGTCCGTTTATGATAGGTTAAGTTTGTAGAAATTAATGTGGCAAAAGAAATTTCTTATGGGGATGAAATGTCAGTAGTGTTAAAGAAAAATAAGAAAGGTGAAAGGAAAAACGCAGCACAGAGTAAAACTTGTAACGATAAATGACAGTTAAATAAAACGAGTATACTTACTTTTCTAAATTAAAAAAAACCTTATTAACAGCAAATAGCAGTAGACGTCACGAACAAGGTGTCACACACGATATAATGACAGAAATATGACTCTTATGACACTATGTCACGTAAGATGTAAGACATCTTCTTCAGCTTCTCTCTCGTAGTAATAGCAACTCATGTCACTGCTATTCAGCAAGTAAATGTGGTAAAAGTAATTAATGAGTTCTGTAAATTAAATCACAAAATAACCCGCTAATCTTGTGCCACCATGTCCTTACCACCTTTTACAAGAATTTAGTCCACGCTTAGGACGTATGTCACAGCGCAACACACGCTTCAGGGATTTGTTCATATCCCGTAGTGTAACAGTCTTAGCTAGCTGGGTGTTACAAAATGGGTTTTGACTGTACCTACTCGCTAATATTATTAATGAGAAACTCTGTTTGTTTCACGTCTAAACGTCAGATCCGATTGTGATATTTTTGAGTTATTGGTATCACGGGTCAGATAGAACACAGGAGATTTTTTATCTAATTCAATTAGTAAATTTTTATACAGAAAATTCAATTATATAAAACCTAGAAATTATTAATTACAAAAATGGCGATCACCAGCTAAACAAAAATTTAACAACAGCTGACTTTATTCACTTCAACTGTATTTTTCATGGCTTTTATTTGCAGTAATAATATACAAATCTTATGTAAAAGCTAAAATAAAACAAATCTAAATAAAATCCATCTAGTAGTTCATGCGTGGAAGAGAAAATATCCAACCAACCATCATCAAGCATCTATTTTTAATATTATTAGAAGAATTATAACTTTCAAATCTGGCAACACTGCGAGCGCAAAAAGAACACAAATGAACAATAAATGAATCCTTACCTAATCTCTCGTTACGAAGTTATTTTCTCCATCCAACGACGATCATCCAAGCCCCAACCCAACCAACCAAATATTCGTTTAACATGACAAACGTACACCACGTCTGCCCGATAAGAGCGATAAATGTTTGCCAACATAGGGTTCGGTACCTTCGCACATTTATATAAAATAAACATTCAGGACAAAAGGGCGTAAGTCGACTTAGGCAAGTTTTTGGGAGACTTGCTGCATCGACGCGCATCTTTTTGTAAACCTATGTGGTTATTGTTGTTAGGATCCTAGGTAACTTAAGAGATACGAGTATATTATCATCATCATCTCAGCTGAAAGAAGTCTACTGCTGGGCCAAGGATATCCACAATGACCGGTCAGATCGTCGGTCCACCTCGTGGGGGGCCGCTGAACTTTTCTGCCAGAAAAAGCAAAATAATATGTCGGTTCTAAGCGCTATGTGCCCAGCCCATTGCCACTTAAGTTTAGCGATCATTCCTGATTCGATCAAGCTAGGAAACTCCGAGCATAGCCCCCTCCATCGCTCTTTAGGTGACTTTGAGCCTTCTTCTTATGAGGCAAATCGTAAGCAACCACGTCTCAGATCCGTAAGTCATCACTGGTAACACAAATTGGTCAAAGACTTTAGACTAGAGATACTGCGGTATTTGTGAAGAAAATATATTACTCTTTATATTTCTTTTATTTTCGTATTTATCGTATTTATTCAATTTTTATGCTAAGTAAAATACAAGTTGTTGAAAAAAAAAATGAAACGCTGAATAATGTCAGTTACAACCTTTTGCTTGAGCGCTAATATTTGCTCTTTTTGACGAACGATACAAATTATTAGCTTATACACAGGGGGCGTGGGTCGCATACTAATGTGAGTCGGTTTCGGGACATCCTGTGTTGTTTGAGGAGGACTTTTTGGGACATGCTGTACAGTTGAGATAAGCCCCTTTGAGACGGCTGAAGTGGCGCAATGGAGGAAATGGTGAAAAGAAAATAACATGTTTTTTATGTAATTTGTACGTAATATATATGTTACGGCTAAAGCCCGAAGTGCGGCTACACCTAGTTTTAGCCGGTTAGAACTAGGTGTAGCCACTTACTCTTGGTTAAACCTAGTACGAGCCGATTGTTTTCGGGTAAAACTAGGTCTATCCTTCATCATGCCGGCTACAACTAAGTCCGGCCATTCCCTGTTGGATAAAACTAGATCTATCCGATATCATTCCGGCTAGAACTAGGTCCAGACTATCCCTGTTGGATAAAACTAGATGCAAACAAGTTGAAACAAGTAACAGGCGCCTGGCTCACGCGAGTCGCGCGCCCCTGCCGCCCGCCACCGGTACACCCGCGTTTGCCTTTGCGCGATTTATAATAACAAAAAAACTCTCTACGTTTCTTATTATTGGATGTTTTTTTAATATCTAAAAAAAGCTCTGCCGATAGCATGCTAGCTACAACTATGTACAGCCAATAATCCCTGTTGGATAAAACTAAGACACGCGCTGCTGCTGCAGACAGTGAGTCACACTCGCTAGTAGACCTGCAGTAGATCAGCAGCACCTGGCGCTCACAACCTGCAGAGGCGCGTGCCTCGCTATGCCCTTCACCCCGCGCCGCTGCTGCAGATGCTGTGAGTCATGAGTGTGGCGCGGGGCGGAAGGAAGGCGTGGCGGGACACCCATCTAAGTTTTATCCAACATGGATTGTCTGGACCTAGTTCTAGCCGGAATGATATCGGATAGACCTAGTTTTATCCAACAGGGAATGGCCGGAACTAGTAGTAGTCGGCATGATGAAGGATAGACCTAGTTTTACCCGAAAACAATCGGCTCGTACTAGGTTTAACCAAGAGTAAGTGGCTACACCTGTTCTAACCGGCTAAAACTAGGTGTAGCCGCACTTCGGGTATTAGCCGTAACATATATATTTTTACGTGATAGATATCACATCATTTCTTATCATACTACTATTAGAAAGAGGAAAGATTTGTATTTTTGTGTGTATGTGAGTGTATTTTTGTAATGAATAAACTAAAAAACTTTTGAAACGATTTCAAAAATTCTTTCACCATTAGAAAGCTACGTTCACCCTGAGTAACATAGGCTACCTTTTACCGCGGGAAAATGCCTCATTCCCACAGGAAAACTGTTAACGCGGGCGGAGCCGCGGCGGAATGCTATTTTAATTATTATTATTCGTTAAAAGCTCTTATGCCTCCACCGAGGGGCTCGAGCCTACCCTAAAATCAGAGTGAATAAGCTTTAGTCGACCACCCTAGCTCAGTGCGGGTTGGTCGACTTTACACATATCTATTAAATTTATTTTCAGATGTGTGCAGCTTTCCTCAATATTTTTTTACCGTAAGAGCGTTGATGTATGTACGTTGGTTTAGGTAGACATTGTTGTTTATATATTTTTATTTTCTTTCTTTTTTAATATCGAGGTTTTTTAATTTCCTAGCCAGTCTTTCTACAAAATCACGGCAGGCACTCTCACGTAAGTCATACCTAGCAAAATAATATGAAATGAACGTAGTACAGTATTAATTTGAGAAATATTGGTTTCTAAGACATCGCGTCAAAGGGAAACGTCTTCAAAAATCTTTTTCCGCTACCCTCATTCCAAAAGACACGAACGACAGATTAAATAAGATTCATTGAGCAACACGTGCCTTCATTTTCACAATATTTTCCTCTCGAGTTCTTAACCGGGTGAGCAAATCCGGATATATCATACCGGGATATATTGCAACATACAGGGTGCTTAGGAAAAAATAAAGATAAATATTTACTTTTGTGGATACTATAAACTAAACATGTTCTTAGTATACACAACTTTAAGTATTGTAAACAAAATCTTAATGACTTGGTGTATGTCACAGATTACAGAGTAATGTATAGTGGTGAAGGTACATTTTGTCAAATTTTTGTACAGATCTTTTAAAAATAATAAATTGTGGCCTTCGTTATTACTCTGACACTATAGCTTTCTATCATCATCATCATCATTTCAGCCAAAAGACGTTTACTGCTGGACAAAGGCCTCCCCCAAAGATCCTAAGCTTTCTATATCATACTAATATTATAAAGGGGAAAGATTTGTATTTTTGTGTGTGAGTGTGTTTGTTTTTGTATGTGTTGTGTTTGTGTGTGTATGTGTCTATTTCAAAAATTCTTTCACCATTAGAAAGCTACATTCACCCTGAGTAACATAAGCTACCTTTTACCGCGGGAAAATGCCTCATTCCCATGGGGAAAAACTGTTAACGCGGGCGGAGCCGCGGCGGAAAGCTAGTGTTAATATTAGTCCTGTTAAGTGTGTGGTTAGTTTTTTAGTCCATAATTAGGAAGAAACAATAGAATAAAAACACAATAATATATATACACAGCCAACATATTATATACATTATATTTCTTTTTATAATATTAGATCAAAATCAGACTAGAAAAAAAAATCTTTACAAAAAAATATACTATGTTGTAATTTGGTTGTAATACAATATGTCTCAACTTCCACACCACCCTGTATAAAATACCCGGGTAATCATGCCCGGTTTGAGCTTATCCGGATATACCCGGATCAGGAGTCCCGGGCCGGTATTATACCTCTTACTGTTTGAAGGATTTACCTACTTGCATAACACATATGTGATATAAAGGTTTTTTAGGGCAATTTCTATCATTTCATCACCATCGTTTCAGCCGGCAGTCCACTGCTGGACAATCGTTCTACAAAAACTCTTTACAATGAATGGTCTTGCATAATTCTATTCTTTCGAATATTATAGACTAGTTGTCCGCCCCGTGACTTTGCCTGTATTATGAAAAAATACTGTAAAAAAATTAACAATCACGCTTTTTGTAAATTACGCACTAAAAAGTCCAAATTAATAATAATAATATGTTTAATATGTGGGACATCTTACACACGATCATCTGACCCCAAACTAGGCAAAGCCTGTGCTATGGGTGTCAGACAGCTGATATACATACATATATAAATATACAACATCCAGACACAAGGCAAACAGAAGTGTTCATCACACGAATATTTGCCCTGGGCGGGATTCGAACCCGCGACCCTGTGCTTCGTAGGCAGACGTACTAACAACTAGGGTACGGGACCGCCAAAAATTAACAGTATAGTTATTTCCGACATAGCCCGAAGAATCGCGAAACTTAAGTGGCAGTGGGCAGGGCACATTGCACGTAGAACCGATGGCCGTTGGGGAAAAAAAGTTCTCGAATGGCGGCCACGCGCCGGAAGACGTAGCGTGGGCAGGCCCCCCACAAGGTGGACCGACGATCTGGTTAGGGTCGCGGGAAGCCGCTGGATGCGGGCAGCGCGGGACCGATCGTTGTGGAGATCTTTGGAGGAGGCCTTTGTCCAGCAGTGGACGTCAACTGGCTGAAATGATGATGATGATGATGATAGTTATTTCTATCGGTATTTTATTACGCATCAAAGAGTATCTAACATTATAGAGACGTTATATTATTATATGCGAATCTCAAAGAAATAAATTTTGTCATCTAGCTGAAGTGGGGGGGGGGAGTTGTCTCGGGGTTATGTGTGATTGCTTCGAAAGGCATGCAAGCTTTCTATTGGTCGAAACTGACGGAAAAAAATGAATTCGAAAATCAAAAACACATTGGTACGTGTCGAGGCTTGAGCCGGCGAACATCCGATTGGAAGTCAAGTGATCACCGACGCTCTCGTTGAATAAATAGGTAATATTCGGGTAGTAACAGTATTCTTTTCAAAATCTTATCTGTCGTGTTCAAAACGCTAGTCTAGTAGTATTGAATAACATAACACAACCTGACTAAAATCGACCAATATTCAGACATATCGCACTACTGTACACAATACATTCGCAGTTACCCCAGAAACCTCAATTTAGGGTAAGTTTAGACGTGACGTCACACGCACAACTCGTCCTATCTTACCCCAGCAATATCGGACGCTAACATCAAACAAGATCGGTTATGCCTACAGGACACCTAAATGTGCTAAAATTGTTGAAATTAATCTCTGTGTTGCCAAGTGTCGAAAATAATTCTATTACCTTTTTTTTCATGTACAGTCAGCATCGAAAACCGCATGTGATGTTAAATTATCCTACTAATATTATGAACGCGAAAGTTTGTTGCGAATAATTAATTATGTCTATGTCTAGGATGAATGGAATCGATGGATATGAATGGATGTTTGTTACGCACAAACTACGGAATGGATTTTAATGAAACTTTACAATAATATAGCTTGTACATGAGAATAACACATAGGCTATCTTTTACCGCGGAAAAATCCCTAATCCGCAGTATCCATTCACGATATTATTTGTTTCTAACGCTCCTTTTCATTTTAAATTAACTCTGAGTAATAAGTACAGTAATTAAAACAAAAGAATTAGTAATAAGAAACCGGAGACGACCAAATATTAACTGAAATTTTATCGCCAGAAAATGAAATGCAAAGACTTAATTAAGTATGTAAATATACAAAGTTCAATAATAAATTTACTTGAGCTCTCCCATATTACTCCTCCAACTAAAGATAAACATAAACTACCCAACGACAAACTCAAGTAAACGTATGCAACTAGAATACGTATCAATAAACTTCACAAACCCTTTGAAGAGACCACCATATTTCGAACACAATGGTTCCTTTGATACGGTGTATCCTGTATATTTAGATCTGCGGATCGGAAGATCTGAGCTTGTACCACGTAACATGGTTAGAATGAACCAAATCATTATGTCAAGAAGTCCACTGGTGGACATAAGCCCTGATTTCGCGGATTTAACATTGATCGGAAACCTAGTTAGTTTTTATCTGTGTACGATCATAATCGTAGAATTTACTTAGAATCAATCAGCATTTTCCACGGGCAACTATTTTTAATTCCCGGCGAAAAAGAGGGGCGTTAAAGTGTGTGTCTGTCTGTGGCCTCGTAGCAGCTCCTAAAGGGATGCGCCGATTTTGATTTAGTTTCTTTTTTGTTTGCAATGTGTCACAATCGTGAGTGTTCTTAGCTATGATCTAAGAAAATATCTTCAGCTATTTGAAAATTATCAGCTCTTTTCTAATTGTTGAAAGGATCAAGTACCTAAATTTGTGGCGGGGATTTTTAAAATTTTTATATTTGGTTATATTGGACAGTTAGTATTGCTTTTGATAGTTCCGATATTTTCGGTCGAAATCAACTTTAATTTTAAGTATGTTTTTGTTTTCACTCTATCAATTTAATTTTAAGCAGCGGAGCCACAGACGTTTTTCTTGTTTCTGGTAATAAAATTAGGTATTTTAAATGTCCGCAATATGGCGAGGTTTTTTTTCCAAGTCAGGCTTATTTTCTTTTCATTGCAACCAATTTACGTGGTACCTTGAATCCATAAGTGGATCCGACTGTTTCCAAAGTCTGACACAAAGGTAATCCCGGATACGCATTCGTCCGTGACGTCAGCCGTGTGGTTTCGGCCCAGAATTGGACCAAACATGGACCAAACCGACTGTTCCTGTTGCCAATATAAATATTAAACAGTTCTTGACGGCCCCGTAGACTAGTTGGTAGAACGTCTGCCTTTGAAGCTCAGTGTCGCGGGTTCGAATCCAATAAAAAATTCGTGTGATAGGTATTTGTTAGCTATCTGAATGTTGTATTTTAGTTGAAAATACAAAATTAATGCCTGATACCTTGTTTCTGCGTTTTGTATCTTTTTTAACTACCGACGAAAAAGAAGGGTGTTATAAGTTTGACGTGTGTGTCTGTCTGTCTGCACAAACGGATGCACCGATTGTGATCTATTTTTTTTTGTTTGCAAGATGTCACAATCGAGAGTGTTCTTAGCTATGATCTAAGACAATATCTTCGGCCATTTGAAGATTATCAGCTCTTTTGTAGTCTGTTGTTGAAAGGATCTAAGTAGCGGTTTTGGGGCGAGGGTTGTTAACATTTTTAATTTAATGTTATTTAATCGCCTTTGTCCAGCAGTGGACGTCTACTGGTTTAAATGATGATGATGATGAATCGCCTAAGGGAGCGTTCAAGTATTACGTAACGCAATTAAATAGGCGTAACCTTATTAGAGCAACGCCGGCCTTAGGTCCGCGTTGCTCTAAGGGCGTAACCGATAAGTTTTGACAATAATATGAACTAAATGTCGACGAAATGTTAATAAACAAACAAATATTTCATAACAAAACAATTGTTTAATACCAGCGGCGGAGAAGCAGAGCAAACGCCTTGAATATAATAAACGCAACGCAGTAGCACTAACAGATCTAGTGCATATTTAGTAGGAATTCTGCTATTCATAATTAGTAGAGTATCTCTGTAGTGAAAACACACGGGCAAAGAACACAGGCGTCCGCGTTGCGGTTTTAATCCGCTCAGAACCGCTACCTCTCGAGCCATCGAATAATCTCATTGCATAATAATATGCTGCACCAAAAATTCATACGCATAATCCTTACGACACGAGACGAGACCATGACGTATTAATTATGAATAGGAGAAAAAAGTATATTGAGGTGCGGAAAGGTATACTCAAAACATTGACATTCAAAAATCTAATTGATCTTATAAAAAATTGTATGCAGCAATAGATATTACAATTTCAAATAATTCATGTTGATTTTATTACTCCTATTTAGGTAATACTGTTTTTTATGTTATATATGTCACCGTAAAATCGTAAATACCGTTAGATTACAATTTAACTCGCGTGATTGTAAACTGTCGAAAGATTGTGAACTAAACGTACTGATGACAATTCAACGCATTAATTTTCGGTAGATTGTAATCTATCGAAGTGAAACCGTTAAATCACAATCTGTCGCGCGTTAAATTGTCAACTGTCCAAAGGCTGTTCCTGATTGGTCGGTATTACAGCAAGCCGTTCTATGTCCATACAGTTGGGAATAAAACACAGGCGTCAGTTGAATAAAATTAAAGCACTTCAAGAATTGTGACATCACGTATTTATCTATTATTAAGTAGATAATCAGTAATTTTTACATCATATTATGGTATATTTTTGGAGACTCACACTACCTCATTTATCATTCAAACTACTATTCTTCGATTAATCATGGATTCATTTTACTTCCACAATAATTTCATAGAACTTATTATAAAGTAGTGAGTTATTTTCAACACGAAATCAATTGAAATTCACTTAAACACAGATTGTTTACATTGGATAATAAACGAAAAAACAAACAAATATGGCGGCGCAGAGCATATGACGATCAACCAATCAGCGCGCGAGATGCGTTCCATCCTATGCCATTTCACAATTTGACGGTTTAATTTCGATAGATTACAATCTACCGAAAAATAATCCGTTAAATCGTAATCAGTATGTTTGGTTCACAATTTTTCGATAGTTTACAATCTCGCGAGATAGATTGTAATCTAACGGTATTGATAATCTTACGGTGACATATACATGGTTAAAAATCAATGTTTAGGTATTAATATTATTTTATATTATATAATAATTAATACAACCATGTATTTAATAAAATATAACACGTGTTTTTCCGATTTCGACCTCATCATAAAATAAATCCCTTTTTTAAATCAAGCGGGCCCGCACTGGATTACCCCCTGTATATTTCCAAACTAAAAGCGGTCAGACGAAGCTGGCACCACCGCTCCGCAATTTGCTTACTTTTCACAAACAAATCCACAAGTTGCCAGCTCTCAAACGCGTTTTCAGTGCAAAATGCAGTTTTAAAGATTAATAAATAACGAATCAACGGGATATTCCGTAGGATTGAAAATAGCGGGATTTCGTTCGAGGAAAACTGGATTATTTGGATAGTGTTTAAGCGGTAAAAGCTTTTTGCATTTCGTTGTGGATGAAAATTGAAATGAGTTATGTCTCTGCAAAGATATTAATTATTTTTATTACTAGCTTTCTGCCTGCGGCTCTGCTCACGTTAATATTTAACCCTATACTTACAAAATAAATAAAATGTTGATACATGAATACTTACGGACAATTATTTGTAGTGGGTAATAAATATGACGTACCTGAAACAATAATAATAACATGTTAAATCAGGAAATAATAAATCTAGAAAATCAATTTGTTAAAGAAAACCGTTCAATATTAACAAAATTCCTTCTTCCATGGATAAAGGGACGGTAAAGTCTAAAATGTTCAGTTTGACATGCTCTTAACTGTCCCAAAAAGGATAACGTTGGTTTTAGAAAATGTATTCTTATAGGCCGGGAGATGATGACAGAAATTTTTAGGTCATTTGTTACAGTATGGCGGTTTTACAGGGGTCTTAGTACGCAATGACAAAAAGAAAAATGATGGTCATAGCGCTGGTACTGGCGGCCCAATCGCGTGGGCGTTAGTGAAATAGTCGAAAAAATTACGAAAGTCAAACGATTTGTACCTACCACAAAAATTTTATTATTTTCCGATAGCCCGTAAAAATAACTAGACGACAGTGTCATGCCATACTTCTCCGGTGTGACTTACAGCCCGCCATACTGGTTAATAAATTAAAAATTCAACCATTTGTACCAGGGTAATTTTTGCACAGTTTGATCATCTTCGTGCAGCCATTTACGACAATCACCATGCCATACTTTTCGGACGGCTCCAAATGGTCGCCATACCGCCGAAAATCTGCATTTTTTTTTCGCGGTTGGGCCGCCTGTACCAGCGCTATGACCATCATTTTCCTTTTTGTCATTGCGTACTAAGACCCCTGTAAAAAGGCCATACTGTAACAAATGACCTAAAAATTTCTGTCATCATCTCCCGGCCTATTAGGTTTGACGAAAACAAGTTTTGTAAAAACGAGAGTGCGCTTCGCTCGTAAAAACATACTTCGCAAAAAAAAAAACATTATTTTTTACTAGCTGTCTTCTCGCGGGTACGCCCGCGTTGTTTTTCGACTTTTCCGCAGTAATTTTTAGCTATCCCACGGGAACGTTTTGATTTTCCGGGATTAAAAGTACATATCTAAGATGTTGATGATAATGTACCACCATGCAAAATTTCATTCAAATCGGTTTTACAGTTTCGGAGATTAGCCCGTTTAAACAGACAAACAGAGAAAAAAAACATTTGAAAAAATCTGGATATGTTCTATATCACTTCTTACATCCCCCTGACTCGGTTTTTAGCTTTTTTTTTCTATGTACAGATTTTCGACCTCTACAGTTTTATTATATAGATTCTTTAGTTTATCAAAAACATCTCGTTACACATAAACTAGTCTTCAAACCGCCACTCACACCGAAGCGAATTTAAAGCGATGCGATGAGAGATACCACGTTCTCGGTACTATACAGATAAGAATAATTGCTGGATCAGTTATGATGATAGTTAATTATGAATGCATCGATAAATTTAATTGAGTTATATCAGCATTGCAATCTAGTGTTTTTATGGGAATATTTTTATTGGCTGTAATTATATTGTTGAGGTAAAGAGGTGGAATTTTTGAAATATATCGTTCTGGTAAATATAAATATGCTGTAAGCACTTCGAAGTTTTTCTAAAGAAGGAATCTTAGACAAGATTTTAAATGTCTACTGAATTTATATTTTTAGAATAAATATTCAAAAATTTAAGCTGAATATTATTAAACCTAATTGAATTGAAAAATAATGAAATATTTGACAAAATAGGTTTGATGAAATAAAACCTGTTCCATATTACAGTTATATTGTTAAACAAATTACGTCATCAAACCTAGAAGTTCGAAATTTGAGCACAAAAAGCATTAATTCTTTTTGAAACAAATTTGATGGTTGGAAATATTTACTGCAGTCCGCCCGCGATCATGCATGTCTTGTTTTTTTACTTTTCCGTGCTTAGTTTCCCGTGGGAATGAGATATTTTCCCGGAGAAAAAAGTATCTAAGAACAGGGATATAAGGGTCGAAGATTAGCCCGTACAAATAGTGAGAAAAATAATAATAACTGGATTTGTTTTATTTTGCTTCTTACACCCTGACTTTGTTTTTAGTTTTTTTTTTTCTGTGTACAGACATTTGACCTTTACAGTTTTAGTATATTATAGAAGAAGATACAAGATAGTAGAAGAAGAAGTAATATAAAATAAGACCGCAGAATTTTAAAATTTTAACATTATAAATGAATACTGCAGAGTTACTAAAGCCTGACCAAAGAAATAAAAAACCTACTTTGGGGGCGCTACGTGTATATTTTTATGTTTATGGCAACAATTTCCATTATAAAATTAGTTCCATTGAAATTCCGCAATATGGCGAGGTATATTATTTCTTTGGTCAGGCTTTACATTCGTTAATTTCAGGACACTTCGTTTTATCAGAACTCTTACATAATTTCCGAATGCTATCTCATTCCAGTCAACAAGCGACAGCGAACATTTTTATCCTAATTTATACCAATCAGATTGCGCGTCGGTGTAACGCACTTCGAAATTACCATTCGATATTTCGTTGTCGTAATCTCGATTCGTCGATCTCGGGTCGATGGGGAATCGATTACCTCAGGACAGTGAATTTGCGACTTTGGAACCGAAAATTTATACTCGCCAAGGTGGGTACATCGTCGACGAAATAAAAAACGAAGATGGTTGGAATGCTCGTGACGTTTTTGCGTGAACGGGTTCAGTATGTTTTATTTATAAGTTTCGTTGTACTTCTACTGGTTCTAGAAAAAAAAAGAATAGAAATAAAATAAATAGAAACTGAACTACAGAAACAATTTCGACATTAAGATCTTAAATTTAAATTACAATTAATATAAAAGACAAACGATTAATTAACTACCTACTGAACTAATTAATTGATATAGGTCAAAGTTTAATGAAGTCTGTAAAATAAAGGCATTTTAGAAAAAGATGGAAATATATTAACTTAGCAGCGCTGTTTAGCATTTTTCGCAATTTCCTGTTTAGTTGCCTAGAAGAGATACTTTATATTATATAGATATTTTATTGCTTCTTTAGCAATAAGGCCGCCTATTGGGTTCTTGTTTCACTCTTTAAAATATTGTAACAGTGCTATTAATTTCTAGTGTCAATAAATAATATTTGTATTTGTAACCCACGTATCCACTTAGACGCAAAATAACGAATATTTTGTGAAGTACTTAATAAGTAAATTACTGCTTATGATACCATTATAGTCGACACTTTTTTACAAGGAAAGAAAATGAATGAAAGAAAGGATTCGGAAAAAATTTAGTTGAGTTCTGTTGAGTACTGTAACTAAAGTAATGACATGTTTTATTTGGCTTATCCATATCGGATATATAATAAATTCAAATCAAAACTTCAAAATTTAAACCCAACGTCTTATGGAACCCTAAAAAAATCACATCATCAAAATTACCGTCGATATATCGAACCCTAATTTTGGGTTCCAATAAGAGCCTATATAATTATAACTCTGTATAATTATAATGTCGGTCTGAAGACGGTATCACAATCTGTACTAAACTGGTTTTTTTTATTAAAAAACAGTGTGATTTTTTTAAGTAGACTGTTATTAAATTCGGTTGCATTTTAATTGGTATAATAACGATCGAGTGTTAAAAGGTATTTTGTAGTAATTAGTATGGTAATTTGGTTAATTAAAATAATCACTTTGTAGTTTCGTATTCGCCGGTTTTAATACTTTATTTAACACTTAAACGCAGGCTGTATGGGCTATGTTCATTTTGCCTTTTTTTAAGTGAAAATAGGTACAAGTGGTAGTTTTAGTAATGTAAATTATAATGTAAAATATAATAAATAATAACAAATAAATAACTAGCATTTAAATCATTTTCATATACGAATAAAAAATTCCGATGATAAAAAGTTAACTATGTGTAAAGTTAATTTTGTGCATTTTTTTTTAATTGATCTATGCTTGAGTCGAAAAAGTACGACGGATCATGCTTCACCGGACTTGAAGCAATTTTGTGCTTCAGAACAGACCTTGTGTTTCATACCTTTCATATAACATTTTATGGAAATTGGTTTAGCAATGTTGGCAATACTAGAACAAAAATTTTACAAACCTGAAATCTGTATAGTATTTGCTATTAAATAAATACAAATTATTTTTTAATTTTAGTACACAGCACATTCGGTTGAACATTCGCACTACGAAATTCGCCTCTACCACTACGGAATACGGCGCTCTCAAGGTCAAAACGTCCAGCCGCTTGTGCTGGCTACTGTACCTATGTGTTTTTAAACTACTCATCACACCAAGGATGGTCTCCGTGTTTATTTAACGGTCCTTTTCACTCAAAACAAAATTAAAAAGTAAATTAACTTTCCGACTCTCTGTGTCAACTTAATTCTCGTACAGGAACTCCGAAAGCAATTTCGTTGGACATCCTATCGAATTTCCGAAAATCGAGTGTTTATAAATAAAAAATACAGCTACAGAATGCGATTGGCCGCTCCACAGAAAAGTTAGCATAGATGAAAAACTAATATAAAAGGGATGTTAGTTGACTGGCAATTTAAATTATATCAAATGAGCTTCTTTTTATGAAATGACAAAACACTATTTCATATGGAAAATTAGAACCAATACAAACTTATGACGTTGGGGTTTCAGTTTTTTATATTGATCGATTTGTATGATTTATACTTTGATTTGGAATTATTCCAAATTACTGAATTATTGAATTGGTTCCAATAATCTCCAAATAATTCAAACTAGAGTCATTTAAGACATTTTATTTTCTGCATAGTTAGTGTATTTAAGATATATTTATTTTGAATACAGACAATATCTCTATTATAATCTAAAACCAAATAACAAGTCAGACGGGTTTAGCAAAACCATTTTTTATAATGTAGATTCCATTTCGTAAGTACTCTCTATCTTAATATAGATAGAGACTATCACTTTCAATACTTACATACTTAAACCAGAGAAAAAAATATCAACGCACTAGCGTTATCATTAACTAGGTATTACAAAAGTATTTAACACTAATAAACTAAGATCGCTGTGGTTGGAAATCACAGTTTTTGAACGCTGCAGGATTCATATCGTCACGATAAAGTGATACCCGCAAGAAACTTGCCGGGAATTAATTACATGGCTTAATATCTGTATCCTACTTTATCTGTGGCCGCTTTGACGCAATGTGATTTTTGTACGGAACTCTGTGAACGTGCGAAAATGGAACGTCAAAGCTATTTTTTTTTTTAGTTTTTGATTGGTAGAGAATTAAGTGAGCTGTTACAGAGCTATAAAGTTAGCTAGCAAGTTAGTTAGTTAGCTTATAGCACATAATAAATAATAGTACTAGCTTAAAGTTACATCAAGTTTAGTTAGCGTCGTCAGCGAGTTGGATAAAAAATGTTTTAAAAACTAATAAAATGCGAAGCGCGTAGATTTTTTTTGCTCTTATGACTAAATCATAATTTCAGCCTGTAGACGTCCACTGCTGGACAAAGGCCTCCCCCAAAGATCTCCACAACGATCGGTCCTGCGCTGCCCGATAACTAAAAAAAAAAGGAATATTTCTTTTTTATCTAAATGTGTATGGTTTTAGGTAAGTAGGTACCTGTAGAGAATTTATTTGACTTTAAAAATTGTTAAATAGTTTTTAGAGCTGGGAATTAGTTAATGATTCCATTTCACAAATGTTAATAAAATCTAAAAGTTTAAGGTTTCTTTATCGTACTAATAGGTATTATAAAGAGGAAAGATCTGTATTTTTGTGTGTATGTTTGTTTGTAATGAATAAACTCAAAAACTACTGAACTTATTTCAAAAATTATTTCACCATTAGAAAGCTACATTCACCCTGAGTAATATAGGCCGTTTACTGTGCGAAATTGCCTCACGGAACCGCAGCGCAAAGCTAGTATAAAATAATTTCATGATCTGTATCGAGCCGGATTTCGTGTTGCAATAAGTAAATCTTGTTATAAGAGATTCATTACTAATATGTTATTTTCTTGTGGACGATGGATTATTATTCTATTCTATTCTAAAAACCCTGTAAGTCTAAACCGCGCTGCGCAAGAGCATACAATGTACCATAAACTACACAAGAAGAGAATTTTCTCCCCAATTCCGGCACCAACATAATATTAGATAGAGAAGAAAAGGATAATCGTTTATATCGGCCGGAATAACGTGTAATAAAAAAGAGTCTGTAAATAAAATATAATAAACATAATCTACAGTTTAAATAAATCGTTATGTTCATTTTATTATTAGAAATCAATCTTAGAGTATAAATAGAACAATTTCTGATCAATATTTTATTTTCCAATAGATATTGGAATATATTATCTTATCTTATTTAGCCTAAACTGTCCCACTGCTGGGCAAAGGCCTCCCTCTTTTTCTTTCACCGCTCCCTGTCATGAGATCCAATAAGCTTTTAAATTTTTTTATTTAAAGTAAAAACGAAAACCAAACTATAAGTCAATTTATCACGTTATTAAGTAGTTATAATAAGCGCTCTACAAGTACCTACCGCCGCCGCCGCCTGCCGCCTTTTCTTTAATTTGTGTACCACTAATTTGACACTCATTTCATATAGGACACCGAATTACGAGCAGAGGAAAAACTGCGGGAATAAATTTAAAATAATTTTGCCAGAATCGCACACATCTTAACATAATCAAGACGACAGTATATTATAATCTTCGACGTGGGTCCTCTGTAAAGGATGATGGCCATTTCTGTATTGAAATGTATACCGCGGATTCCCGATTCTCAATATGGTAGGTTATGGACATTGGACTATGGTTTATAGCATTAGTTTTTCATTAAAACCCACTAGCATAACGCCCGTGACTATATCCGGCTTTATTTATGTTTTTTCCTACGGGAGTACGACATTATAGTGCTGTTAAAATAAAAGACAGTTGCCCGGTAGAGATTACTATCTTAGCAAAATAGCCGCTTTTTGACTCGACTTTTTTCGTATATATAGTAGCCAACACATGCAGCTTGACAATTTTCACCTCTACACGAGTTTCACCTCTACTACTACGGGATAAAGGCGCTCTCAAGGTTAATATGTCCAGCCGCATTTGCTGGCTAGTGTACCTATTACAAATTAGAGTAAACAGGCTTTAGTCGACCACGCTCGCCCAGTGCGGATTGATCGACCTTAAACAACGTTACAAGAATTTTTTGAGAATACTGGATTTTCAAAATTTACAAAATAAATTTATTTTCTTCAAATACCTATCTGTCGTCAACAAATAAAATCCACCTGATTGCATACCTGTATTAAAAGGAAATCGCTCGAATAACAGAAATAAATAAAGCGAAGACAAAACAATGGGATTCCTGCCCGGATTAAAGTCGCGGGATTCGATTCCCAGCCGATACAACAACACATGCGAATAATTGAGCGGATTACTGAGATGTTTATCTACTGTTGTTATTATTAAATGGATTTGAAAAAAATATATATTAAAAGGATAAAGGAAAGGATCACAACTCTACACGTATTAAGTAAGGGGTCTATATTAAAACCCATAATTGAAAATGTATATATCGAAAATCCATAATCGATAAATGTCATAACGATTAGAATCCATAATTTTGAAATACATATATTTAAAAGCCCTAACTTTAATATGAATACTGTTAGCATGTATAATAATTAAGAAATATAAATTTGACAAATACAGTAAACATAATATATTAAATTATTATTTTTATCACCAAAAATGCTGTTTCTCTTATCTTCTTTTTTACCAAAATATCTTAAATTTATGATTTTGAAAGATTATACAATTATGGATTTTAATAGTTATGCTAAATAATGGTACTTATGTATTTTTGAATTATGAAATCTAATTGTTATACTAATTAAAGTTATGGCAAGTCTGTTATGGATTTTCATAATAGGGATATTTATGTTATGCAATTTAAAGGGCACCCATTAAGTAAGTACTTATATACACCGTGAAATTTAACTGGTTGTTACTTGTTATTTTAACTGGTTGTTACTTGTTATTTTAACTGGTTGTTACTTGTTGTTACTTGTTTATCCGCAACATAGTACTCATGAAACTAATCATCTTTCCCTAAGGAACATAGGTAGAAATCTCAAAATCAAAATGGGTTTTCCCGCGGTTAAAGGTAGCCTATGTTGTTATCTGATGTACAAGCTATAAATATTGTAACGTATCATTAAAATCCATTTAGTAGTTTCCGCGTAAAAGAGTAACAAACATCCATCCATAATTATATCTATTCTCACAAACTTTCGCATATGGATTTGTGCCTGAAATATACAAAATATATTAATTTAATTAAGGCTTTAAAACATGTATGAATTATTTTAAATATTAGTTTTTTTGAAAATATTAAATTTTTGAAGAGTTTAGAAAACTTTTTATTTAGCTTTCCACTCTTTTAAAACAAAATATTATTGTAAAAGAGATATTTTAAAGCATTATTACAACATCAAACTGAATATCCAATTGTATTTCAAATATCGTTATTAAAATACCTAAAAGCCATCCTAAATTTGATTTAGGACTCATTCGAAGACTTAATTCTAGAACAATGAAAGGAATTCAAATACAAATTTTAATAAGTTTTTGTAATAAAATTTATAATTTAAAATGTCTGCATTAAGAAGTTATTTAATTATTCTGATCCGATAGGCAGTAGGCAAATTGGCAGACAGATAAAACATCTATATAATAAAACTTTCAGAGGTCAATTATTATTGTCCGTACATAGAAAAAATGCTAAAAATTTTGAACCCTTATGAAGTTCTTTTTATTTAGGGTTCCGTACCTCAAAATAAAAAAACGGAACTTATCACTAGGGTGTCTGTTCATTCCGGGTTCAACGCTTATTCATTATCTGAATCACCCATATTTTTCTTGTTCCATACAAAATTACGTTTTACTTATAAAGCTGATCATAACAAAACAACATTTGGGGACCTAATTTTCATCTTCCAGGGAACGTAAACATTTTTCCTTTTAAAATAAAAAGTACAAAATTCACAGCTCCCTCGATACCGAACTTCAAAACTTTTTAAAGAGCAAATTCCAAAGCATGGAAAGGAGATATTTTAAGCCAAACTAAAAACACGTACCGAGTACCGACTCACTTTCAAAAACGACTCGATACGGTATTAGTATTCGGAAAGCGTCTCAAGTCGAGCATCTATAAAATCTGCAATACTTTTAAAATATTTTCCGAAGCAAATACGACATTGGTAAGGATGGTGTGTTCGCGCTTTCTCAAACGCGAATTCTCAAATACGAATACGAATATGAAAATACGAATACGAAAATATAAAATAACTAGCTTTTTGGTTACATTATTGGAGTTTTAGTAAGGATCCCAAATTGTTTTGAATGTTAATGTTATCCGGGGTAGTGAAGCTTCCCAACCAACAGTGAAAGAATTTTTGAAATCGGTTCAGTAGTTTCGGAGTCTATTCGATGTAAACAAACAAACAATCAAGACTATTGTATAGATAATTAAAAACCAGTGCCAGTCAGTTCCTCGTGTATTTTACTGCTGGAGCCAAAGGAATCCTTCAATCTTCAGCCGCTCCTGTCGGGTTCTTCCCCGAGCTTACCGTCCCGGACCCGGAGCTTACCGATTTTGATAAAATTGATTACATTTTATTATGTTTTTTTTTCTACTATTCCCAACTTGTACAATAGACATCAAAAGTGTTTTAAAATATGAAATGTGATTGTTTGGTTACTGCAGGCAGAATTATGTGAACTTAATGATGAAATTTATAGTTATATGTTTTAGTTTTGTAATTGTTTTTATTGTTGATTATTTGTAATGCTAAATTGACCATCATTATTAATAAAAAAAACAAATTATTGTGATGATTAAAACCTGTGACAATTACACCAGCAGATAAATAAACGTGATTATTTAACCGCGATCTAGAACTTATTATTTATTCCTATAAAGTATAAAATTTGACTTTGCACTTTTACTGCTAATAGTACATTTAAGCAAGATTGTCATTTTAATCGACTTTTTATAATATTTACAAATCGGTAAGCTCCGGGACGGTAAGCTCGGGGAACGGTAAGCTCGGGGACGTCGGCTTGCCAAGGTCCTGATGGGCCGTAGGCGCTAGGCGTGACAATGGCGCCCAACGTTGGGCTTATTAAATCTTATTGAACTAGTAGTAACGGGAATAGTCCACGGAGCTAAAGCCAGTCCTAAGACTGTCTGTTCCTCAGAAAATACAAGACAAAATGCTGCAGCCATTCTATTAAGCACTTCGGTTCACTGCATCAAGATACACTTCATAAAATATACATAATACAGGGTTATTTTTTAATCAATGCGTATATTTTTAACCCTAATAAAGGGGGGTGTTATAAGTTTGAAGTGTGTGTCGGTCTGTCTGTGGCAACTGGCATCGTAGCTCCTGAACGGATGCGCCGATTTTGATCTAGTTTTTTTTGTTTGCAGGATGTTACAATCGAGAGTGTTCTTAGCTATGATCCAAGAAAATATCTTCTGCCATTTTAAGATTATCAGCTCAACAACTAGATAAGAGCTGATAATCTTCAAATGGCTGATGATATTTTCTAGGATCATAGCTAAGAAACCTCTCTCTCTTGACACAGAGAGAAGAAGATTTGCGGCCTTATTAGTTGGATAGCAATTTCTTCCAGGCAAACAGTTTGGAAATTGAAAACATAGATGTAAGTGATGCGGGAATCCAAACTTAATTTTAATAAATTCATAATAAATATAATAATAAATTGATTAATACTAATTACCTATAGTAGGTACTATTGAGTATATTAAGACGAAAAAGAAGAAACGAAATTTATCTAAAATGTTGTCTACAATGATTTTATTCTGTGAAAAAGACACCTTTTATATAACAGGGAACAAATTAGTTGAACGTGCCTTACGAAACTCGGATTCGTTTAATTAATTTCTAGAGCCATACAATCCATCCCACAGCCACGCAAAATGATTGCCCAACAATTTGAACCCAAAAACTCCGGTTTGGAAGCAAACTACTAGACCAAATTTAACTAGCCCGCTGCTATTTAAACTGAAATTAAACTTTTACTACGTCGTAAACACGTCATAATAAATAAATAAGGCCGAACGCACACGGGCGATTCGCCGATAATTGGGCAAATAAACGCCACATACCGAGACATAAAATTTTGAACATAAATCACTGAATTCAAACAATTTAAACATCGTTTGTGGACAGTAAAATTAATTTACGACAGAATTTTCGGTCGTCAAATGGAGAGACCGCAGCAATCATTTTAAATTATTTCGTACTAGCTGCCCGCCCGCGGCTACGCCTGCGTTGTTTTTCGACTTTTCCGTTGTAATTTTTAACTATTACACGGAAACTCTTTAATTTTCTGTGATTAAAAGTATCCAACATGTTTACCGGGGAAATAAGGTATCACCATGCAAAATTTTATTCAAATCGGTCTAACAGTTTCGGGGATTAGCCCGTACAAACAGACAAAGGAAAAAATAAAAAAAGTGGATCAGTTCTATATTAGGTACTTCTTACATTCCCCTGGCTCGGTTTTTAGCATTTACAGATATTCAACCTCTACAATTTTACGAGTATTCTATAGATAAGAAATTACAGCTTTATTTATTTGGTGCGTTTTATTTTACAAAGCTTGTAACATAGGTACTTGTAATGATTTCAATCGTTAGTTCCCGTTGTCCCCATTGCCGTGTCCCCATAATGGGGACAACGGGAAACATTTAAAATTTCTTCCCGTTGTCCCCATTGCATTATTTTCCATGGGGACAGCGGGAATAGAAAATTTGTGATGTGCCATTGTCCCCATTAAATGTACATTTTGAATTTTAGTTACGTTATTAGCTTGAGAGGAAAATAAAGTAATTCAAAATTTGATAAAAAGAAACTAAATAGTATAAAACATATTCTCATATATTTCTTAATTCTTACAAGACACGGGGCTAATTAAAACGTTATTTAAACCTACACAATATTTTTTATGCAAAAAAATCGTTCTACATAATATTTTTGGACAGTTTAGAAGTAATTTAGTATACTTGTAATTTATTTTAGACATATTTTTAATGTATGCAATTACTAAATTAATTTATTTGACATTGTTTGTTACGTTTATGATTTATTTGTATTTGATGTTTTTATATTTGCATTATCGACTTGGGTGTATACCTGTAATGATAATCTATTTGAACCTTTTAATGAAATAATAAATTGAATTGAATTGCATTTGTGATATTAACCTACTGACCAAACCGATTCTACATCTATTTTTACTTAAAAACATCTACAACATTAAAATACATAAAAATAAGAAATGCGGCCAGCGATGAGGTCAACACACACGTATTTTCCAGTTTTCTTCTTGGATAATAAGAGCAAATAATTTTAACATGTTATCAAACTAATGGTAAATGTTATATTATCTGTAACGTAATTATATTATATTCAATCAACATGGAAATGCATACCTAGTCTGCCTTTTGCATGCCTTTAGAGATGTTTTTAGGCAAGTATTTTTCATGTTCTTAGACAAAAATTGTAGAGATACTAAGTTGAAAAGTTGCGTCTAGCCAGATGCTACTTTTCATTGTAGTATTACGATTTTTTAAATATTTTTTTTACTAGGAAGAAAAGGAAAATGTCTAATATTCACAATAAAAAAAAAATTCATACTTTTTATTTACAACGTAAAAGATATAGTTTACACACGCATTATTGAATTTCTAAATTTAGTTTTTTTTTATTATCTTAGTGCCTTATTTCACTGGCGACAAAGACAAAGTCGTGAAAAAACGAAAAGGGACGCAGTTATGCGTTAGAATGAGATATAAATACACCGCGCTCACTCTTGCGCATAACTGCGTCCCTTTTCGTTTTTGCACGACTTTGTCTTTGTCGCCAGTGAAATAGGTGCCTTACAAGCAGCGAATTTTTTTATTTAGGCAACCTTTTTTTTCTCCGATTGAAGTTCAGTATAGATGCGTCTTTCTTTCTTATGACGGCAGTATGGGGACAGCGGGAAGTAATTTAATTAATTTATTACAGTGCCGTTGTCCCCATTACATGGGGTAATGCCAATGGGGACAACGGGAAGTATTTTAAATAAATTTAATAAGTGCCGCTGTCCCCATTCAATGGGGATATTTTTAATGGGGACAACGGGAACAAACCATCCGTTAATTTGAGTTCAATTCAGTAAAGTGATGGGTGAGAGCGTCGGTGGCGTAGTGGTTAGGAATGTTGTCTCACATTTGGAAGCTGTAGGTTCAAACCCCGACTCGCACAAATGTATTTTAATTTTGCTATTTTCGAATTTTTATGTACGTTCATTTGACGTTCCGCCCGCGTCGTTTAATATTTTTCGCAATTTCCTGCTTGGTTACCTAGAAGAGATTGCTACTTTAGCAATTAGGCCGCCTATTGACTTCTTGTTTCACTTCAGAAAATTGTAACTGTTTTATTAATTTCTAGTGTCAGTAAAGAATATTTTTGTTTGTTGTTACGGTGAAAGAAAACATCGTGAGGAAACCTGCACACACTTGTGAAGAAATTCAAAGATTGTGTGTGAAGTTGACCAACCCGCACTGGACCAGCGTGACTAAGAAGGCCTAATCACCCCAAATCTGGGGTGCGATCGAGCCCCTTGGTTGGGATGTAAATAGGTATTCATACTTAATATTATAAAGAGGAAAGATTTGTATTTTGTGTGTATGTTTGTAATGAATAAACTCAAAAACTACTGAACCAATTTCAAAAATTCTTTAACCATTAGAAAGCTACATTCTTCCCGAGTAACATAGGCTACCTTTTACGCGGGAAAATGCCTCATTCGCACGGGAAAAACTGTTAACGCGGGCGGAGCCGCAGCGGAAAGCTAGTGTAATATATTTTTATGTGTTTTAATACCTAAATGTGTTTGCTCACTGCTTACTATAATGTTATGACGACTAAACTAATAATACCTAATAAGCAGCAGCGTTTATCTCCAATTTGGCTCGGTAGGGATTTAGGGATTACGGCAATAAAAGCCCTTTGTCCAGCAGAAAGGACATTTTAGAAGTGCAGTTTACCTTGCTATTTATATATTTATTTGTATGGTGACATTGCTCATAAAAAAAGTTATTAAGTCCCCTCCCGAGGCCATAATAATTTAATTTAAAAATTATACCTACCCCCATTTGCATGTGCCGTCTGTTTTTACATTTTTTATTGAATTATTCCTTGGCTTTTTATGAAATTAGCCCATTAAAATTTTATTTTCCATTTTATTTAAAGGCCCCATGGAAATTTTAATTAATTATGAAGGTAAATTAAGTGACATTATTATTACTCTCGTAATTCAACAATTTATTCCAAGTAGTAGCGTTTTATTATCAACTAGCGACCCGCCCCGGCTCCGCACGGGAAAATGGTTATTGTGGGTTATCCTTCAGTATATTATGCATGTATTATACATATAAACCTTCCTCTTGAATCACTCTATCTATTAAAAAAAACCGCATCAAAATCCGTTGCGTAGTTTTAAAGATTTAAGCGTACAAAGGGACATAGGGACATAGGGACATAGGGACATAGGGACGGAGAAAGCGACTTTATTTTATACTATGTAGTGATAATTATTTACCACGCACTGAAAAATTTAGCGTAGTAGGCAGGACTATCCTACTAATATTACAATAATAATAATAATAATATCTTTATTTCAAAAAACTTAAACTATTTGAATGTAACGATACAAAGTTTAGTGTTGTAGTGATTCACATCAGTCCCTATCTCCCAGATTCACATCAGTCCCTATCTCCCAAACTAGGTAAAAAACCTGTATCTTGGGAGGTAGTGGGTGGGTTTGACTCCACATTTTATGTCTTGTCCAACTTGTCTTGTCGTGTTTTATGTTTCAGTATAAGATGAATGTTTGTGTGTGTGTGTGTGTGTGTGTGTGTGTGTGTAAACTAATATTATAAAGTTTGTGAGGATAATGTGAGGATGGATGTGTGGATGTATGGACATGTTTGTTTCTCTTTCACGCAAAAATAACTGAAAGGATTTTAATAAGTGTTATATATTTGTATATGTATGTATATCAGATGTCTGACACCCATAGTACAGGCTTTGCCTAGTTTGGGGTCAGATGGCCGAGTGTGAGATTTCCCCACTATATTATCGCAATGACTCTTTTAATTAAATTTTAAGAGTTTATTCTTCATTAGTGTGAAACGAGACCGCCTTGGTTTGAGCAAAACTTAGTAACTTCATTAAAATTTGACGTCGAAAAATTATTGTTGTAATCTTACTTCGAATAAAAACCTTTCAATTTTTATTACTACTAGCTATCCGCGGCTAACAGTTTTTCCCGTAGGAATGAGGCATTTTCCCTCGATAAAAGGTAGCTTATGTTACTCAGGGTGAACGTAGCTTTCTAATGGTGAAAGAAATTTTGAAATCGGTTTAGTAGATTTAAGTTTATTCATAAAGATACACACACACAAAAATACAAATATTTCCTCTTTATAATATTAGTATGATTATAACCGAATGTCTACCGTAAAAACTACTGAAAAATTGAATAAAATCTTTGTTATTGTGTAATAAATACTAAACAAATAATGTCTTTGAAGTGGAAAGGAAAATAAAATATGATTTGACGGGGCGAGTTCCGTAGGGCGCCAATCAGTCGGGTCCGGATGAAACCTAATAATAATTTCGTTATAGCGCTTACGGAACCCAGAAAATGAAGGACAGACGGGCCTTTCAAAATTGAAGCAAACTTTGAAGAATTTTTCACGTTCAGATTTTATTTTTTTTGTAAAATGTTATAGTTAGACCATAGAAAGTGTCTGAGGATGGCTGCATGAATGTTTATTACCTTTCACACAAAAACTACTGATTGGATTTTAATGAAACTTTACAATAAGAAGCTACTTCTTTGTTATTTAAATGTCTGTGTGGAGAATGAAATGAAAATAAGATCGAATCTTGGGACTGCTCGCACGCTTAGATCAGTGCTCCAATAAATAAATCTTTTTGTCGTGTAAACCGGCAATTTAGTGATTAAGTTTAGTGTCGGTCTCATCCTAGTACATTAATCTTTGTATTATAATAAAAAATTGTGTAATTAAATCCCGTAAATTGAAGAAATTATCAAAACTAAAGTGAACTAACTGTGTTTTTGCAAGTTCTCGACGTAAACGCGTAAGCGACGCGTCCTGTGTCGCTAATCGACCTACTAATACTGCAATAGCGATATAATCAATATATAGAACATTCCTCGTGGTCCTACTAGGGGGACCACTAGGAAATTCCAACTTTTACTTTGTCACACTATATCTGAATCGTCTGATTGAATACGAACGTAATGTTATACACTGATACTGAATCGGGTACACACCCGTCGGTTATAACACTGAATAGGGTTAACAAACCCCGCGAATGGCCTCCACAACTCCCCTTATAGCCATCCCTAACCTCACGACTGATCTGATTCTGATACACTCTGATTCACACTGATTGATACTCTGAATATAAACATGAAAACGTGAAAACTGTTAATGCGAAATGATTTCTGTATCTGTATCGTTTGACAAACACTGATTCGGACAAACGCGGTACGTTAATCACCGCACCGACACATTGATAAACACTGAATAGAAATACACAATATCAACAGCATTATTAGCAAGGCACAAAATAACAAGAAAAGCAATTAGAACTCACCGAAGGTTTTCTGGATAACGGCAACGTAAAATCTGTACTTTTTGACTGCTAGTCGGGAGGTCTCGAGCGAAAGTGAGTAAGAAAAAAATATTGTGCTACCGCCAAGAAAGTAAAAAAGATGTTTTACGGCTCTGGGTACTTTAGAGTCCTTTTGAGACCGCCAAGGAAATATATTTAAGTATTGCCAGTTTTGACTGCTAAAATTCCACAAATTCGCGATAATTCGCGACACTCCCGGCCGCAATAATATATACTACCAGTTGATTGTTAAGGTTACTAATAAAACAAGTTTTCTTTAAGGAATTAACTGATTATTTATTGCAAAACTAAATTATTGATTATTGTTTATTATAAGGCTTAAAGGGGTTTCTTTTAAATTTAAATGTTTATAAAATTATGTTGATTAATTGTTGAGTCCAACTTCTAACAAGATCTCTTGCTCTCTGTGCAGCAGCTCTCTTAGGTCTTGTAGCTGGTAATGATTCTGTATCCTTCTTCTGATTCGCCGTCAATTCTTGCATACTGGTCAACTCTGGTCTAGGTAAGTCAAGTTTCGGGTCTAAGTCTGATCTATTGTCGGAGGACAATTCCGTTTCTTTAGATACGGTATTTTGTGGTGTTTCATGACATAATTGTTCATCTGGTCTATTATCTGAATCGCTACTGTTTGTTTGAGGTTCGGGAAACTCAAGAGGGTATAAATGTCCAATGGACCTGGTCAATGTATCTCCTGAAGGCATCAATATTTTTGCTACTCTTATTTGTCCGTCCGAACCCTTTATAACGTCTGAAATCTGTCCCACTTTCCAATTGGTTCTGTTATGGTCACCTTTGATCTGAACTACATCTCCAACTTGAGGAATCCTGTTTACAACGACTCTAGGTTGTTTGTGTGTATTTCTTCTCTCTCTTAAGCTGTCGAGATACTGTGATGTAAACATCTTGATAAATTCTTGTAGTATAACCTGTCCACGTTTCCAGGATTCAATTAAGTTATCCTTTGTCACGGTACATTTATTTATTAATTCTTTATCTGATGCATCTGGTACCAGAATACCGCCTATTTTCAAAAAATCGGCTGGTGTCAAAATGTGCTCAAGATCCGTACCAACGGTGGTTAAAGGTCGCGTGTTAACTACTGCTTCAATCTCTTTGATTATGGTGTTTAACTGGTTGTTAGTGACTAGATGTTTGTCTATAGTGCGTTTTAGACAATTTTTTGCTATACCGACTAACCTTTCGTAAAAGCCACCAAACCATGGAGCTAGTTCGGGGATAAATTTCCAGGCAATTTTGTTTTTTACGCAGTAATCAGAGGTAAGGACATCGGCCGTTAATTTAAACTGAGCTGCATTGTCTGATGTTATGACTTGTGGTAGCCCTCTCACAGCTACGAACCTTCTGATAGCCATCACACATTCTTCTGTTGATAAATCTTTGACAGTTTCCATATGAATAGCTCTGACCGCTAAACATGTAAATAAACAAACCCAGCGTTTTTCTACGACTGATCCCTCTTTAATTTTCAAAGGCCCGAAATAATCAAGTCCCGTGAATGTGAAAGGATTTGAATATCTCACTCTTTCCGCAGGCAATGAAGGCATCAAAGGCATTTTGTATGGACCGCCTGTATACTTTCGACATTGTAGGCATTTCTTTAATACTCTTTGCACTTGTGATCTCCCCTGTACAATCCAATATTTGTTTCTTAATAAAGAGAGAGTATGGCTTACACCTACGTGAAAATTGCTTTTGTGAATTGACTCAATAATTTGATTTGTAAATTCTGAATTCTTAGGCAATAGAATTGGAAACTTTTTATCTTCAGTCCAGTCCGTGTTTTTAAATCTACCTCCACATCTTAGCAACCCTGTCTCATCTTTAAAAAGTTTTAAGTTTCGAGCTAAATCTGTCTGTATTCCTTGGTATTCTTTCGGAAAATGCTCTTTCTGTATGCTTTTTATTTCATTATTAACCTCATCTTTGTCTTGATTTACGCTGTTTTTCTCTTGATCACAATCAATTTCCATATCATTATCTTTTCCAACTATTCTGTCTTCTACTTCTTCCACTAACTGGTTTTCAATACGATTGTTGCTGGTGTCCATGGATTCTATTTGATTTATTTGACCTGAGATGTTTCTACAAGTAAATTCTTGTAGACCCTCCCGGGCACAAGATGTTGATTGGATTTGTGTATTCAATTTTTTAAATGTAGAACTCACAGGCCACGTTTTTTGATTTTGGATTAAAAATGCAGGTCCTGTTAACCACAAGTTGGTGTTCCTCGTGGAAGTGGATGGCCTGGTTGCTTCATCAGCGGGATTTAATGAAGTCGGAACGTGTCTTATTTTAAGACCTGTATTTTTTCTTATTTCCTTTACTCTTCTAGCCACGAATGGAGGAAGCAACTTTTCAGAGTTGCACCAACTAATGACAATTTCGCTATCTGTCCATAAAACCTGGTCTTTTATGGGTACCCGTAGAAATTTTGCAACATAAGAAAGCAATCTCTTGCCAATCAAAACAGCTAATAATTCCAGCCTCGGAATTTGTAGGTCCTTTTGGTCTTTGATGGGAGTTAATCGGGTTTTTCCCATAACAAAGCTTACAGTACTAACAGAATTCTGTGTGTCAAATTGACGCAAATACACAACTGCAGCGTAGGCCTGCTTAGAGGCATCAACGAAGGCATGCAGATCATATTCCATTAAAGTACTGTTCTGTATACCGGGTGTATATGAACGAGGGATTGTAATGTTTTTAATTTTTTCAAGATCAGACTTGATGTCATTCCATTTCTGTTCAGTGTTTTCCGGCAATTTTTCATCCCATTTAAGCTTTTGTTTCCATAGATCTTGTAGCAGGAGCTTAGCTGGTAGAACTATGGGTGCAGCAAATCCACATGGGTCGTATATGGCTGCTGTTACTTTCAACACTCCTCTTTTTGTGTTTATGCCTTTAGACGAATCAAAGTTGGGTGTAAGTCTCAATTCGTCAGTTTGAATATTCCATTCTATACCCAACACTTTAATCTTATCTCTCTTTGCATCGCGGAGCTCTTGAGGGATGTGTTGTAAAAATTGTCCTGAATTTGAGTTCCATTCGCGAATGTTCATAGAAATTTCCTTGAAAGATTTTCGCGCTGACTCGTATAGATTAAGGGCCTCTTTTACAGAACTCGTACCCGTAATAATATTATCGACATAAATATCTTCGGCCATGCGAGTGCTTTCTTTTTCAAATGAATTTTTTAGATGGTGCTTTATGGTTGCATTGAGTAAAAACGGGCTCGAAATGACCCCAAATGGAACGCGGCAAAATCTGAGATGTTTAATATTGTCAGGCGTTGGTCCCTTCTTTATATCTTTCAGCCACAAGAATCTTGTGACATCTCTATCAGGTAATTGTAAACCAACCTGAAGGAATGCCTTTTCAACATCGGCCACGATTCCTATTTGGTGTTCACGAAATCTTATCAAAATACCGGTAAGGTCCTCTAGCATGAGGGGTCCCCTGAAGAGGCATTCGTTTAAGCTGTTGTTACCCTTTGTCTTCGCAGATGCATCGTAAACGATTCTCAACTTAGTTGTTTTGTCATCGCGAAGAACACAGTGATGTGGCAAATAGTGTATCGGATGTTCAAGTTGGTTAACTGAATCCGTAACTTCCTCTATTATATTGCCTTTTAACTGATCATTGAGTACTTGATCATATGACTCAATAGTTTTAAAATCTAGTCTCTTTGTCAAATTTGTGAGTCTTCCTAATGATAGTCCATAGTTAATGGGTAAAGAAGAAGGAGGATATTCCACCCAAGGCCATTTGACATAATACCGATTGTCAACATACTGTGTAGTATCGTTAAAATTTTTGAGAGCTTCTTCTTCTCTTGAACACTTTGGTGAGTCTAAAATACCAATAGATTCTAGATCCCAAAGTTGCTTCATACTATCATTTTGTAAAGGTAAGTCAGGTTCGTAAAATTGACTATCTGATATAACTTCACTGGATTGAAAATAAGTCAATACGGAAAGTTCGTCTCTATTGACTTGTGGTAACGGACATCTTCCAGACCACACCCAGCCAAAGTCTGTGTTTACTAAGAAAAGATCTTTGTTGACTTCAATCTTCTGATTGGACATATAAGAAAAGTAATAATCGTTACCAAGAAGAATGTCAACTTGATCCTTTCTTGATCCATCATCGGCCAATAGCATGTCTCTGCTCAAAAAAGAGTCAGCATTTTGAATTTTCCCAAACGGACATTGGACGCTTTCGGTAATTAGTGGAACGACATTTGCGTGAATGGTCCGACTTTTACCAACTCGAGTTACCATATTAAGCTGTACTACTGGGCTTTCTATTTCCTTTGGAACGGGAGCGCCGAATGTGAAAACCGATAGTCTATTTTCTTCTATAATTGGCAATCCAAGTTCTTTAACCACCCTAGCAGTAATATAACTACGTTGGCTTCCACAGTCTAGCAGTACTCGGCAATTTATAAATTTAGAATTATCTCCAACTTTATAAGCATGTACAACACTGGTTTGCAATATGGTTAACGAATGATCTGCAGTGACATGAAATGTCTTTGTGGCTGTACTCTGTTCGGTCACTTTGCTAGGGCAAAGAGATCGGTTATGTACACCAAATACTCCACAGTGTCGACACTTTCTTTTGTATCTACAATCATTCGCTTTATGACCATCCCCTAAACAATTATAACATCTTCCCTTTAATTTATGTTTTCTTTCTTCAATAGTTTTCACATTTGGGCATTCATCATTATAATGTTCTTTACCGCAGAAAATACACGACAGTTTCATCTTCTTAAAATGATTTTCATGATGACCTTTGCCTTTATCACTATCGAAAGTTCTCTTTCTATTCTTGTATTTAGGGTTATCTGATCTCTTTCTATCATATTTTTCAATTTTTTCTGACTGGTTTTTAGAAAAATGACCTTTCGAAAGATTTTTCCTACCGGTGATACTTTCTGCAATCACGTGAAACGAGTCTAGCGTAAATTTTTCTGCTTGATTACTGGATTTTGCAGACTTTAGCCTGTTGGACGTCTCTCTAGCCGATATTATATACTCCAGGTGTTTTCTAATACTATCAATTGTCTCGTTATCTGAACCTAGTTTGATTCTCAACTCATAAATTAAATCTTCTGGGAATTTTTCCATAATCATCACTCGAAGATGATTGTGGTTTACGTCCTCACCTAAGGATTGCAATACGCGTAAATGTCGTTCAATATCGCTTAATACATTTCGACATTCTTTTACAGATGTTCCTGCCGTAGGAATTCTGTAAAGTGCTACATAATGAGCGTCAATTATAGCATTTGATTTTCCGTAACGATCTTTTAGTGTTTCAATAGCGATTTTATAGTTTTTGCTAGTTGTATCAAGACCATCGATTGCTTGTTTGGCCTCACCTTCTAATACGGACTGTAAATAAAGAAGTTTATCCACGTCATTAATGTTGCGGCTGTCCACGTTGGATGAGAATTGATCCCAAAATTGGTGCCATTTCAGAACGTCGCCATCAAATCTAGCCAGCTCCATGCGCGGCAATCGCGTGGTAACATTTTCCCCCGGAGAAAGGTTTGTTGATCTAAATGTGGTTTGTGCTCTAATCTCTAATTCAGCGACGAGTTCTTCTGCTTTCGTTTGGATTGTCGTATATTGTGATACTTCGTCAGCTGACGGAACTTGAACCAATTTGAAGTAGTTGTACATCTCGTTAACAAATCTTTCATTTAGAATTTTCAATTTATTAGCAACAATTTTAGCTTCCTCGACTGTCACGGTACTGCTGGATAACTTGCTTAAAGCTTCTGAACCAGATTTGATATGGGACTCAACGGAATCACTGATTAATTTAAGCCGGGTTCGGACTACTTCCTCCATTTTTGCTTTTGTAAGACGATCTTACTTGACCCGAAACAAGAGCACAAAGACAGAATTTCACGATATTTTTTCCAACTGAAACAATCATTACTTACTACTTAATATTGTTTTTATGTCTCGTATCTAACTGAATTCACAATAAAAATATGATTCAGATTATTAGAAAATTAAAACGTTATTATTATTTTTGTGTTAAACATCAATGTGGGTTGGTTTGAAAATTCTAGGTCAAATAATAATAAAATATACAAAAAGGGATGTTATTACAGTTAATAATTTTTACACCGCATAACTAAATAAATGCTACCGTTATATTTATCAATCAAGTAAAAAAAAAAAAATTATTAGCAATGTAAATTTAGTTAGTTGTAGTGAAATAAAGAGACTGATTTTTTTGACTTGTCACTACAACAGACCTAATAATTGCAAGGTACCTAATTGTCATAATAATGTTAAGAAAACCATTTAACATACGTAAGATTTTACTTAACGCAAAAGGGGAAATAAAACTGAGCTGAATATGTTCCGGGCTCAAATCCCAGTACTATTTACATCTACACCATGTCGCTAATCGACCTACTAATACTGCAATAGCGATATAATCAATATATAGAACATTCCTCGTGGTCCTACTAGGGGGACCACTAGGAAATTCCAACTTTTACTTTGTCACACTATATCTGAATCGTCTGATTGAATACGAACGTAATGTTATACACTGATACTGAATCGGGTACACACCCGTCGGTTATAACACTGAATAGGGTTAACAAACCCCGCGAATGGCCTCCACAACTCCCCTTATAGCCATCCCTAACCTCACGACTGATCTGATTCTGATACACTCTGATTCACACTGATTGATACTCTGAATATAAACATGAAAACGTGAAAACTGTTAATGCGAAATGATTTCTGTATCTGTATCGTTTGACAAACACTGATTCGGACAAACGCGGTACGTTAATCACCGCACCGACACATTGATAAACACTGAATAGAAATACACAATATCAACAGCATTATTAGCAAGGCACAAAATAACAAGAAAAGCAATTAGAACTCACCGAAGGTTTTCTGGATAACGGCAACGTAAAATCTGTACTTTTTGACTGCTAGTCGGGAGGTCTCGAGCGAAAGTGAGTAAGAAAAAAATATTGTGCTACCGCCAAGAAAGTAAAAAAGATGTTTTACGGCTCTGGGTACTTTAGAGTCCTTTTGAGACCGCCAAGGAAATATATTTAAGTATTGCCAGTTTTGACTGCTAAAATTCCACAAATTCGCGATAATTCGCGACATCCTGCACGGCGCTTATGCCCTTTTGGGCGCGAGCTTGGGTAAGCAAACCGACTTGCCGTATTGCAATATTATTATCAACACAGCTGATTACCCTCCTGTACTAATAATATACTAAACATTGAAATGGAATGTGCGATATGTAATGAGGCCTTGAAGGCAGAGGATGCATTGAAATGCTTTACTTGCAAGCAAACAAATCACTATTCTTGTGCCAAACTATCTGAACAAGAATTCAAGAAGATACTTCCAATGAATAAGCCGAAATGGAAATGTATAAATTGTAAGGCAGGTGTAAATGCGACCAGGGCTTCACCTCTAGCAACAGTGCAACCACAACAGGATGAACCCAATCAACCACCACAGTCTATAATGAATATTGACATTAAGAAATTGATGGCTCATTTCGATGACAAGTTTAAAGGGTTATGCGATAAAATCGAGGAGATGAGAACGGATTTCACTGATAAGCTGAATACTCTAGCAACAACTTTCAACACAAAAATATCTGAGTTGGAAGGTAAACTCGTTATCTTAGAGTCAAAACACACGGAACGGCTGGATGCAGTAGATACTTCCCTTACTAAGTCAGAAAGTAGACTGAAAGTCCTTGAATGCCGAGAGCACGAAATTACATCGCTCCGCTCTCAAGTTACTGAGCTCAAAGAACAACTTAGCTATCGTGCACAGGCAGCTCTTTGCAATGAGGTTGAAATAGCTGGGATTCCCGAAGCTAATAATCAGTGCTTGACGCACATTGCCATACTCGTCGCAGCCAAGGTGGGAATAACGCTTACCGAAAATGACATCGACAACACAATGAGAGCTGGGCCTAAAATATCTTCAGAGTCGAAGGATAAGCCTCCACGACCACTCATAGTTCGTTTAGTGAGGAAAGCAAAGCGTGACGAATTAATCAAGGCGGGCAGGACAAGGAGAGATAATATCACCACTGAAGATCTCCTCCCGGAGTTCGAAGCTCAAAAAATATACGTCAACGAGCGCTTAACGCGTGAAAATCGTTTGTTATTTCGAGAGGCTAGAAAACGGGCAAATGAAGCTGGATTCCGGTACTGCTGGACACAGAATGGTTTTGTTTACGTACGAAAAAGAGAAGGTAGCCAGGCGATCCGCATCCTTTCAGGGAAAGAACTTGAAGAAAAAGTCGTGGTCATACAGCCTCCTCAAAGTGTATGAAGTAGATACAGTGTGTTGGATTAAGATGTTACTGTTTCTTTTCTCTTTATTCCCTGGCTTCTTGATATGTTCTTGTATTAATTGTAACTTCTTTTCACAATTAACATTATCATATATTATTAATAACAGTATAAATTATTTATCATATTTATATTTGCACAAAACCTATAACCTAAATAAAAATTTGAGCGTAACTCAAACCAACTTGATTTCATCAGGAATACCCCTCAATCAACCTCACAAATGGCCAACCTAAACGTGCATGAAGACCTTGACAAAGCATATACAGTTCCATGTTACGCTCACAATTTCCCTGAAAACTGCAGTATAGATACGTTCTTTAACTTTAAGATCCTTAATTATAACATCCGAAGTATACAGAAAAACTTTGACGCCTTTTTGGTCTTACTAGGCAGGCTTAATATAGTTTTCGACGTTATAGTTCTAACAGAATGTCACCTAGGAACGTGCTCTCTTATTAGAACCATTAAAGGATTTACTTACTTTGCTACAGACACCATTTCAAACCAAGCTGGAGGTGTTGTGGTGTACGTTAACTCTAACTTAAACGTTACCACAATTCAACCCAATTTAAAGGATTGCGACAGTATATATCTTACTATTAACCAGTCAATAGCTCTTCTTGCCATCTATCGTTCTCCCTCATTTCACAACTGTGATAATTTCCTTAATTCTATGGATACATTTCTTAATTCATCGGAGGGAAAGTTGGTATCTCTTGTTATCGGGGATATAAATATAAACATTTTGAGCAACACTGAACCAGTAGACAACTATCTCTGCCTTACCTCAGAGCTGGGTCTGAAACCTGTAATAACAATTCCTACAAGAAATATCAACTGCCTCGACCACATATTTGTGAAGTCTAACCTAAATGCTGTGGGTATTGTATGCCCATCAAATACGGATCACGATGTGACGATGGCAGGTGTGAGAACAGAAATCAAGAAGCTACATTCTAACAGATTAGTTACTAAAATTGACTTTGTTGCAGTAGAAAAAGAATTGAGGGAGACGGAATGGACTAATATATTAACCATGACAGACCCGTCTGAAGCAGCTGCTTGTTTTATGCTTACCTTAGAAGATATTGTGCATAAACATACGGTGCATAAAAAAGTCAGTCGCTCTAAATTCATGTTAAAAGACTGGATGACCCCTGGTCTCCTGAGATGTTCCCGCCATCGTGATTACCTGCATTCAAAATTAAAGGCTGACCCTAATAATCCTGTCCTTATAGTGACTTATAAACGGTACCGAAACTTTTATAACGAACTGATATCAAAACTGAAATCACAACATAATCAATCACGACTAAATGTTAATAAAAATAAACCAAGAGAATTTTGGGAAGTTATAAAGGACATATGCGATATAAAAGCAAAAAATAAACCAAATTCTGAACTGCAAACTCTCAAAAATACCCCAACTGAATCGCTTACGGAATGCAATAATTTTTTCGCCTCAGTCGGAGAAAAACTGGCACACAAGATTCTAAAAGACTTAGGTACTACTGAATTAAACCTAGCGAAAGAAATTAAGTCAGCAGGCAGTTTCCCCCATTCGTTTTACATGAATCCAACGGATGAGTTTGAGGTTAGCGATATCATTTGTGCCTTGAAAGCTGAAAGTGCACCAGGTATTGACGGATTAAACAATCGTCTTCTCAAGTGCTTGAATACTGTTATAATTACACCTATAACTCATATTTTAAACCTGAGCCTCTCGTCAGGCGTATTTCCGATCTGTTGGAAAACTGCTGCGGTTGTCCCAATTCACAAAGGAGGTTGCCCCAAAGACCCAACGAACTATAGACCAATCTCACTCTTGAGTACCTTTTCTAAAATTTTAGAGAAGCTTGTGAATAAACGGCTGATTAAGTACCTGGAAACGAACAAAATATTGTCGCCTAGTCAGTTTGGTTTTCGCCAAAAGAAATCAACTGAAGACGCAGTGACTCTTTTGCTGGATAATGTAGTTAAGGCTCTCGATGACGGCGATGCATGCGTGGGAGTGTTTTTGGATTTATCCAAAGCGTTCGACACCGTGTCTCCACAAATATTGCTCAAGAAGCTGGAGTACATTGGAGTGCGTGGTGTTGCACTAGACTGGTTTACAAGCTACCTTACGGGCAGATATCAGAGGGTAAAAGTGGGAAATGATATCAGCGCACCCGCAGAAATAAGGTTTGGCGTCCCGCAGGGAAGTATCCTGGGTCCTACGTTATTCATCATGTACATTAACGAGATTACTGGCCTATTTAAACACCGTAGGGATGTTGAAACAATTTGCTACGCTGATGATACTGCTTTCATATTTCGCGGCAAATCTTGGTATGCGGTTCTGGAGGAGGCGGAGAGGGGAATGGCTGAGGTGGCCTCATGGTTGAATAAAAATTTGCTAACATTAAACATAACAAAAACAAAGTACTTATGTTTTCACAAAACTGCTGCTTCTAAACCATCAGCATCTTCTAAGCCGTTTAAAATTCACACGTGTGGTCTAGATCTCTCTGATTCTGATGTTAAGTGTGCCTGTCAATATGTGGAGAGGGTTGACACAATCAAGTACTTGGGAGTAATTGTTGATGAGAGACTTACGTTTACACAACATATATTTGCTCTTTCTAAGAGATTGCGTAAGCTTATTCACATCATGAAGCAACTCCGGCAGGGCGCCGATGGTAAGACTCTAATCTTGGTTTATAAAGCTCTATGCCAATCCCTCCTTATGTATTGCATCACTGCATGGGGGAGTGCTTCGAAGACCGCAATAATATCTCTAGAAAGAGCCCAAAGATCGGTACTCAAAGTGATGCTGGGAAAACCTTTTAGATACCCAACACATGAGTTGCACTGCGAATCTAAGGTCTTAACTGTACGACAGTTGTATATCCTACGCGTATCACTCTTCCAACACAGGATATTAATGAACTCTGCTGCACCTTTACAACATACCTTGGGTCGCCGTATGATCATACCTTCCACTAGAGTCAAAACCTCCTTCGCGCACCGGTTCAAGTCTTTCTCATTCCCTTTTATCTATAGAGTTGCTCAAAAACATTGTGACATTAGAAATGACACCTTGATAGAAGCCAAGACCAAAATAGTAAAGTGGTTATTAGCCCTCGATTATGATTCCACTGAATCTCTTCTTAAAGTTATAAAATAGATTGTGCAAATATATAAAACAGAACCCTTTGGTATATATATATAAATATATATATATTTATTAGTTTTTGTATCTCATATTATGTATTCTATCACTTATATTATCCATGTTATTTTTTTTTTTTTTTTTATATATATTTTATTATATTTATCTATGCACTGGGCTTGTCGGCCATTGCGATAATTAGATTTAATTTCTTTTTTCATTGTAGTTCCCAAACTTTATTGTTAATTTTTCTTGAAATAGCACGTAATTGTTAACAATTTTTGTTTAACCTAAGTAAGATTTCCCGCGATACAGGTTTATCCTAGTGCGGGGATCGTTGTTAATGTGATTTATTGTGTTTACAAATGGTTAAATAAATTTATTTTCATTTTCAAATTTATTTTCATTTCATTTCATTTTCAATGAACCCTAAAATTCAAATGCACTGATTTTGTCACCAATTCCACTGTTTATTATGTCACAAAACTATCAAAATTACACAGCATGTTACAAGCGTGTTGGTAGCTGACGGAAGAAGAACGAATGAGTGATCATATTTATTATGAATGAAATGAATAATAAATATAGCTTATACATCAGAATAACATGCCCTTAGAGAATAAATATACATAGAGCACGCGCATCGCTCCGCTGCCTCTATGTCAAGCGTAAGCAAATTTTGGCAGATTTTGTATGGGCGGTGAAATCAATAACATTTTTCTTTTTTTATTTGTTCCTCGAGTCATGTTTGTAACTTATCACTGCACATTTAAAAATGTTCTCCTATTAAATTTCTTATTTTCACCGGGAAAAATAATTAGCTCCGATAACCATTTGATACTAAACGCGCTGAAGATATTCAGACTGTTCATATCCGTGCTTACGGTTCATACTCGCATAGGCGTACTCTATCCCTCCCAGAATTTTTTCTATTTATACTCTAAGAACATGCCATATCGGAAGCCTAGGCGGCTTAACAATTCAGACACCAGGGTTTGTGGGGTAGGTTAACCTCGAAACCGACACGATAAGGATCAGAATAACATACAGGCTACCTTTTACCTCAGGAAACTACCTCATTCCCACGTAAAAAACTGATAATGCGGGCGGAGCCGCGGGGTGGAAAGCTAGTTTAATTATAATTTTAAGCAGCTCTATAACACATAAGAAATAAGTACCTATATAAGATTTTGATGTATTTTTAGACACTGTTGTAAATAAATGATCAAACTTTATTGAAGTTAAACTGTTTCTTGACGCGTTCATTATGACATGCGACGCAAAAAAATCAATTGAACAAAAGTCTTCTTCAATCATTCACTGTTTTCAAAAAGCCTTAAAAGAATCAAATCTAATGCTGATAAAGACAAAGACGATAGAACTGGAGAGAATCAAGCGAAATAAAAACCTAGTAAGTCTAAAACAAATACTTTTAATCTGGTCCAAGTACTGCAGTTTAAGAACCAGACGAGAGTTTCGGAAAAGGGCATCGGGCCTCGACGAACCATCCTCATTAAGACAAGTATCTCAGCATTGTAGAGCGAAATGAATTCCGCTTCTATTGTCCTTAAGAGTACTACTTCATTACTAGAGCAACAGAACTTGGAAGAAAATGGAATAGAATTGTCTTCACAGAATTTTTCAGCGTCTTTAAGTGGCTATTTCACCCTTGCAAGAATTCACTTCAAATTAAAAGATAACGCGGAAAAAAAAAGGTGAGAAAGTGGACCTATTCAGTTCTGTAAGATAGATAAAACTATTCAAAATGTCCTACCTTCTAATAAAATTTTAAGAAATCACTTATGTATAAAACTAAAAGGCATGTTTACAAATTACAAAAAAACAACGTAGGAAATACATTTTAAAATCAAATTGAATGAAAATATTGTACAGTAAGCACCTTTTTCTGAAGTAAGGTTAAAAACAGAATCGAATTTAACGCATCCAAATTTGATTTTTTCGTCAACCCAGCAGATTTATCAATTTCCATATCATCAACAGAGTTAACAGAATTAAAATATAGTCATTTCTACCAAATTGGGGGTTCAGTGACATCCCAAACTGTTTGCATAAGGCTCGTAGACGGCGAAGAGGGTGCTGCAAGGGAGTCACTTTGGACCAGTCTTATTGCTATTTCATGTTAATGACTTCCAAGAGTTTCATGAACGATGCCCAAAGAAGATACGACTAATATTTTCGAAATGGTGATAAGATTTCGAGCAAGAGGAACTTGGAAATTTTCTTGGAGACAAATTAGAATAATCATGGAATTTGTTCGAGTTTTTTAGTAATTTGACTTAATTTTAGTAATTTAGCTTTGAGTGGTGTTAAGTATCTTTATTAGGTCTTCACCGAGGCCAATCAAATATCTACGATTTAGTTTTGTGATGTAAAACTGTCAAAAGCGACATATTATTATAAAGAGAAAAGATTTGATTGTTTGTTTGTTTGCATTGAATAGACTCCGAAACTACTGAACTTCTTTTCACTGTTGAGAAGCTACATTATCTCCGGGTATAAACATTCTTAGATTTTCACGGTTTTTGATCGGTGTAACCCGGTCGAAATATCGGTAAGCTCAATTTTAAACTAAATCGTGGAAAAATCCCGTGAAAATGTATGCTAGTGCAATCTCCGGGTATATTTTATTTTTACTAAAATTAGGGATTTGTACTGAAACTACAATACGAGTAAGTAATGTATCCCAAGGTGTAAAAAATATATCTAAAATTGACCTAATCATTGAATAGGCTCCGAAACTACAAAACTCATTTTGATGAAACTTGGCACAAAGATAGAATAGACCTTGAGAAAGAAAATATCGGCTACCTTTTACCGCGGGAATACTCCTCATTCCCACGGGAAAATCTCTTAATGCGGGCGGAAAGCTAGTAATTTATATTTCCTTAGTTTGTAGGGTATACCCGACAAAATACAGTGAAGTATGACGAATATAATACGTCAAAACCTAAAACTAAGCCCAGACTCAACCCCTACCATGACTCCTCGTTTTTGACCGCAGTCTCATCCCGAGTAATCCCAAAAATCCCATATATCGCCATGACCTTAGCCCATCTGTCTTACGGGGATATCTCCATAATCCAAGGCGTCTGTTAAGGAGACTTTACATTCGACAGTTCTGAATCCGGTAGTTAGACGATAGGCGCTTCAATTTGAATTTATTGTCGTTTTCAGAGAGTTCATCTAAGTTGAGATTTTTTAGGATTTTAGTGTCGTTTGGGCTTGCTTATATTCTTGTACCAGTTTTTTTTTAAGATATGGATTGAGGTAATATTAACTGTAAATCATTTATAATTTATCTCTCATCCCATGAATTAAAAGTCGATTTCGAAAGGCAATGCGTCTCTCGTGCTGCATACTTCAAAATCTTCAAAGCACAGAATATATTATTATATATAATAGTACTAAAGTAGTTCGAAGTATAGTTTTATAAAACAGTTTTCTACGTCAAAGCTAATAGATACTAAGGACCAGACTGCCCATGTGTGGCTGTTCAAAAGTGGTATCCGTATGTGGAGAAGAACGACCAGAAGAAACTGCTTAAAAGAAACCTCTCCTAAAGTAAATTCTATTTCCGGAGAAGCCTCAACAATCCGGGTCTCGGTACATGTGTAATCCCCTTCACTTTATTAGTGTTGGGCTTCCCCAATTTGTTTCGGTTGATTAGTTGATTGAAAGCCACAAATTCAACGGTCCTCGGTTGTGGGGATTTGTCTGTCTGTATCCAAATTGCATTTCGGGTAAGAGGTGTGTTATAGTTCTCATCTAGTGTGGGTATTAGGGAGCCCAATTTTGGTGAGGATATACCTGGATTATTGAGTGCTGAAGTCGAATTGAGGTGTTCGTTTCGTAGTAATTTTACTGCTGGATCTTTAGGATCAGAGTAATTGTTAAATTTCCAATAGGATTCAATAGGACATTTGCACACTTTTTTCTACATCGTCGTAAGAAAATTGTTTAAGTTCTACTACTTTAGTACTAATTATATATTCTGTGGTTCTACGTTGAAACTTGGATGTTTATTGCCATCTTGGTTAAACTTTAAACAAAATATGAAAAAAATATTCTAATAACTAAGAGTAATATACTCTTTCGAGTAGCATCTTACTCATAATTATATTTCAATCTGCGAATATAAAAAATAAACATTTATATCAACAAGCAAAATCAGGGTGGCAGGATATTGGGCAAAAAAAATTTAAAACTAGCCATCGACACGACAGAAGAAGATTAACAAGCAGAAAAAGGCGTTATAAATGAGTTATAAGAACCCAAAGGAATGATGTATCCCAAAGTCTCTGAACTGGTCGGATGAGCCATCGATCCGGGACCAGTAATCCCCGTGGCTAAGCTGATGCGATACTTTCCTGGATGGTTTCATGCAACAGAAACAAAAAATATATGAGACGAAAACAGGCCTGCTTATGTCTAAAGAAATATATTGCAGCAGAGACTCTACGCACCACGGCACGGTAGAGTAAGAATATAGCTACAAGTAGCGAATAAACTGCAGTACAGTAAACTAAAATAATATTTTTTAAACACCACACATAATGCATTTAAATACCAATATTTAATGAGGAGATCATTCCGACTGTGACAAGTTGACTATTGGACGAATTATAGGACAAAATTATTGAAATTAACATAAATTATTGGACGAGTTGACTATAGGACTAGTTGTCCTTCGAATTAGTTGGCCGTTGGACGAGTTGACTATCAGAATAGTTAACCACCGGATAAGTTACCTGTCGGACATAGCATAAAAAAACATAAATTATGAATTAATCCTTTCAACATAACTCCGTCCCAACACAACGATGTAACAACAGCCGGTAACTTTTTGCCGATAATTCGCGCTAAAGTTAGAGGCGTGCGGCGCGTGCTTACAATACGCTCTTTATGTCCGAAGTCCGAACATGTTTAAGTTTTGGAGGAGTGGCTCCGTGGCTTCGATCCCTAGTTTCTAAACGTCTATTTTGTTTTTTGTATGTACGAAGTAAATTTTTGTATATAATTTTTATTTGATGTTCTTATTTTGAAAGTAAACATGATGATGGATGAGTAAATGAATCTAAATGCAGTCTACTAACTCGTACTGGGTCAGAGCAGTATTTTTAGACTTGTTTAATGTAATTTTTGTAGACTCGATTCTCAATTCCCTCTAAAAATAAGTTACGGCAACCATCACGAAAAAAAAACAGGATTTTTAGTTGAATCCAGTTTTGAAATCGAAAATGAATACAACTTTGAAAATGCGTATTTCTTATCATCTTGATCTTCAATTTAAATTTAAATTTTCATCACTAATTAATTACGTTGCGAAGTCTCGAACTGCGATCTCGTAACTGGTCTCGTTTTGCTTAATTTGGAAAATCGTGCTAAAATGGTACAGAAATATCAGTAAGGGTTTCTTTACTCTCACCCCAGTATTAATCCAACCCTACCTCCACCCTTCCCACCCGAATCCTCCAAAACTTTAGCACGTGTTGTCCTGCTTAGGGCTCTTTTTATTAATTTTCGAAAACAGCTGCCCGGGCGCCACAACATGAAACATTTATAAGGGTACCACAGGGTGCGCACATGGGTCCCTTTTTCTACCTCGTTTAGACACAAGCATGTCGCAAGGAAATTGTAAATTCAATAAATGTAAAAATGGTAGATGAATTCGTTTTAAACAAGTTGCGTTTTGCTTTTTAAATAACACCACGACTTTTATCAATACCTTTTCAGACATATTATCGATGCAATCAGCATTATTTCAGCCTTTAAGTAAGGGGTTGTTAATGTGTAGCAGGCGGTAAAATACACAATTTTTTTAATATTTTTTTTCTTGCTTTAATATCTAAAGCATGCTAGACTGGGTTGGATGTTATGTTTTGAAGATGAAAAGTACGATTCTTAGAACCGCTCGGAAATATTTAAGGAAAAAAATCCGATATTTCTTTGAAAGGTCTTACGTAAGCAGGAACCAGGAACAAACAAAGTTCCTAATATAGAATTTAATTTACTTCTGTTTTTACTACAATATAGCTTTAGGTAGGTACTTAAACAAAACACGGTCCTTTAGAAATCCTGTAGGTAAACAATCATAAACCCTTTGAAATGAAAATAAAGATAATATGAAAACTGATAGAGCTCATTCAGCTGGACAGTAATAGGTTGTAACTTAAAAAAGAAACTCATTATTTTATTTAAGTTATTTTAAGTTTAAGAAATCCTTATCGGTTTTGAATAGTTACGCGTGTTTCATTACTTATCGTTAACAGCTCATATATGTTCCCACCGAGGGGCTTGAGCCTACCCTGATACCAGGGTGAATAGGCCTTAGTCGACCACGCTGGCCCAGTGCGGGTTGGTCAACTTCACACACAACCTTTGAATTTCTTCGCAGGTGTGTGCAGGTTTCCTCACGATGTTTTCCTTGTGGCTAGGCCCGTTGACTTCCATTCCGAACTTCACGGATTCAAACCTCGGCACGTACCGTATTCGACGCTCTTACGGTGAAGGAAAACATCGTGAGGAAACCTGCACACACCTGCGTAGTAATTCAAAGGTTGTGTGTGAAGTTGACCAACTCGCACTGGGCCAGCGTGGTCGACTAAGGCCTATTCACCCTGATTTCAAAGTAGGCTCGAGCCCCTCGGTGGGGACATAATATAAGCTGTTAACTAGTGTGACATAAGACTTCTTTGACAAAATAAAAGAAAATATTGAGATCTATAAAGAGTGTAAAGGAAGGTATTATGCAAGTGATTGCTATCAATAAGTTTCACTTCTGTACATTTTACTCTTTGTTACTCTATAGGTATTCGAGCCAAGTTAAGCTAATACCATTCTAAAACCGATTAAATACAATATACTTTTCCTTGGAAGCTGCTAATGCCTACTTCCCGGAACTTATAAAGGGTTTCCGCGAATGGAATTATTTATTTCCCTGGAGGTGTCAAAACTTAGTGAATTCAATTGGAAATTCAGTGATACATACGATTTTCGCAACCCCTAATCTGACTGCAGGCTAGGGATGTGATAAAACATACCTGTTACTGATGAGAATACTACTTGGTATTTTTTTGTCTATGCTGGTGTGTACGAGTAAGTTTATAACTATTATTTGCAGATAACAATTGTGTCACGTCATGATTTTTAAATCAGGATAGATGATTTTAAACTTTCTTTGATTCGTATTTTTGAGACATGATAAATATCGGCACTACACAAAAATTTAGGAATGTTCAATGAAGTATTTTTTTAGTAATTAAAATTTTGTTCATATAATAAATTATTTAGCGTCGCGCGCTCGGTCCGATCAGTCGTTGCATGTGCGTGCGTACCGTGCGTAACTGTTGTGACTACTATACTAACTTACGGTTCAAAGTCCGTCTAGTGACCGAGTGCTCATCATACGATTATTAACTTAATAGCTACTGTGGTAAAGTGTTTGACACCAAACAATCTGTATATACTTCATTATAATATTTTATTCATTTACCATGAACTGTGTAAAGTGTTGTCTGCCGGTTTCGGATGGTGTGCTCTGCAGTTCGTGTCGGGGTAATCTCCACTATCACTGCGCTGGGGTTGCTGAGACGACGTACCGTAAAATGTCAGCTGACAGGAAAGCAACCTGGCGCTGTGTAACATGTCGTAGTGGCCAAGCACCGGCTGATCCGGAAACAATGGCCGATGATGGTGAGGGTCACCTCAAACCTACCGGCACCCCTTCACGTTCGAGCAGCGATGTCTTTGGAGTTTCGAGCGAGATGCAACAAGGTTTTGCAACAGTTCTAAGAGAGATTAAGGAGTTTCGAGCCGATTTTGACCTCGTAAAATCCGGTTTGGAACAGTGTAAGAATGGAATAAAAAATATAGAAAATAAGATAAGTAACATGGAAACCAGATTTTCAGATCTAGAGGATAGGGTAACATCTCTGGAGAAAAAGGGTAGTCTTGTTACTAAATTACGAGCTGACCTCGATGCCTCGATTTCGACTATATCTACCCTACAACAACAAAATGACGCAAGAGAGCAGTATTCTCGCATGAACAACATCGAGTTGTCAGGACTTCCTTTTGTAAAGGGAGAAAACCTACTTAACACTCTGCAATGTTTGTACACCGTGGTGGGGCTAAAATACGAAGAGCATTTTGTCGATTGTGTTCAACGTGTGCGGCGCTTCCCTGCTGGCGGCGAGAGCGATGACAGTGTGGACCGGCACGGCGAGTCACAGACCGGCCGCGCCCCGGCTGTTATCATTAAGTTCACACGGCGTATATACAAGGATCAGCTGCTATCTGCGGTGCGCGCGCGCAAGGGCGTCACAACTTCTTCCATTGGCATCAACGGTCCAGCGCTGAACTTGTACCTGGGCGATCACCTCACTCCGGCCAACAAGATGCTGCTAAAACGTGCGCGTGAACTAAAGAAAGACAATAAACTTGCCTACCTATGGATACGAGACTGTAAAATCCTAGCTAGAAAAACTGAGTCGTCGAAAGTCATGGTTATAAATCAAAATTTTGATTTCAATAAGATTAAATGACTGTTCAAAGTGTTTATAGTGTTTATCGTGTTAAATATTTTAGAGTATACTTGTTCAATACCATTAATAACCTGTAATAATTGTTTGCCCTGCACCCCTTATGAACCTGTACCTACTTTCTTTTTCTATAACTCCGTACATGAACTTAATCAATATAAAGTTACTTGCTACTACATGCTCGCTTACTTTTATCGTTTGTCTGCTCAATTTAAAACATTTATTTTATTTATATATGCGTATAATACCAGCTGTGCCTGTTCTACTCGTACATTAATAAACATAATATTACATATACCCACCTACAAATATATTTTTATTTACTTTCATAAATGACTACTACTAGCTTCAAATGTTATTATCAAAACGTGCGTGGATTACGTACAAAAACACATAATTTCTACTCAAAAGTTGCACAGTCAGACTACGATTTTATTTGTATTACAGAGAGTTGGTTGACGTCAAATTTTTACGACAGGGAAGTATTCGATGACAGGTATGCTGTATATCGATGTGATAGATCTGCTGTGGCGAGTGACGCGGACCGGGGGGGCGGGGTGGCGGTGGCAGCTCGGCGCGAGCTTCAGCCGCTACGCCGGGACTGGCCGTGTCCCCCGCCTGCCTCCGCGGAGTGTGTTTGGATATCCATACCGCTGACGCATAATAGCATGCAAAGTAATTACTTAAACGTTGCTTGTGTTTATATTCCTCACGGACCTGCATATATTGATACGCTGTTGAGTTTCTTTGATATTTGTGGTAGATTGATAATAGATAATCCTAACGATGATTTTTTAATAACTGGCGATTTTAATATAACTGATGCTGAGTGGTCTATATCAGATTGTTCTAAAATGCGTCTTATTGGCAGTAATAATACCCGTCCTATACATTTATTAAGTGAATTTTTATCCTTTTCTGGTTTGGAACAGTATAACTGTTGCTTTAACTTTAACCACAGAATTCTAGATCTCGTTTTGTGCAACCACAAATGTACTGTTTTCTCTAGTGAACTTCCCCTCTCGACTGTAGATAGGCATCATGTGCCAGTCGAATTCGAGTTAGATATAAGTTATATAGCTCCCTTAAAACCTGCACCCACTTTTGTGTATTCTTTCTTTAAAGCAAATTTCGAGGAAATTAATCGTGAGTTGGCCGAAATAGATTGGTATCAACTTTTTTCTGGTCACACTGTAGAAGAATGCGTTTCCTTATTTTATGAAAAATTATATAGTCTAATTAAAAAATATGTTCCTAAATACCCTTTGCGAGTTTCCATTTCTAGGCCCCCGTGGTATACGAAACAGCTTAGAAGGCTTCTAAATGAAAAGAAAAAATACCACAAACTTTGGAAAATATATGGAAATCCTTTAGATCGAGATAGTTATAAGACAATTAAAAAAAGGATCTTAAAGTTAGAACCCATTTGTTATCAAAATTACATGCGCAGCACTGAGGAAAAAATCACTTCAAACCCCAATTTCTTTTGGACTTATATAAAATCTGTTTTTAAAAAAAGTGGTTTGCCACAGGTTATGAACTATAAAGGTATGACTGTTTCTAATGGTGCGCATATATGCAACTTATTTAATGACTACTTCCATTCAGTCTTTGAAAAAGCAGATGCTACTTCCCTTGATTTTACCAACATCCCTCCAGAAAATGATGCCGTTTTTGATATGGAAACAGTCCACATCACAAAAGAAATTGTATACAAGTATCTTAAATCTATAAATGTTAATAAGGGTGCTGGGCCTGATTCCATACATCCTGTCTTAATAAAAAAATGTTCTGCCACTTTAAGTTTACCCATAACCTTACTTTTCGAAAAGTCAATTAAGGAGGGCTGCGTACCCTCTATATGGAAGCGTGCGTTAGTTACCCCAATACCAAAAGGAGAGATTAGCAACGACATAGAGAAGTACCGACCAATTTCAAAATTAAGTCAATTTGGTAAAATATTGGAAGAAATAGTTACCGATCAGCTCTCTGCGGCTGTGCGCCGTCATATCTCGCCAAACCAGCATGGATTCCTCAAAGGCCGTAGTGTTGATACAAATTTGCTATCATACACAGAAATAATTTTAGATGCGTTGGATAATAATTATCAAGTAGACGCTGTGTATACTGATTTTGCCAAAGCATTTGACAAAATCTGTCATGTGCGCTTACTTATAAAGCTTTGGAGACTTGGTATACACGGCGATCTCTTTCGCTGGATAAAGTCCTACGTAGAAAATCGTTCGCAGGCAGTAGCGGTAGGAGGATATACTTCTAATTACAGAAATATCACATCTGGTGTTCCGCAAGGATCCCATTTAGGACCATTGCTGTTTATCCTTTATATTAATGACATAAATGAATGTATAAGGAAATCTAATTTATTATTATATGCGGATGACACTAAGATCTTTAGGGTGATTCGTAACAAAGAGGATAGCATTGAGTTGCAAAACGATTTGCTCAATTTCGAGACGTACTGTGATGCAAATAATTTATTCTTAAACACTGATAAATGTTTCGTTATTAGTTTTAGTAGGAAAAGGACGTTACAAAATTTTTCATACTCACTTTGTAATAAACAGCTGGTTCGTGTGAGTCAGATCCGTGATTTAGGTGTAATTTTAGATTCGAAACTCAGCTTTATACCTCATATAGACAATATATTAAGCAAATCCTACAAGCAGTTAGGTTTTATCTTGCGCGTTGGAAAACCTTTTAAGAAGCTTTTAACGTATAAAGTTTTATTTAATAGTTACGTCCGTAGTCGATTAGAATTTGCAAGTTCTGTTTGGAATCCACATTACTTGATTCATAGCAAACGGATTGAACGGATACAAAAAAAGTTCGTGGCGGCAGTTGAATATCGCATAAGGGGCGAAAAGTCCGATTATGCAGCTGCTCTCTCAAGCCTAAACATTACGTCTTTGTGTCATCGTCGTGAACGTATTGATGCATTAATTATGTACAAATTATTAAATAATCACATTGATGCACCTGCGTTACTACATTCAGTATCGTTCAGAGTGCCTCGTCGTTGTGAGCGAGCATGTAGGAATAAACCACTTTTTAATGTTAAACATAGTCGAACATCTTATGCAAGAAACAGTTTCTTAAGGCGAGCTGGCAGGCTATATAATCATAAGTTGGTAAATGTAGATATTTTCAAGGAGAATGTAAGTGCTTTTAAAAGATTGTCACTAAGTTCTATCACTCAAAATTAAATAACTTTTTTATTCTGATAAGATTGATTTATAATCAACGTTTTGTTATTATTTGGTGAATAGCAGGGTATACCTAGGTTATTTTCTTTGATGTTATTTTATTTTGTTGTATACTTCAAAGAAGTAAAAACATTGAATAGAATATACTTTATTACACACAAGAGAATACAACAAACATAATTAAAGCAACACAGGTATACAAAAGGCGGCCTTATTGCTAAGGTAGCAATTTCTACCAGGCAACCCTATAATTATAGGCAGGCAAACATATAATTTATTACTTTATATTTAATGTTACCTATTGTAAGTACCTATATAAAAAGTTGAATTGCTTTACCATAGTTGTTATATAATCCGTATTTTTTTTCAGGAAACTGTAAGTCTAGTTTTTAAGTTATTTTTTCATTGTACTTTTTATAGATAATATGAGACTGTTTGTTTCTTTCATTAAATAAATAAAATAAAAATAAATAAATTATAATTTTCCCTGAACTAGGTTTTTTTATTGTAATCAATCAGTTTCTAAATATTGTGTTTATTGAGAAGTTTAAGCAGTACCTAATTGTCTCAATTTAGCTAAATTGTATTTTTTAGAACAATATCAAAAATGCTTTCATTCGCATATAATAAAACGCTTTTATGAATAGTTCCCCGTTTCTAATAGGTACCTAGTATTACAAACCTAGTATCCAGTTAGTATTATTAACCTAGTATCGGCTATTTATCCCAGCACTACGATAATCCCCTCCCGAGACCCTCCAGCACCATTATTCCACGTCCAACTCTGTCTGCATCACGGGACAGACCTTGGAGGTTTACTTGATGATAGGATTTGGAAGGTACTATACACGCACGTTGTTTATCACTACCTACATAGTATAAAACAAAGTCGCTTTTTCTGTCCCTATGTCCCTCCCTTTGTACGCTTAAATCTTTAAAACTACGCAACGGATTTTGATGCGGTTTTTTTTAATAGATAGAGTGATTCAAGAGGAAGGTTTATATGTATCATACATGCATAATATGCTTAAAGATAACCCACAATAACCATTTTCCCGTGCGGAGCCGGGGCGGGTCGCTAGTTTCATATAAACTTCATTCATTTTACCGGTCAGTTTGTATGACAAGTTGAATTTTTATTTTTGAGTTTTCAACCTATGTTCCTTAGGGAAAGTTGTTTAGTGTCATGGGTAGGTAGGTACTACACTATCTTGCGGATAAACAACCAGTAAAATTTCCCGGTATACTAGTTAGTGAATTTGGTGGAAAAAATCACATATTTTTACGCCTTTTTTATGCTTTTACACTGACATCTGTACTGAAAATATGGAAAAGGGACAAGACACATAGATTATCTTAAACACGGAAAAATTACAACGAGACGAAATAATACACCGCGTCTAGTGATAATATATAATGCGTAATATAATGTATTGTGTGTTTGAAAATAGTTGATAGGTGCCAGCTTTTACCTATCAACTATTTTCAAATCCAGTTTATTTCAAAAATATTATACTTTATTGCACATTAAACACACAATACAATTAACAAAAAGTACTTTAAAAAGGCAGTTGGCACTACAAGGCTCGTCTGCAGTTGTGCAATAAAATAACTGTACCAGTACATCCCTACAAGCTAGTACCGTACCGATACTTCCCTACAAGCTAGTATTACCGACCCCTAATCACAGAACAACCCTAAACTTGAGTTGTAACTTAACTTTAATACGCGGGGGAGATCTTCGACAGACATTTTAATTTAATTACAATGGCTACCCTGCAAATTGTCTTCTATGTGTGATCCCTTTTGACAAATAGGGGGCTCGGGCCTACCCTGGATTAGAGAGAACAGTTCTACGGCCCAGTGCGGGTTGGTCCACTTAACACACAACCTTTGAATTACTTCGCAGGTGTGTGCAGGTTTCCTCACGATTTTATCCTTCACCGTAAGAACGTCGAATAAACCTACATATTATGAACTTACTAGCTTTCGGCCGCGGCTCCGCCCGCGTTAACAGTTTTTCCCGTGGGAAGGAGGCATTTTCCCGCGGTAATAGGTGGCCTATGTTACTTAGGGTGAATGTAGCTTTCTAATGGTGAAATAATTTTTGAAATAGGTTCAGTAGTTTTTGAGTTGATTCATTACAAATACACACACCCAAAAATTCAAATCTTTTCTCTTATTACTATGATTAGCAAATCGAAAACGCATTGGTACGCGCCAAGGCTCGAACCTGCGATCTTCCGAATAGAAGTCAACGGCCCCGGTCACTTTGCCTCCGACGACGCTATTCTCGATTTTCACAGCAAAACCTTCTAGCAAGTCAAACTCGAAATAGCTTTAACATTCCACTTCTAACTACGAATATTCCTTACCAACATCGCTCAATAACTTACTGAGCCGACAGAAGAATGTCCACAACTCCAGCATTTCATAAAATCAACAATAAACTATTGAAATAAATCAAAACGCACACGGACTGGGATACGACGTTTTGTTGTGTGCAACCGGTTGGCCAGTGGCTCGGTTAGGGCGAGGTTATGTTGTTTAAGAGGAAGCGGGAAGCGATTATTATATTTTACAATACAATTATTCGGAATATAATTTACATGCTAACAAAAACTTAATAAATAAAATTGTTAATTATTTTTTATCGACATCGGTAGTTTATAGTGGAGGACGCACTTAGGTATATATTGGAATTGACAGTCGAGCAAAAAGGGTACAAAGTCCTAAGCAAATTGAAACACCCATGTGTCAAAGTTATTTTCAATCGAACTTTGAAAGTCCTTGTAATGTAAGAAGTTATTACTAAAGTTAGTAAGCGAAATGAAAAGCCACCGTAATGGAAAACGAACGAACCTATCACGACCGTGGGGACTGTAAGGTAACAGATATTGTATCTCACAAGTGCAGGCGAGCCTTACTTGTAGTTGTGTGCGTATAAACACGCGCTCTTGTGTGCGTACTACTAAACTGAGCGCCACGCACACAAACACAATGTGTACACACAACACACACACAAGTATGACTCGCCTGCACTCGTGTCATAAAACATCTAGACGATAAATAACTATTTAAACTCGAAGGTATCTAAGATTGTTAGGTTCAAAAATAATTATGTCCAGAACTATACGGTATAAAATAGTATAGTAACTTAATAGTCAAAATTTTTGACACTATTAGGTGGAAAATATTCCTCTCAATGAGCGTTCCTCTAAAATCGCTTCGCTTGTCGCCAAGCCACAGCCTTATCCAGTGTCACTGACCCCGGCGCCGGCGCAGCCTTCGCCGCTGTTTAGATAAACGCACTTACACTAGATCACGGCCTTACTGCCTTTTGAGGCGCTTCCACGAAGACTTGAGATTAAATTTTAAATGAAGATGGTTTTTCAAAATGGCCGACGCGACGGCAGGTGTCATGGTAATTATCAACAATTGGATGTGTTACCGATACAGGTGTACCATCTATTATTTGTTCTGTGTTTATAATCTGTGGTCAGAGGTCGCACCCCCCGCGCCCGCGCGTTCTTTACCTTCCGCCAATTTCGCCCTATTACATTTCTTACATTTCCTTATATGGTAATTTGCCGCTGCTTGAGGCATCGGGCGAGGGTGACGCTATCTCTGATTGGCTGTGGATTGGCGCGTCGTCGCAACATAACGGTTGCGCCCACCCACAGCGGGCCTTGTTCACATCGGCCCGTCGTAGGATAAGCACGTATTGCTTGCTCCCAAAAATCGTGTGCGAAAACTGTAATATTCTCTCTATATATCGTGTAACTATTTTATAAGTGCTTTCAAGTGTTTAACAGTACTTTAACAGAAATAAACTCTTTTAATTCCAATATAATTGTGTTCTCGATTAAACTCTACAGTCCTAATAGTTAGTATAAAGCTGGTCTTAGTCGAGCCAGATCAGCAACAAAGCTGGTCCATTCGTTAGCCGGATTCGTTAGCCGGATGAGGACCACATCGCGTCGCGTGTGATAGGTATTAGTGCGAAGTGTAAATCTGTGATAAATTATTATGGTTGTGGAAACAAGGAGCACAGCAAGACAGCCGGGTAGCGGAGATGTCGAAGAGATCGACAGCCCGGCGACACAAGTCGAGACCCCGGCCGCGGGCACAGGCAGCCCCGACACCGACCTCGTCGAGCAGGAGAAAACAGATTTGTCGACCTCCACCCGACCACCCGGCGACAGCGCGCTCCCACAACACACCACGGCACGCGAAACGATGCGACAAAGGTCCACCACGACAGACAGAAAGAGAATACAGGCAATGTGGAAAATGGAGTATGCAGCTGCTAAATTAGCCTACTTGGAGGCAATTACACGATCAGAGGATGGAGATAGCAGAGCGCAGAGCCCCGTGTTCACAAGCGTGGAGACAGAGACACACACGCTAACACCACAGCTCGCGCCAGGAACAGACAGCGACGTGAACCAGCTGAAGGCGCCGTACGACTCGGCCGCGGCGCCCTCATTCATGTCCGCCACAGCCGCGCCAGGGGAGGCGCCGCATGCGGGCACATTTCGACCGATCTACGATATAGCGTTCGCCACAGCCGCGCCGCGGGAAGCACCGGCCGCGAACGAGCCACCACTACCGTGGTCACATGTGACGTCCGCCACAGCAGCGCCCTGGGGGGTGCCGCCCGCGGGCGCACCACAGACACGGTCACAGGCACATGTGACGCCCGCCACAGCCGCGCCCTGGGGGGTGCCGCCCGCGGGCGCGCCACAGACGTGGTCACACGCGTCCGCCACAGCAGCGCCCTGGGGGGTGCCGCCCGCGGGCGCACCACAGACACGGTCGCACGGGGCGTCCGCCACAGCCGCGCCATGGGGGGCGCCGGCCGCGGGCGCAACGCAGCAAAACGACACCAGCAAGCCGTTCAAGGATTTAACGGCGGCTCTATTGGAGGTAGTTCGTGGGGGTAACACCCCCCCCGCGATAAACAGGTATGCAGATTTACCTTATTTTAGTGGGAACTCTAGCGAATGGTTGTACTTTAAAAGTGCATTTGTAGAGTCACAATCAAATTATTCGGACGCCGAGAATAGGTCACGACTTAGGAAGAGCCTGAAAGGGCTAGCTCTAGAAGCTGTGAAGGGGTTATTTTTGTGCAGTGCAAACGCGAGTGAAATTATAGATAAGTTAGAAGCTCGTTTCGGCCGACCACACGCACTAATTACAGGCGAATTAGAGAAGCTACGCAGTTTACCTAAATTAATTGACAGCCCGAGAGATGTTTGTATATTTGCGTCTAAAGTGAACAACATAATTTGCTGCATCAAAGCGTTAAATAAAGTCGAATATCTATATAACCCAGAGATTACAAGCGTTGTTTGTGATAAATTAACTACAGTGGTACGCAATCGATGGTACGACTTTGAACTCTCAGCGGACGAGTCTGAGCCTAGGCTTCTCACGATGGCTCGTTTTCTAGACAGGGAAGCTGAACGAAATGCTAGACACGCTAGGCCAGAAACAGTGAATAGAGATTCATTCCCTGACGAGCACAAACCACAGAAGTTTTATCACCGTGTCACAAAACTCAACGACAACACATGTGCTATATGTAATGTTACGGGACACAGCGCAGCCACATGTTATAAATTTAAAGCCATGTCAATTTCAGAAAGATGGGAAATAACACGGAAAAATAAATTGTGTTTCAGGTGTCTCAACCGGAGGACATGGCAGCACCGATGCAAGGGCAAGAAGTGCGAAGCCCAAGGTTGCCAGTTCTACCATCACAAGCTGCTGCACAGCGACGCGGCGCTGTCGTCGCGACCGCAGCCAGCGAGCACGCCGCCGGCATCGACGCCGCGGCCGCAGCCCGAGAGCGACGGCAGCACCCAAGGACAAGCGGCAGTCGCCTCGTGTACCAGCGCGACCACAGCTGCATCGCTGGCGCCTCGAGCGGCGCAGACGTTCCTCAAAGTATTACCTGTTAGAATATCAGGATCACATGGTGAGATAGATACTTATGCTTTATTAGACGATGGGTCCACCGTCACGCTGATGACAACAGAAATAGCGCAAAGGATTGGCGTGGAAGGTCCTGTCAGCCCTTTCGTTATAGAGGCCATAGCAGGCACACACGTCCACGCGCTCAACTCTCAGCAAGTAAGGTTCTCCATAAAAGGTAAGTACTCTAGCAATAAAGTAGAAATAGTGGCGCGCACCATCGAAAGTCTAGACATTTCAAAGCAATCCATACCGTCCGAGATGCTTGATCACTGTGAACATTTACAAGACATCAGCGAGCAACTATGCTATGAGGCAGCCGAGCCATCCATCTTAATCGGACAAGACAATTGGGCTCTGCTCATAGCATCTGAAATGCGATGTGGAAAGGTAGGACAACCCGTAGCATCACATACCCCTCTAGGGTGGGTATTACATGGACAGAAGCGCACTCATGGTCGTTGTACATACATGCTTGAGGACTATCAACGTTGTAGTCATGCACGCACAGCTGACGACTCTCTCGAACAGTTAGTCAAGGAACATTTTTCCCTAGAAGCTCTAGGAGTAGAGCCGCGACGACCGCAAGCCGACCCCGAATCTCGCGCGCTACGGATATTAGAGGAGACGACACGCACCTTACCCGGGGGCGGGTACGAGACAGGTCTGCTTTGGAAAGAAGAAGGTAAGCCCTTTCCAGACAATTATAAGGCCACCCTCGGTAGGTTAGAAGGTGTTGAAAGAAGACTCCAAAAAGATCCCACATTGAGACAAAAATATAAAGATCAAATCCAAACATTGTTAGACAAAGGGTACGCAGAGAAGGCTACGACAACGCCGTCTATTGGTCGAGTTTGGTATTTACCTCATTTTCCTGTGCTAAACCCGTCAAAACCGGGCAAGGTCCGAATAGTGCACGATGCGGCTGCACGCACAGATGGCGTATGTCTCAATGATTATTTACTTACTGGCCCTGATTTATTACAGTCTTTACTAGGTGTTCTTATGCGATTCAGGCAGAAACCAGTCGCGGTAGCGGCTGATATAAAAGACATGTTTCTCCGCATAAAAATAAGAGAACAAGATAGAGACGCCTTGCGCTTTCTGTGGCGTGATGAGGTAGACAAAGCACCCACAGAATATAGGATGACGTCAGTTCTCTTTGGTGCCACGTCGTCACCTAGCACAGCTATTTATGTTAAAAACCATAATGCCTTGTCACATGAGCATGAATATCCCGAAGCCGTAAAGTCTATTATAAATAATCATTATATGGATGACTATTTACAGAGTTTCGACACGGCAGCCGAGGCGAATCGAGTGGCGCGCGCTGTAGATGCTGTACACCGCCGCGGCAACTTCGAGCTGCAAAAGTGGGCATCCAACGACAGCGGCGCCGTCGCAGACCTCGCCTCGGAGACTGCGGCTCACGACGTCAACATTAATAATGAGGAAAAAGTATTGGGGCTCGTGTGGCGTACTGCCGACGACACCCTGGGATTTAATTTATCTAATTTTCCCTTTGATGAAAATGGAACTAAGCGTTCCCTCCTTAAAGCCGCTATGTCTCTCTACGACCCATTGGGTCTAGTAACACCAGTCACTATTCAGGCCAAATTAATACTTCAGGAAACGTGGCGTAGCAACATCGGATGGGATGAGTCCTTACCACCTAAATTAGAGCAATCTAGACAGTCCTGGTTGATTGCTCTATGCACTTTAAAAGATGTCGCTATACCTCGTTGCTACCCCTTGTATAGTTCAGCGCAAACACTCGAGTTGCATGTATTCGTTGACGCTAGTGAGGTCGCCTATGCTGCAGCAGCTTATTGGCGGTCAGTAAACAGCGAAGGCGAAGTACAAGTCTCACTCGCGGCAGCGAAAGGGCGCGTAGCGCCCCTCAAGATAATTTCTATACCTAGGCTTGAATTACAGGCGGCTGTCCTGGGAGGTCGACTGGCGCGTACCGTCGAGAGAGAGCATGAGCGCCGTGCCGACCGCCGCGTGCTGTGGAGCGACTCGCGCACCGTGCTGTCATGGCTGCGCACATCTGCGCGCTCCTTCAAACCGTTCGTAGCACACCGCGTAGCTGAATTAGAAGAGACAACGACCGCCTCGGAGTGGCGCTGGGTACCTTCGGCTCACAACGTCGCCGATGACGCTACTCGCCTTTCACAAATCGACATCACGGCTTCACATCGCTGGTTCCGTGGCCCTAACTTTCTGTACGAAGACGAAAGTTCCTGGCCGCGCGATCATGACCCGCTCCAAGCTGTGACCACTGGCGAAGAACGAGTGACCACAGCCAATGCCCGCCCGAGTCTGAGAGAAGCCTTGCCCGACGTGACGCGATTCTCCTCGTGGATACGCCTGATCCGAGCGAGCGCACGCGTTCTGCAGTACATAGACCGTTGTAAGCAGACCCCTACGACGGTAGCTGCCGCACGCAGGAAACGCACCCGCGGCGCCGCCTCCGACGACCCCAACTGGACAGGCGCACGCCCGCGCCCCGGCCCTGCCAAGCCCGGAGGGATCCCGCAGCGCGCTGACAACACCGCGCGCACGCACCAATACGTGCCGCTTGCAGCGCACTATACTCGCCGGGCCGAGCTCTTATGGGCGCGCGCGCTGCAGGAGGACTGTTTCCCGACCGAACTGCGTGACGTCACCGGCGGGAGAAACATACAAGAAAACAGTCGCCTCCGACGTCTATCCGTGATCATCGATCAACACGGCATACTGAGACTGCGCTCACGAACAGCCGCCGCAAACGACATTGATGAAGAGGCTCTATCACCGGCCATACTAGACGGGGACCATCCCTATTGCCGCTTATATATCGACTGGGTCCACAGAAGACTGCATCACAGTGGCGTAGAATGCGTGACGAATGAGGTACGCCAAAGATACTGGGTCCTACGCCTTAGACCTACAGTGAGGAATGTAATCAAACGATGCCAGCCCTGTCGCCTGCGGCGCGCTAAACCGACCGAGCCGCTGACAGGAGATCTGCCGCCTTGTCGCCTCGCTCATCATCAACGTCCCTTCACACAGACGGGATTGGACTACTTCGGGCCACTCTCTGTCACCGTAGCGAGACACCACGAAAAACGCTACGTAGCTCTGTTCACATGCTTGACGACAAGAGCAGTGCACTTGGAGATAGCATCTGGGCTCTCCACTGACGCCGCCGTGCTCGCGTTACGTCGAATGATGGCTCGACGAGGCTGCCCCGACACAATATGGAGCGACAACGGCACGAACTTTCATGGGGCTGACGCCGAACTGAATAGGGCCGCCTTAACCTCCATGCAACAAGAAGCGGGCGTACGACATATAAACTGGCGCTATATACCACCAGGAGCACCGTTTATGGGCGGTGCATGGGAGCGATTAGTGCGCTCCGTGAAGACAGCGCTAACCACCACACTGCACGACCGTCACCCGCACGAAGACGTTCTGCACACACTACTTACAGAAGTCGAACACACAATCAACTGTCGACCACTGTCACATGTGTCGGTCGCACCGGAAGATGACGCCGCCTTAACTCCAAACCACTTCTTACTGGGAGGCCCCTCTAAAGTACCGCTACCAGGGACTTTCACCAAGGCAGATGAGCTCGGACGGTCGCACTGGAGAGCTGCCCAACGCCTGGTCAACGCCGATCTCTTCTGGCAGCGTTGGGTGAGGGAAGTCTTACCGCTACTGCATCACCGGCGGGAGCCACAAGGACGAGGAGAGGCGATAAAGGAGGGCGATGTAGTCATCATAGTGGACTCATCTTTGCCAAGGAATGTATGGCCGATGGGCAGAGTGGAGCGGGTCTATCCAGGCGCGGACGGCGTGATAAGGGTCGCGGACGTTAGAACGAAGAGTGGTTTAATGCGGCGTCCTACTAAACGTTTAGTTATCTTACCAGTAGAGGACTAATTAAATATTGTTTTGTGTTGTTTTTTTGTTTGTTTCTAGGCGCTGTTATGGAAATATTGCTGGCCAAAAAGGGTGTAATTAATGTATAGCAGAATATGACCGTAATAGCTACCTTTTTCTTAAAGTTAACGTTAAATTCTAATTATCTTAGCCACAGAGGCAAAGTTAGACATTGGCGTGTCACATATTGTTTTGTGTTTTGGGCGCTATTATGGGAATATTGCCGGCCGAGAAGGTGTAATTATTGTATAGCAGGATAGGACCATAGTAGCTACCCCTAGAGTCAATATTATATGTATAAAATAATCCTTATTTATTAATTTCAGGTTGTTAAAAATAACAACATGTATGTATGAATGCTGTTTGTTATTGTGAAGGTTCTTTCTATGATCGGTAGATGGAAGTTTTACAGTAATGAATAGGATTTCTGAATATTGTTCAGCTATGTAAGTGTACGTACAGTTTATTCTTTGTAAATAATAACGAGTAGTATTCCACAGGTACACTTAAATAGTTATTGCTGTTTATTACTAGTTAATAAAGTTATTGAGTGGTGGTGAGTAATTTATAAATTGTATAGAGTCCTTTGCATTAACTTGTATCTGATAGTGTTGTATTGTTAGCTTACTCTAATAATCGATCCAGGGAAATGTATTAGAGTCATTCGTTTTCAGCAGTTGCAATGTAAAGTTTCTTAGCATTTCAGTCACCACCACCATGGACGGTTCACATGTATCGGTCACTGTAGTCCATTATGCACAGGTGCACGGCGGGAGAGATGTTACCGATACAGGTGTACCATCTATTATTTGTTCTGTGTTTATAATCTGTGGTCAGAGGTCGCACCCCCCGCGCCCGCGCGTTCTTTACCTTCCGCCAATTTCGCCCTATTACATTTCTTACATTTCCTTATATGGTAATTTGCCGCTGCTTGAGGCATCGGGCGAGGGTGACGCTATCTCTGATTGGCTGTGGATTGGCGCGTCGTCGCAACATAACGGTTGCGCCCACCCACAGCGGGCCTTGTTCACATCGGCCCGTCGTAGGATAAGCACGTATTGCTTGCTCCCAAAAATCGTGTGCGAAAACTGTAATATTCTCTCTATATATCGTGTAACTATTTTATAAGTGCTTTCAAGTGTTTAACAGTACTTTAACAGAAATAAACTCTTTTAATTCCAATATAATTGTGTTCTCGATTAAACTCTACAGTCCTAATAGTTAGTATAAAGCTGGTCTTAGTCGAGCCAGATCAGCAACAGGATGGATAAAAGAATGTATCGAAAAATAGTTTAATTCACTACGTAAAAATCACCTTTTTGAAAGTATTTTTTATTTGTGTAGGCTACTTTTTACGGTTTATATAGAGAAGGCTCTACAATGCCATCTACAAATTACCAATTTTATATACTAGCTTACCATCCCGTGGTTCCGCACGCGTACAGGTTTTTCCGGTGGGAATAAGGTATTTTCCTGCAGTAAAAAGTAGCGTATGTGTTATTTTGATGTATAAGCTATATTATTATAAAGTTTCATTAAAATCCATTCAGTAGTTTTTGCGTGAAAGAGTAACAAACGCCCATACATCCATACTGAACTCACATATCTGACCTCACAAACTTTCGAATTTTGTAGATTGTTGAATTGACTCAAAGCTGTCAAAAGCGCGCTTTTTTTAACCGTTGCATCAAATCTAGATGGCTTCGGTTTAATACGTCTAATGTTTTTCGTAATCAAATTCATTAGTTATTCTTACAGTGAAATAAAATATCGTAAGGAAAACATGCACATTGGACATTTCACACACCTGCGAAGAAATTCTATGACCTACATAGTCAACGAACAAGTCACCTCAGTTTACGGGAGGCTCACCTACATAAGCTGTTAACGAATAAAAAAAAAATACAGCACAATATGTACAGTAGCCAAAATCCAGGCTAGACATGTTAACCTTGAGAACGCCCGTATTCCGTAGCGGTAGGGGTGAATTTTGTAATGCGAATTTTCAACCGAATCTGCTGACTTCTGTACCATAGTAATCAAATTCATAGCTAAACCATCTTGCACAAGAAGGAGGCCTCCGAGAGTCGTTACAGAACCAGTTTCGGTCTATAGCACTATAGCTCACTGTATTATAGCTCAGCATGAATCTATATTGTCCTATGTCAGAGTATTATAGTTATAGTTAGTGGCCAGAGTTCCAAAAACCGCAAATCGATATAGGATAGCCGTTTGGTACACAGGTACTTTAGGTCCAAACAATAATTTTGACAATTACCAAAAATATACCCATGCAGATTGGAGCAGATAATGAAGTCATAATTTTTTTATACGGAATTGAATTTTTTTTCCCAGAAATCTATGGTGTGTGGTATCAAATGAAAGGGCTTCTTGAGCCGGTTCTAAAAATATAGAGCATCATTGCTTTTCGGTCAACTGTTTTATAATAATCCATGAAATGTTTTCGAAACAAACCAACTTTGGTCTTCTCCAGCCAGGTAGGAAACGGCTAAGTCTTTTCTCGTAAAATTTATACGCCAAATGTTTCATCACTACATAGTATAAAATAAAGTCGCTTTCTCCGTCCCTATGTCCCTATGTCCCTATGTCCCTATGTCCCTTTGTACGCTTAAATCTTTAAAACTACGCAACGGATTTTGATGCGGTTTTTTTTAATAGATAGAGTGATTCAAGAGGAAGGTTTATATGTGTAATACATGCATAATACATATACTGAAGGATAACCCACAATAACCATTTTCCCGTGCGGAGCCGGGGCGGGTCGCTAGTAATATGAATAAAATGAAAAAATGAAAAGAAAATGAAATGAAATGAAAGAAAATATTCTTTATTGCACACAAACAGAAACACAAAAACATATATAAATAAAAATACATAAAAATGTACAATTGGCGGCCTTATTGCTCAGGTAGCAATTTCTTTCAGGCAACCACTTAAACGGATAATGACTACATGGATAGAATTGATCTATGAATATGATTTAATAATATGACGTCAAAAAGGCGAATTGAGCTGCCTAAGATCAGGGTGCGTCAAGTATAAGAAGAAAGAAGCAAGCATAAGAAATTGAATGGTTTTGTTTTAATATTAAACTTCGTTTTGTTAGGTCATACCCTTAAGGCAGATTTTTTCATAAGGCTGATGACGTTTATTTAATCAAGTAGAGAGACATTCTGATTGGAGAATTACTTATATAGCTATACATACACATTTTTTGTCTGGCGAAAATTTCGTTCCGTAGCATCAAATCGAATTGTTTGATTTCCCGCCTCGTTTCAGATGATAACGCATTGCGCACTAGAGCCATTAAAATATACAATTCATTGATACATCACAAGATGTCTCAAGTTTCCATGAAAATTAAAAAAGCTCTAAAGCCAACTTTATTATGGGCATGGGGCGATGAAAGGTACATTTTTTAATGTAAATGTGGTTGTATCGAAAAATCGACGTTTTTAGCTTCAGAGGACTTGCGGAACGGAAGGCTCTACCCCAGAGCATAGAATAAATAATTAATAGTACAGGTAGTAATAGTAGTACCCAGAGTAGTTTTATAATATACCAACGCATCTAGGGGCACATACATATTGCTAGCAGTGTGTAACGATGTGCATTTTCTATTTGTTTCTCGTCTAAATTCAAACATTCAATTTTGGAATCACTTCGTCATTCATACGTCATCAAATCAAAAAATCAAAATCAAATGTAAATAAATTAATTTAAAGCAGTTTAGTTCAGCGTTCTTATTTTACTGCTAACGCGTGAACTTCAATCAGTGTAAGCGGCAATAACTGCGATTATATTATTACTTACAGTTACTTTTTAAGAGTGCGATTTGACAGCTAGACCTTAGTCCAGCAGAGCATTATATAACAATATAACTAGTTTAAGTTTAGTAGCTGTCCTATAGTCCGATTTACGATTTTTCAATATCAATCAATAATGTTATTCCCGTTTATTTTTTTGCTGGCGCTAGTTCGCAGTTAATCAGCCCGTTAAACATTTGTTTGAAATAATTTGATTGGATTTGATTGAATTTGACCTGACGTAATTTTATTTTGATTAACTTACTGCTGAATAAATTTGCCTTCAATTGTGTAAGTATTTTTATCTTTTTCTTAGAAGCTGTAGGATTTTTGATAAAGGAAAATCTTTTAATTCCAGTAAGAAGGGTTCAGTGACCTAAGCAAATACATTAAAAATTACTGTATTCGAAATAAATTATTTTACACTATGCTTTTAAATTTCAGAGGTGGACCGTCTTAACAGCCAGTATTAAATTTTGGAGGTGGACCGTCAACACAGATTTTCAGTGTAATATTGGCGTAAGTAGTAAAAAAAAACTTTTGACCGTTCACCCAAGTGGTCTCGAGAGGTGGAGGGTGGGTTGGAAGGGAATAAAACGTCTCAAATTACTTGTCTATAACTGGGCCGATTTTTACTAATAGAAAATATGATTATTTGAATTCACTTTCTTAACAGCTTATATTAATGTCCCCACCGAGGGGCTCGAGCCTACCCTGAATCGGGGTGAAAAGACCTTAGTCGACCACGCTGGCCCAGTGCGGGTGGTCAACTTCACACACAACCTTTGAGTATCTTTATGTGTGTAGGTTACCCCACGATGTGTTCATTTACCTACCGTAAGAGCGTCGGATAAACGTACATCACGAAAGTCGAAAATATATTAGTAGGTACGTGCCGGGACTTGAACCCGCGCCTTCACAATGGACAATGTGCCTTAACCACTGAGCTAACGACACTCTTTGAATTGCTAGTTTATCGTTTGGGTTTCGAGGTTAACCTATCTCACAAACCATCATGGCAGAATAACTGAGCTGCCATTGCAAAAGACGTCTCGTGTAATGACAACATCAACAACTTAACGTGCCTTCCGAAGCACGGAGTAATCTTTCTTTTCAGACACGTGCTGTAATATCCTAACCTAACCAATCTGGCGTAAATTTCACAAAGTAATATTTGTTCGACAAATGCCACAAAGGGAATAGAACCCGGATCCTCCATAACGGGAGGCTAGCGTTTTACCATTTGAACGCGGGGATTGAATTCACATGGGTATAATCAACTAGCGACCCGCCCCGGCTCCGCACGGGAAAATGGTTATTGTGGATTATTCTTAAGTATATTATGCATGTATTATACATATAAACCTTCCTCTTGAATCCCTCTATCTATTAAAAAAAACCGCATCAAAATCCGTTGCGTAGTTTTAAAGATTTAAGCGTACAAAGGGAGGGACATAGGGAGGGACATAGGGACAGAGAAAGCGACTTTGTTTTATACTATGTAGTGATTATGGTCCAATCGCTCCAATATCGAATTGAACCCATAAGTTTGTAATTGCAATAGGTTGTCAGATGTACTGCTGACCGTTCTATATTGTTCTAGATTATTCTAGAACGTTTCCTGATCAGCAATGCAATGCTGAGGCCGATCACGATCCCTCGCGGTGGAGGAACTGTTACAATACAGGCTTGCCAGGGATGCACTCAGGTAAGGGGCGCCATTAATATATAGCCTTTCTCACACTTCACCACATAGGATAAAACAAAGTTGCTTTTTCTGTCCCTATGTCCCTATGTATGCTTAAATCTTTAAAACTACGCAACGGATATTGATACGGTTTTTTTAATAGATAGAGTGATTCAAGAGGAAGGTTTGTGTATAATACATGCATAATATACTTAAGGATAACCCACAATAACCATTTTCCCGTGCGGAGCCGGGGCGGGTCGCTAGTAAATGTATATAGTAAGGTTAAGGTTGACTGGTAGAAATTGCTAACTTGAGCAATAAAGCAGCCTGTCTGCTATATGTATACATATTAATGTTTTTTGTACTAGTGTCCATTCTATTCTATTTTCATAGATAATTAAATGTCGGAATGGTCAAAATACACGATAAAAACGTGCAATGTGATACTATTAGCACCTACTTCAACCATTTTTTTAAATATTATTTTTACAATTAATGAAGATTTAGTTTAAGTAAATACAAAGAGTGAATGGATATTTTTATTTATTATCGTTGTTAAGTTCTTGATTAAATAAATAAGTCAGTTTAGTGCAAAACTTCTTTACACTAAAGGGAATTAAAAAAAATACATCTCAAAAAAAAAAACAAACAAAATTTCACAAGATTTTTCTGAGTAGTATAAAATATTTTGTACGAATTATATCGATTAAGATGTTTGACAATCATGTTAAGTATGATTGTGGTAGGTAAATAGGTTCAATTAAGGTTCTTGCAAAAATCCAATATTATCTTGGGGCGATAATAATCAAAATGTGACAAAAAGTAACCTACAAAACATTTCCATACCAGTGCCCCGTTTTCGTAATATATGCCTGAATACACCTCTGTCGAGACCCAAGATAGCCCTGCCTAGCCCGAGGGCTGTGATTATCTAGACAACGGGACCTGAAACTAGGTTTCCCTACATTCTAGGTACCCTAGGACACACGCATCGCTGGAGGCTTCAGAACTAATGATTCTTGTATTGTATGTGCAGTACTGATTTATAGGACGTGAAGCTAGCTGGATATTTGTAGAGATGGTACTTATTAATATAGCTGCTAGTTAGCTGTACGGCCGCGGCTACGCCCGCGTTGTTTTTTTACTTTTCCGTGCAGTTTCTTGTAGAAATGAGATATTTTCCCGCGGTAAAAACTAGAAAAGAATAGTATATACCTTATTGCACACAAGAGAATACAACAAACATATTTAAAGCAACACAGGTGTACAAAAGGCGGCCTTATTGCTAAGGTAGCAATTTCTACCAGGCAACCTTTTCCCCCAGGCAACCCCCAAAAACTAGGTATCTAAGATGTTGACCAGGGATATAAGGTACCACTATGCAAATTTCATTTAAACCGGTCCAACAGTTATTTGTGTTGGATATTGTTATGTCCAACACAAATAAACTTTTCTTTATTTCTGATTGAAAAATGTTTTGAATCACGAGGAAACGCCATAGACTACAAAACCACAGAATACCGCAATAGCTAGATGTTAGTGAACCATAGCTAACTCATACCAAAGTCAAGGAAACAATTCAGTACCGCTATTCCTTATCAGTCGGAACAATCCGACAGATAATCTGTGGCGGTGCGAGTAAATGGATGCCTGCAGCACAGACCACTAAACACTTGGACAACGCAGTCTAAGTTTTTATACTTTTCATGGAGGCAGAGGGAAAATTAACATTTTAAATTTTGTAAGAGAGTACCTAAAGTAAAAACACTCGAAGCACTCGCATTCGCTTTTATTTTAATATATAACATAACATCATTTAAGCTAAATAACGTGCACGGCTAAAAAAAGGCCTCCCAAGAATCTTCACAACTGCTCGCAACGCGACAAGTATGTCATAGGTTGAAATGAAAGAAATAGTAATCTCACTCTAGGAAAAAAAATAATTAAAAAACATAATCGAATATTTCAAAAAATCAATTAACTAATCAAAATTCAAATTATTATTTTTTATATCTTTTTTCCTTTTTATATTTGAATTTACGAATGGAGACGGGTGATGGGAAGAGTGTTGAGTTGAGATGTTACCGTAATCCCCATGCTCGGCAAACGAATTCAAGATCGCAGTTGTTGTTGATTACACAGGTTAACATAGCTGGTTTTCCCTGGGTATATTCCTTTAGTAACCTCTTACAAATAAATGCCATTCTATTCTATTCACCCAAAAAAAGAGATGGGTGGTCTAATTTTAAACCAGAGAACTACGCGGCAATTATTTGCCTATAAGAAAATATTGCAGAGTCAATATATTATATGGTCTTTGTTATGTACAGTCCGTTAAGATTATCGTATCACGGAGCAACTTGTCTTATGATTTGAGCTAGTACCTGGTAGCCGGGTTTGTTTATTAAAAGCAGGTTTTTTATGATGGACATGTATTTTTAAAGATGATATGGAGCACAATATGCTGACTTTTGGGAAAAATTAACCTACTTAATATTACAACACATAATAACATTTTGAATCAAAAGCCAGAATTAGGAAAATTTGTTTTTTTTGGAACTATATTGCAATCAAGATATTTTTGTTCACCCGAAAATTTACAGTTTTTGATGAAAGTTTCTACTATAGTTTTTACATTGAACTGTATATACCTACCCTACTATTTTACCGCAGGGAAATACCACATTCCATGTAAAAACTATAACTACGGAAATTTAGTATTTAGCCCATATAATGTCCCCACCGAGGGGCTCGAGCCTACCTAACCTATCCAGGGTGAAAGCTGGTATTTATTTACAAGTAACATAAAGCCGTAGCCAGAGAATTAAGAAATAAATAAAAAACTTGCCAACCAAAGAAAGACTTCCGACGTCCCGACGTGCTCCCGAAAACTTATCATTCGTTCAATCTCCTGTCATTCCTGAGGACGTCTGCTACGTGACGGCGTTAAGGTCTGTCCACACTGACTGGACTACACAACGCATCGACACGGATAACTGAGCTGACGTGAGCGTGTTCCATCATCGGCCACGTCGTTGCTTTCCACCAGGTGAGACTGTGGTCAAACGCAATACCATAGCAAAAAAAAAACTTGACGAACACAAAAAAAAAGTGTGCTTTTCGCACATTTTTATTTTCCTGGGCAGGGTTCGTACCCATAATGAGTAACTCTCCTGTACTTCGAAGGCAGACACAACGAATGCTTAAAAAGACAGCTCAACATGTATATCGTTTGTTTCATATTAATCCGGACAAAAGTTCATTAACGCCTGCATACAATGCACACATTTATTTTTAAACGATACGATAAAACTATTGGAAATTATTGCTAAATACGTAATTTGGCACACTGTAGTAGAGGCAGGGTTAGCGTGTGTGTGACCTTGTCATACATTTTAGCGTTACATTATTTTTAAAAACTTTCAAGAAAAGAAAGAGGTCAATGAACTTGTGTCCGCATTTATACAAAACAGATCATAGTGATAGTTGCATAGAAATATATAAATAAAAATATATATTATTATTACATTGGCATTTCCTGTCTTGTTCCTTGAGCATTGCTTTTAATTATTTTTTTTGCAGACGTACTACCAACTAGGCGAAGGGGCCGTCAATATAGGTCGGTATAGGTCTACCAGAATCTAATGGCAAAAAGAGAAAAAAGACATTGACGGTAGCAAGGTTTCTTCGAAATTAAAGCCTAATCAAAAACAATTCCTCGAAATTTCAGTTGACAGATGACTTTTTTTTAACTTCTTTTTGCCATCATATTCTGGTAGATCTATAGCAATCAGTGAAGACCCTTATATAACCGAAAAGCAAAGCTACCGGACGCAGCACTCGTGGCAGTTCACCTCAACGGTGATGGATGGGGAACCGCTCGGAATTGATATGTGTTGAAGCAGTAATATTTTATTGTAACATACTCGTACTTACCGAACATGTGCTTATGTTTTTTAAACGTTTTATAAATGTTGTGTAACGGAGATCTATGGGTGGAGAGAAAGTAAGTAAGTAAAACAAAGAAGAAAAAAAGAAAAGTAATAACACTAACTTAAAAATTTAAGGAATATAATTTTCTGTTTACCAAAAAAACCGAATCTTACAACAAATATATTATTCGTGCACCAAAAATACTAATCTTGCACCAAATATCCAAGGGCGTGAATCGAAATGGGGGGATGGGGGGGCTCGGGGGGCACAGCCCCCCGCTAAAAGAAAACAAATCTACCCAGAATCAAATCGGTTGGTTAGATTAGGTTAGACTGATGTCAATAACAGAGCGGAGGGAGTCGTGCGAGCGGAGCGAGCGTGCCGCGGCAGCGGCCGGCGACCGCTGTAGTTTTGAATTTTTCAAAGTTGATAACTCAAGAAGTCTCAAGTTTGCATGTTTTGGTGCACAATTAGTATTTTAGGTGGAACAAGAGTATAATTTGGTGAAGATATTTAGGTGGAACAAGAGAATAATTTGAGGTACGGTTAAATACTATCCAAAATTTAATAACCCCCGACACTTGATCCTTGACGTCTTGACCCAAAACCGTTACTTGATCCTTTCAACAACTAGAAAAGAGCTGATAATCTTCAAATGGCTAAAGATATTTTCTTGGATCATAGCTAAAAACACTCTCGATTGTGACACCTTGCAAACAAAAAAAACTAGATCAAAATCGGCTCATCCGTTTAGGACACAGTTTAGGAGCTACGATGCCACAGACCTTAGAGCAACGCCGGCCTTCCGTACGGGTTAAAAAGAAAGAAAAGTAACGTAAGGACCGTGATGGTGGGTGGAAGTAAGTAAGTAACTCTTTATTGCTTACACCATAATGAGATCGTATAAGTTTTACTATATTAGATACCCTGTGGTAAAAGTATAAGTAGTTATATAGTTCGGACACAACGTACTTATATGAATAAGGCCGGCGTTGCTCTAAGCCACAGACAGACAGACAGACACGTCAAACTTATAACACCCCTCTTTTACGTTGGGGGTTAAAAAGAAAGAAAAGTAACGTAAGGATCGTGATGGTGGGTGGAAGTAAGTAAGTAACTCTTTATTGCTTACACATAATGAGATCGTATAAGTTTTACTATATTAGATACCCTGTGGTAAAAGTATAAGTAGTTATATAGTTCGGACACAACGTACTTATATGAATATATATCCTATCATATTATAAACGAGAAAGTTTATGAGGATGTATGTATGTTTGTTACTCTTTCACGCAAAAACTATTAAACGGATTTCAATGAAACTTAACAATAATATAGGCTGCTTTTTAACGCGGGAAAATACCTTATTCCCACGGGAAAAACTATTAGGGTGGGCGGAAAGCAAGTAATATTATAAACGCGAAAGTTTTGAGGATGGAGAATGGATGTATGGATGTATGTTTCTTACTGTTTCACGCAAAAACTACTAAATGGATTTTAATGAAACTTTCCAATAACATAACTAATACATCTGAAGACAACCTTTTACCGCGGGAACATTTCTCATTCTTACATGAAAAACTATAAGCGCGATTGAAAGATAAATAATCAATATATAAATGGTTATAGCATAATATGATATAGATACTGATAAGTAGAGACGAATAATATAGTCGACAGGAAGAAAATATTAAATTAACACTTTGACAGCCAAGCATTTATTTATTTCCAATAATAAAGCGTCACATGCGTAGTACGTGATCCGCTGTCAAATGGTTAACATTGTTTTAAAATATATTTTAAAAAAGACTTCAAAACAATAATTTTCTTTCCAAACATGATAAATTTTATATTAATGTATGATAAACACCGTCAAAAAATCGAAGTGGCAACCCACCTACCCACAGCTTGGTTACAACACCCACGCCACACGCGCCTAATGTGACGAGTGGAGAGCAGACATCATTACAAATTCAAATAAGCGTACAATATCCAGACGAACAGCCAAAGAATACGTTACGAAACAGAACGGAATCTTTTATGAGGCTAGTTTTGTACCTAATCTTTATTTTCCTCTCGATGATTAGGTAACTAAAATAAAAATATTCAAGCCTCTGGCCTCAAAAATTCTGAATTAAAACTGCGTTCAATGTGATTTTTTTTTCAGAATTGAATATAATTTATTTACACTCAATACAAAAAGCAAAATTGATAAGACGGCGGGTATTACTCTTATTTTCTTCTGTAGACAACTGTTAATTTTTTCAAAAGTCTTATGCATTTGTAAGATTCGTGATCAAATTACTTTTAAAATATAAATGTTAACTTAACCATTTTCGACTTTTACATTTTAATCAACTGGCAATTATTAGAAAAACCAATACCTACGGAACAAGAAAAGAAGTTGATTGCATAAACATAATAAACACACGCATATTTTTAAAGAACTGGACTGAAAACAATGAAGCAAATACAAAAAAAAATTGCGGGCTCATTTTATTCTTACTAGATAGAATATCTAATTAAATTTAACGTCTCAAAATCAAAAACATTTATTGACAACAATTGCTTCTTTTAAAATAATTCCAATTAAATAAAATCTCTTTAATCATAGGCACAAACTGTTTCCTTGCTTTTTTTGCACTTCTGTTTTAATAATCTATGTATATTTGTATGTAGAGATACAATGTCAATGTTAATAGGAATTAGGTGCGCATCACCGCACTGCATCGGACGGGGGGATCAGGGGGGATTTACATATCATGCATAGGTAAAACAGTTTCAAGGTTTATGGGGAAAGGTATGTGTAGTGTAGATCTATACGTTTTTTTTTTGTTCGACATTGAAATACCTATCATTACTATCATCATTACATAGTATAAAACGAAGTCGCTTTCTCTGTCCCTATGTCCCTATGTACGCTTAAATCTTTAAAACTACGCAACGGATTTTGATGCGGTTTCTTTTAATAGACAGACTGATTCAAGAGGAAGGTTTATATGTATAATACATGCATAATATACTTAAGGATAACCCACAATAACCATTTTCCCGTGCGGAGCCGGGGCGGGTCGCTAGTTACTAATACAAATTCGAAAGCTGTCTGTTATGTTTTCACGGCTAAATGGCTGAGAGGCAAAAATTGCGAGGAAAAAATATGGTGACATGGTCACGGGGAAAGAAATTAATATGTTTATTGTCAGACAGGCTACTTTTTACCATAGGAAAATAGGTACTTTGTTCCCGGCAAAAGTTTGGTTATACATTAACCTAAACTAATCTAGTTAGAAGTGGTTTTGACTGTAACTTAATATATAGGTACCTATTTTGTATGAAAATATTGATTTTCGAAAATGTCTTTTAAAAGAGACATACCAAAACGCTACTGAGGTCAAACCACAAAGGGCCCATAAATTCATACCCTAACTGATCCTTGAATACTGTCTCAGACCCTACTTGTCAGGTAAGGAGACATTTAGGGTAAATTAGGCCCTTGATGATGGCAATTTTCCCAAGTTAGGTACACTAAACGTAAAAAATACCGATGTTTACGTTCATATGTTGACCATGAAAACCATGAAAAGTTTAGTTAGATTAGTTTTATTTATGACATACTACAAGATTGTACACGTTTTTACAATGGTATAAAAGGACATCCGTATTATGATATGTAAGTCAATATGTAAAAAAAGAAGAAAGAAAAAGGATTACATAATTCTATGTCAGGAATAATAAAAAGCGGCCAAGTGCGAGTCGGAATCGCCCATGAAGGGTTCCGTAGCAGCCAGTAACATAATATAAAAGTTTTTGTAGTTCGTTGTGACTTTGATCGATGTTTTAATAATAGTGAAAGGTAAATTGCGGTTTACGACATATGACGTATTAAAAAAAACTACTTACTAGATCTCGTTCAAACCAATTTTCGTTGGAAGTTTTCATGGTAATGCACATCATATATTTTTTTTTAGTTTTATCATTCTCTTACTTTAGAAGTTAGAGGGGGGGGGACACACATTTTTCCACTTTGGAAGCGTCTCTCGCGCAAACTATTCAGTTTAGAAAAAAATTATATTAGAAACCTAAATATTATTTTTGAAGACCTATCCATAGATACCCCACACGTATGGGTTTGACGAAAAAAGATTTTTTGAGTTTTAGTTCTAAGTATGGGGACCCCCCAAAATTTATTGCTTACTTTCCAATTTTTTGTAAAAATCTTAATGCGGTTCACAGAATACATCTACTTACCAAGTTTCAACAGTATAGGTATTATAGTTTCGGAATAAAGTGGCTGTGACATACGGACGGACGGACGGACGGACAGACAGACAGACAGACAGACATGACGAATCTATAAGGGTTCCGTTTTTTGCCATTTGGCTACGGAACCCTAAAAATGCATAATATATGTCAAAAAATAAAAAATGTTTTACATAACATAATAGTAATTGATGTCCAAACGTAAAGATAATCATAATACTTATGTCCAGAAAAGTCAATACAGAAAATTTCCTGTCCCTTTTCGTTTTTAGAAGCGTGAGAGGGATAATTACGAATAGACTTTAAATTTAATTTATAGCATAATAAATAGCTTGTATATTCCTTTTGTGATTCGTTTGACCCATGTTTGAGCAGAAATTCTTTAACTTCTAATTTTATTACCTAAATGTAAAAAAAAATATGACAAATAATAGAATGACTATGACTTTGTACTAGAATCAGCGCTAATGTCCCTTAGAACGGCCCTGAATGAGATATTTTCTTGTGTAAAATGGCTTTAACATGCCACTTCGCTTTTGTCTACGCTGGCGATATTATTATAGAGGGTAAGATAACTTACTATCATAAAATGTTCGGTTCTCACATAATTATTGTTCAACTAAGGACTATCCACCCTGATAGAAGGTAGACTCAAACCCCTCGGTGGAGAAATATACCCTAAAATTTTACTTAACTCATGAAACTGAACAACTTTCCCTAAGGAACATAGGGTGAAATCTCAAACTAACATAATTTTCGATTTTCATCACTACATAGTATAAAATAAAGTCGGTTTCTCTGTCCCTATGTCCCTCCCTTTGTACGCTTAAATCTTTAAAACTACGCAACGGATTTTGATGCGGTTTTTTTTAATAGATAGAGTGATTCAAGAGGATACTGAAGGATAACTCACAATAACCATTTTCCCGTGCGGAGCCGGGGCGGGTCGCTAGTATTATTATAAACTTTAGTCATGTGACCGGCCACTTTGTATGCCAAGTAGAACTTTATATTTTGAGATTTCAGCCTATTTATTTTCCTTAGGGAAAATTGTTCAGTTTCATGGGTACTACCACTATGATAAACAACCAGTTAAATGTCACGGTGAATAAAGGTTGTTGACAACGACTTATACAGTCTTGGGCCTCACGTTACAAAGGTTCCGGGTTCGAATCCCGGTGGGGAATTCGTCAATTAAAGTTATATCACTTTGTGAGACTGTCTCCATTTTGGTTAAGTTAGGACATTGCAGCTAAATCCCAAAATAAAAAAGTCACATTGCTTTCTTTGAATATCTATACTAATATTATAAAGAGGAAATATTTGATTGTTTGTTTGCATTGAATAGGCTCCGAAACTACAGAACTGATTTTAATGAAAGGCACAAAGATAGAGTTGTCATTGGGGAAGGACAAAGGCTACCTTTTAACGCGGAGAAATTTGTCATTTCTGTGGGAAAACATGTTAAGTACTTAATAAAATGCTTAAGACCTAAGTGAGGCAGTTTTTATCTTCCTTAATTACAAAACCCGTCTAAGACTAATTAGCATCCATATGGCGTTACACAAGACAGCATGTTTAGGCTAACAAGCCACTAAAGTCTGTATAAATTATCAGAGTGCGGCCGCGTGTAATGGACGAGCGACCGATTATTTATCGCCTTTGCGTGGGGTTCAGAGGGTGGTGATATAGTGACGAGTGAAGCGATCAGCGAGAAATGGAAATAAGACCAAAAAAACAAAGCGCCAACTTTAAGCAAACAAATCATGGAAATCCTGATACTATGAAATCAAAAGTACCTCCTCTGCATGTGCACTTCTAGGTACTGGATGAATAGACTTTGATAAAAAAGGGCAGGGTGACAAGTGGCACGATGGGAAAAAAAGTTAGGTACGTATTTTCATGTAGAGAATTAAATAATAGAGCGCACAAAAGCCAGTGAAGATAATTTTTGAAATATAAAATACAATACTATAGGTATTTGCATTTCATACATATACACCTATTCTTTATTGACACCAAAAGGAAAATAATTACAATAGGCATATAATCAAATATAACAGAGTAGAAAAATGTAGGCAGGTCAACTGTAACTAGTAGTTGGACGACATAAAAGAATGCTAATTTTAATTGTTAGTTAATTCATAAAAATCTAGACAATCAACTGCTAAGTCTTGAAAGTAATAAGGGCATAAATTATAATTTTTTGGTTAATTATTCAAACGCTACCCGCTCCGCTTATCACAAATCCTCAGCCTTAAGCAGCTTACATGACGATGCCCGGAGAGCGGGGTAAGGACGGTATTGATGTCCATTAATTATTTTACGCCATACCATGAATGATAATGCATGCCATGCCATGCCATGCCAGCCATGCATGCGGGAAAATTAGACTACACTATCTATCATTATTACACTGTAATGTAACCTAGTGTTGGTAATGTATTTTTATATCCCCACCGAACACTGTTATCCGCACTATTGTTAAATACTTAACCTTTTGAGTTAAATTGTTTAAGTAGCTTAACCTGTGGGTTAAAATCTCCTTAAATAGTTAAAGGCTTCCCGTGTTTAAGAATGTACGGCTTCCCAGCTTATGAACCTGCTTTTTGGTATTTTTCACAGTAATTAGAAATTACGGAAGTTTTTGTAAATGATTACATCACTGGCTTAGTGGCAGTGGCTATCCGAGACGTGTCAGTTCGATTCCTGCCTCTTACCATGTACAAATGTGTTTTCAAAAGACGTCCACTGCTGGACAAATGCCTTCCCCAAAGATCTCCACAATGATCGGTCCCGCGCTGCCCGCATCCAGCGGCTTACCGCGACCCTCACCAGATCGTCGGTCCACCTTGTGGGGGGCCTGCCCACGCTACGCTTTCCTATGCGCAGTCGCATTTTAAGAACTTTTCTGCCTTTGCCTTATTCAGGGTAGGTGCGATATCATCTGATCAGATCATCAAGTCAGATGACTTGTTTGCTTGTTTGCATTGAATAGGCTCTGAAACTAATAAACCGATTTTAATGAAACTTGGTACAGAGATAGAATAGTCATTGGAGAATAACAAAGGCTACCTTTTACCGCGGGAAAATTCCTTATCCCAATTAATAAATAGTCAATGTGAACGAACCCAAAGAGTAATGAATGACCTTTGTTGACTTTATTTTTTCGATAAAGTAAAAATATATAAAAATTCATAAACAAAACTTAGCCTTAGACCTAGTACTAAAGAATAAACATCTTATATTTTTTTTAAGCCAGAAAAAACATCCCTTAGTATTTATTCGGTTCCAAATTAATTCAAGTCTACTCGAAAATATCTCCAAATATAGATCTGAGGACGACATCTAATTACATCACCCAGCTCTCTAACCAGTGGTTCCCAATCTTTTTAACGCCCGACTTAAAAGAGGTGTGTTTATAAGTTTGACGTGTGTGTCTGTCTGTCTGTCTGTAGCATCGTAACTCCTAAACGGATGCGCCGATTTCGATCTAGTTTTTTTTGTTTGCAAGTTGTCACAATCGAGTATTCTTAGCTATGACCCAAAAAAATATCTTTAGCAATTTGAAGATTTGACAGCTTGGTAAAGGTTTACAGAGGTTTACAGTTTGTCACGTCACAGTAGTCATGCCACCGGACTAGTTCTATCATTATGTCGCGTTTGACATCAATACAATAAAATACAAATATTCTTTATTGACACCAAGAAATACATAACTAATCACATAAACACAGAAAACGATATGTATCAACAGGCGGCCTCATTGCTAAGGTAACCATCTCTTCCAGCCCCTCTACCATGCCCTGTCCACGCTTGACAGACATAATTTTGTCGTGCGTATTCTCTTATCCTATAGGAGAATATTTCAATATGGCGGGTTTTTTGACAGTTAAATGTGCGACAAACTTTTGTCATAGCACTTCATGTTACGGGGGCTGGCAACCCGTCCTCTCGAGCTTCACGCGCGTTCAACGGTCCACGGGCCAATGGTTGGGAACCACTGCTCTTCAAACAAAGTACCCACGCACAAACACATGCAGACACACGCACACATAGGCCGGGCAGGATTTACTATCACAATAACAAGAAAGTATACGCTGGTGTACGAATAAAATACACTCTCCCGGCCGCTTTGTGCCTGAACACGGACGAAACTATTTGAGACTGGAAGAGTCACTTTGAGTAACTTTCTAAAGTAACACTAGAGCCTGTATTACATTACCGACTTGAAAAAAAAAACAAAAAATCCATGAGATTTTATTTAAATCTGCTATTAAACCTACTGCTTATTGTAATAACAGTCAGCTACAATAAAGATACATTTTCTTTGATGTAAAGGGACTTTTGCTATAGCCCTCATGCTTGGTAGTTGTCGTTGTTACTGCCCATTTGCTGATTATAATATTATAGTTGCTTTAAAAGATACGTCACTTTGTAAACGAGCTAACCATTGACAGGTCTGGGTCCTTGCCGTATGCCACATAATTGACAAAGTTTTACTGTTAGATGCTTTGAAAATTATCTAGCTACGATGTTGCCTTGGCGTACAATAAGCTGCCGCATGTCGCTTGCCGCTAATATTTTCTATTTGTAGCATACCACAATAATTCGCATGCCACAATTATGTTGCATGTTGTTGCCTCGGCTTAAGTATCTTATTTACAGGCATCAAGCTCCGGCCTACATCGTAGGAGCTGATATTTCCGGAGCACAATACAATTTTGCGTATCAGCAAAAATCTCTTCCAGTGTTTTTATCTCTGTGCAACTTTTCCATATATTTACTCCCCGCTCAAAGAGTACAATAAGGATTATAAAGAAAGCGCCGTCAGTACCTTAAATACTGTACAACAAAGCCATTGTGCCTTAAGCTGGAAGAGGTTATTATACTGAATATATTTTCATGTTTAGATAGAAACTACCCGCTTATAATGGAATATTATAGGCGTTTTATTTGGTTAGCAATTGGGTAGGAATTGTACGATTACGTAAAGGTAAGCTTTTGGAAAAGTACAAAAGATGCGATCCTGTGAAGTTTTTTCAGCGGGTTTTTCTCAACAGCAGCACACACAGCCATTGCTGCGCGAATCTTCCAGTTCACACTGATAGATATCGCATCGCCTATTTTTAACCCCCGATGAAAAAGAGGGGTGTTATAAGTTTGGCGTGTGTCTGTCTGTCTGTCTGTCTGTGGCATCGTAGCTCCTAAACGGATGCACCGATTTTGATCTAGTTTTTTATGTTTGCAAGGTGTCACAATCGAGAGTGTTCTTAGCTATGATCCAAGAAAATATCTTCAGTCATTTGAAGGTTATCAGCTCTTTTCTTGTTGTTGAAAGGATCAAGTAACGGTTTTGTGTCGTGGTTTATAATTTTTTTTAATATAAATTATTGACTTTATACTTGTTCATTAGCGAGAGACGGGAGCCAGTCTTGGGCAGAGCAAAACTAATATAATAGAACCAACAAGGATCCCATATTAAAAGCAAACCCGTAACAAGTGGGCACGCTACGTAGCGAAAGTATACAAAACGAGGCAAGTTGGGAGAACAACTCATATAATTGGCAACTCGCTGAACTACAATAAATTTCAGGGAACACATTCTCTCCGTCGCGCTAACAGACTTTTTAAGGTTGGCAACACTGCGATGTTGATATTAAGCAGGTAAAGCAGGCATGTTTTGTTAATAGCTTAATGATTTTTTATGTAAAGACTGAAGTTTAGGTATTATAAAGTCTTGCTTGTATAGATTCTCCGCTGCCACGCCTATATCACACGCTGTCATGAAATAATTCCGATACTAAATGTATTTGATTGCGTCGTTTCTCGGCCCGCTATTGTCGTAGCCTCAACTAAAAATTAATCTGTAAATCAGACAACTGCGGACCCCAAACCGTTTGCCCAACGTAGTTGGTAAGAATCATTCAACAATTTCGAAATAAGATTTTTTTTTGCTACGCCTAGTTTTCCTCTCAGAGGCAACCCTAGCTACTGGTCAATTAGGGTGCAGCAAAAACTGCAATTAGGAGCAAGTTGCACTCGACATGATAATGCATATTCGTAAGTTTTTATGCGGAAACAGCCAGGTGGGACCGTGCCGCCATTTTTATAGCGTTTGAATTCGGAACACATTTGAGATTTAAAAGTCGGTGGAGGCGGAAGTCGGTTTTTAATGGAGAATCTTAGGTTCGAAGCTGGAAAAAAACGATTTTTCGGAGAACAATATTAAAAATATATTAAATACTGAGTCAACCAATAAACCAGGTATCGAATAAAATTTAAATTAAGGTTTTCAGACATTCGTAGAGAACATCGAAAAGTTAACCACACGTTGAACGCTTCGGAAGAATCTTGTATGAGGTTTTTATACCTAAATTTTAGATACGCAATACCTAATTTTAAGTCAGATGTTTTAGAATCTATGATCAATCGACATCTCTAAAACTAAATTAACTATCTCCTGTCCCTTTTTATTCTCAAAACCGTGATAAGGACGACATTAAATTTAGGGTTAGAGCGAGATAACAAGCCTCAATATACCTCATATTTTATTTGCCTTTTACGCTGTACAAAGGTCTTTGTTTTGTAAACAATTTACAGGCTGCATTAGCTTGTTTTAGGCAAAATTTCATACCAGCCAAGACCTCTTTATCCAAAATGAACTGCCTGAAATTCTGTGCTAAAATAATACTAGTGACAATGGCTTAAAATAGCCTGAAACTAGTAAATTAAGCTCAGCTTTAAGCTTAGCATAGTTCGCGAGAGCCGAAAATGGTGGTTTAAATATCTATAAATTTATGCTGTATAAAAGCTTTATACTGTATTATTATAATAAGTAGGTTAAGCTGGAGTTAGACCGGATTAATATTGTGGAATGGTAATAAATAGATGGGGTTTGAATAAGATTTTGATCAAACTAATGTACGCTGGATTATATTATCAAAAGCCTTTGAAAAGTAAATATCCGATTTTTCAGAGTAAATACTTTTCTATTCAATATAATATCCATCCAATAGCTCAAATAAAATGTACCAATTTTTTACATAACATGAAATTATTTATCATTGTTTCAGTAAAGGGGTCAAACAATGAATGTGAACAAAGTACTAACAAAAAGTATTGGATTCTGAAAAGTGGGCAAATAGCGAACATACAAACAAAAGCTTTGTTCAAACCAAGTATAAGACTTTAATAACTAGTTCATTGACTAGTCACAAAGATGTAGATTCAAATCTGGTCCAAAATATAAAGAACTCTATTTAGCTTATTTTAAAGCAAAAATCCATTAGCCACATGTAATTCAAGTTCCAAAATGTAATTACCACTAGTGGGCAACCTCTCTTATGTGGGTTGGAGTGACATCATCATCGAGTTAAAGCATTAATTGAAATTATCATTTTAATTTTATTTTCGATGCTTCTGGTTGAGTGCATGCTATTTTTGGCACAGTTCAAAGTTTTATACTACGGAGCTTTATTAAAATTCTACCAATTTAGTACTATTTAATTGAATTGTTGGAAACTTGTCTAGTAAGAAAACTAAAAGAACTTATTTTTGCCACCAACATTATTTGTGACCTAAACCGTCTGAAATATGTGGGGGTTATGGTAACATACAATTCAATATTGCTTTATTGACATTCTAAAATACATCTGTTTCCAGATTTAACCTCTTCTGCACATGGGTGAGGGAGGATATAAAGAAACATGTTTTCCGGTACGAGAAAAGAAAAGAAAAATAAATTTGTTCAGTTTCATGAGAACTACTATTTTCATTTCATTTCATATGTTGCGGATAAACAACCAGTTAAACACGATGTTGATGTTCCAATGGGTTGCCTGGTAGAAATTGCAACCTTTGCAATAAGGCCGCATTTTGTACACCTGTGTTGTTGTAATTATTTATTTATTTTAAACGAAATTATGTTTAATTTTATTATGTTTTGTTGTATTCTCTTGTGTGCAATAAAGTATATTCTATTCTATTTTGTTTCCATAAATAAATACTTATTACATAAATATAAATTCTTTAATCCAGCAGCGGACTTTTAGAAAGAAAGAAAGAAAGAAAGACAAACATTTATTTATAGGCTATTATAGGCTTTTATAGGCTACAGCCCTGAAAATCTACATGTTTTCTAACAGAAGCCATTACACTGTATTGTCTTTATACTGCACAGTGGTCGGAATGTGATTTCCGCATAATTACCTGTGGTCCATCGTACAGGCGCTGACGGGCGGATTTGGTCCGCTCATCCGTACGGTCGGAACAACTGATCGGATCATTTATCACCTATCACTTATCAACGCTGCGATACGCGCTGACAATTTAATTACACGTGAGCAAAAATGAACGAGTAATGTGAGCTTGTAAGGTTAAACTTGAATAGTAGCGGAGCGATAAGCGGAGGAAAAAATAAAATGTCAGCAAGTAGTAAAAGTCGGCAAACACCAAAAGATATTATTGTGATTGCCGCTGTAGCGGGCAGCGCAGGACCGATCGTTGTGGAAATCCTTGGGGGAGGCAGCAGGCCAGCAGTGGAAACCACTACGTCGTCAGTGTGACCAAAGCCGTAGGCGAATGTAGACGGCGAGTGGCAGTTAGTTTGTAATAATACGTGTAGTCGGCATGAAATCTAAAAATCCAAATATATATTTTTTCATGATTAATAAATAATAAATATGTGGGACATCTCACACACGGCCATCTGACCCCAAACTAGGCAGAACCTGTACTATGGGTGTCAGATAGCTGATATACATACATATATAAATATACAACATCCAGACACAAGGCAAGCACAAGTGCTCATCACACGAATGTTTGCCCTGGGCGGGATTCGAACCCGCGACCTTGTGCTTCGTAGGCAGACGTACTACCCACTAGGCTACGAGGCCGATTACTAACATAATGTGTCACCCTGATTTCGGTGTAATAGTATCATATGTGAAAGAGACGCATATCACATATTATTTTATTTATACACCTGAACTGAACCCTGAATTTGAATAGAACCTTGCTGTATAGCCTAGAGGTAAAACTACAAGGATTGTTGTGTAATACTAGATTTAGCTATATTACTAACGAGAGGACGATTTTAGTTGTACAGTATTATCGTTACTGCTGTTTTCAGCAGGTGTTCAAACTGTGTGGTGCAAGTTATAAGCGTGAAAGAGCCGTAAAATTAAATGTAATAAATAATACAAAGTTATATTATTTCTAGTGTTTAGTTTGCATTTACGGCTGGCTTTCTTTATTGACTAATTACTACGACCTTATGCATCGCCTCTTTTAGATTGTTTGTTTTTTTTTATTGCTCAGACTTGTACAGATATAATAAATAAAATAATGGCTTCCATATATCCTACAGAACACCGTCTAGTTCCTCGCCGTTTTAGATTTTTGAAACATTGATTATTTTTCGAGTTATTATTTTTTAAAGGGTGGGGGCGCCACTTAGCTCTTGTAGGCCCCTTAATATATAGAAACCTTTTCTTGGCTGTATTAACTTTTTACTAGTAGAAATGCTATACTAATTGTAAGCTCTTTGTCTAATAAAAATAAATAAATTATATTAATCGCTTGAACCACACCCGACACGAACAAGACCCAGACCCGCTACAAATTATACTAATTAGAAACATTTGCGTGTTCAGAAGACTGTCGACTACCCCCGTTCATGTTTCCCGTGTCTTCACGCTGTAGCCGCTTCGGGGTGCGCAGGGCATTCAGTTGTATGTTGGCATTTATTTTCATACTAGCTTTCCGGCCCGCGGCTACGCCCGCATGGCTCTTTATTTTTTTATATCCCGTGGTAGAATGATGTTGACCGGGGATATAAGGTACCATCATGCAAAAATTCATTTAAATCGGTCCAACGGTTCCAGAGATTAGCGTGTAAAAACAGACAGACAAACGGTATTTTTATCAAAACTCGTATTTTTGTGTTCAGCTACACTCCCTTTATCATCAAACAAATCAATTGTACAGACACGCCGATTCTTCAGTTTTATTATAAGGTAGTGTCGCCGAAGATAGCCCGGCTCCTAAGATAGCCCACTTTAAAAAAAATACAGTTATGATTATTCGAAACATTTGAAATTACGCGGGTTTATGCTACTAGTATCATAGACAATAGTGCAAGTGTGTTTCATTACCGGGGCGTCACCATTTTGAAGACAGACGACAGTTTGCTTGGTCATGTCAGAACGATACACGTTTTATAAACTCCACGATGTCATTTCTTTTGAAAATTTGCAAATTAAAAGCAAATCTGTTTGCTCTAAACTGTGAAAACTCGTATTTAATTTATTAATCAACGAAATTACAGATGAGTTTTATTATTTTATTACCTATTTTGTATTTTTACGAGATTATACTTAAACTGGGGGTAATTTCCTATCATGGCCCATAATATGATCCCCAACATAGCCCCATTCGCTTTTCAGATTATTTTGGGATAATTTATTTTTTTGTTAAGAATACACGCACATAATTAAAGACAATAGCGTCTTATTTGTTTTTACTAATAAGTACACTTATTTTGATTGATCTCAAAGTTAATTATCAGTATCCCTTAGATAGCCCACCTACTAAAACAAAAATGTTTTAGAAAAAAGAATTGATTTCTTTATATTTTCGATAAGTTACTTTCAAAGTTAATTTAAAAGTAAAATATATTTTTATTTAGTAGTTAGTTTTTATTTTATAGTTGATTTATATTTTGATAGATTTAAGATGGCCCACATTTGAATTTTTCGTTAACTATTTTACCTTTTGTGAATAATGTTATGAGAAGATTGTGTTTCATTTTGATATTTTATGTTAAAAGTGTTAAAATGTTTATAATGCATATATTTCCATTAATATTTTTCGGGCCATCTTCGGCGACCAGCTTCCCAAGATAGCCCAATACCAAGTTTATAAAAAGTGTTTATCTTTGTGTTAAAATGCCAAAAGCTGTACTACTTTTTTAGGTATCTTGCTTCCCAAATAAATATATTATAATTTCCATTATGTTTTTTCTTTAATTTACTTAACTGCAAGATTTTACAGGGATTTGAAATTAAGTGGGCCTTCATCGGCGCCCGTACCTTAGTATAGATTTATTGATCTCAATATAACTGAACTATTTTCAAAGATCGAAGTTGTAACGAAAAGGCCTCGTGGGCTTCTCTCCTAACTAACTCAAAAACACATTTTTAATTTCTTTTTGGCTGAAATAATCGATCTTTAAATACTAAAAGACCGAAAAACAGTGAATTATTTTGCCTAATCTTAAAAAGTACTGGCCGATGTTTACCGTAAAAAAAAAGATATATTTTTCTTTTTATAATGATCACGTTCTAATTTTAAACATCTTCCGAACCCTTCGAACCCCTTCTTAAGATCCCCCTAGCAGTCATTGTTTTGTATTTAATTATTTCAATTAGGAATGTTTGCTAAACTCGTCTGGGGTGAAGTTGGGGGGAGTGGAAATGACGTAATGATTAAACGAAGACCGGAAACTTGGGATATTCCTATTTTAAAAATAGGTACCTACCGGAAAAAAAAATCTCGCACTCGTGTTAATCCACTCTACAATACAATAATATACCCAAGTCTTGCTTGCAGTGATAATTAGCCGAATATAGCGTCGGTGGCTAAGTGGGTAGGGCCGTTGACTTCCATCCGGAAGTTTTCGGGTTCAAGTCTCGTCACGTACCAATAATACAATACAATAGAATACAATACAATAGGATACAACGTGTTTTTTATTTTGCACTATTATGCACGTTTATTCGACGCTCACGGTGAAGGAAAACGTCGAGAGGAAACCTGCACCACCTGCGAAGAAATTCAAAGGTTAAGTGTGAAGTTGACCAACCCGCACTGGGTCAGCGTGGTCGACTAAGGCCTATTCACCCTGATTTCGTGAATGGGCTGTTAACAAATTATGGATTCTAAGACATCGTGAATGATAAGCCACGCGTTTCTAACTAAATTCGTCTATAGTATAGTATAGACGAAGTTAGTATAGACTCTACCCTGAACATATCGTATAGACTCTATACAATATAGAGAGTAGTGTAGAGTCTAACTAAGCCCCTCGGTGTAGACGTACCTATATGAGCTTATAAATAAAAACAAATCAACAAGGCTACATACTCGTATTTACTTATCAAAATTAAAAAAAGAATCTAAATTCTATTTTTTTCTTATTCATTAAATAGGCTCAGAACACTTAATGACGTCATATAAGAAGCTAAACAGCTTTGCTCTGCCCAAGACCGGCTCGTCTCAAACAATGTACAAGTCTAAGCAATGAAAAAGAGATCAAACAATCTAAAAGAGGCGATGCGATATCAGTTTGAACAGAACTGGTGGGTTCGCGCAATGTGTGCGCTGCTGTGGAGAAGAACCCGCCGAAGAAACTCCACAGGACCGCATCTTTTGTATTTTCCTCTTTTTTAAATATGGTTAAAAGATATCAGAAACAGTATTTTCTTATCACGAAACATGAAACTTGTGATTCGCGTGTCGAACAGCAACCCCGTCGGTTGGAAGCTCGTAAACTAAGTCCCCCTACAATACCTCGTAAGCCCGTACATTACTTAAATTAAAAAACTTTACACACTTAAACTGTCACAATTTATTTCGGTATTTACTTCAAGTTGGTTCTGTGTTTAGGATTCTTTGAGATAAACTAGCAACTCGCCCCGGTTACCCACGAATAAAATTACACTAAAACTATTCCAAATTAGCCTTCGATATGCGCTTTTTAACCCCCGACGAAAAAGAGGGGTGTTATAAGTTTGACGTGTGTCTGTGGCATCGTAGTTCCTAAACGAATGTGCCGATTTTGATCTAGTTTTTTTTTTTGATTGCAAGGTGTCACAGTCGTGTGTTCTTAGCTATGATCCAAGAAAATATCTTCAGCCATTTGAAGATTATCAGCTCTTTTCTAGTTGTTGAAAGGATCAAGTAACGGTTTTGTAGCAGGGGTTATATTTTTTTATTGTAATGTTATTTATTAAAATATCGACTGGACTAAAGTCTCCACCTTGTCAAAGAGCTTTTGCCATAATCACCACGTTTATCAGGCGGATTGGGGATTCCAGTTGTTGTTTTACAAATTACGTCACCCTTAAACACACAAAGGAAGAATTATTAAATTACATAAATATCTCAAAAATTAAACAAATTAATATTATACTTTTTACACGACTACTTTTAGTATTTTAAAAACTATTTTTAACCAACAACAAAAACCACAAAAACGTTTCGTGATTTAAAAGAATAAGCAAAGGACAATAGGCTAAAATAGCTCGATTCCAAAACTGAAAAGAAAAAGCTTGCGAACACGCGACCAAAAAATTTATAACACAGTTGTTAATAAAAAAAATACAGGAAGGACGAGGAACCTTTTCATTAGGGCTTGATAAATTATTGCAAGGAGGGGAATTAAGTTTATTTGACAGGTCTAGTTGGTAGTTTCGCACGCGCCTGCGTTGTATCGAAATTTTAGTGATATTTATTTACTCCAATGTAAAATTGTAATTTTAAAGCAATATTTTTTTCATTATTTCGAAAAGGATTTGGATCAGTGTCTTTCTAAATAGACTGACAAAATAGTTTGTAACCCTCCTTCAAAATGCAAAGTCAGAAAAGCAACCCCTACTTAGAAAAAAAAGTTAAATAACACCCACTATTAGTAGTAATGGCGTTGCTTTTCAAATGTAGCGAAGACAGGGGGTGTTATGGCAATAATTCATGGGGGTCTTAGATGGATTTAATTAATGATTGTATCGAAACTTTTCCCTCGGTTGTTTTTCATTTTAAGTTGTACAATTAATTGGGGGGTCGGATATGTTGTATAACTGCGTACGAAGCGAAGTCATTCTGTGATGCGGTTTGTCTTAATCTTCTTTAGTAAAAAGCATGGTTAAGAAGTTTGCTAGTTTTTTTTTCTGATTTTGGCGTTAGTGTTGTTTTGCGCAAGTGTCAAGTTTATTTTCGAGGTGGGGAAACTGAACGCGTACAAAACAGCGAATAACGGAATTTGGAAAAGAAGGAAGGATAGTCAGGTTGGATAAGACTAAGTATTATATTCGTACTCGATAATAATGAAAAGGATATAAAATTAAAGGAACATCAAATCTTTATAACTGCTATAAAAGCCATTGGTGGTAATTCTAACAATGCACAGCGACACATTGCTTTGTATACAAACTCTTGAAAAAAAATAAAAGTCGTCCATAATTTACGTGTAGGTTAGGTATATGGGAACCGAAAATGACAGGAGAAGAACGAATCCAATTTTGAATTAGAGACACCCCACACTAGCTGTGACACTAGGCGGGTGAAACAAAAGATGGACGCGGACGCTCTGGCACGAGAACGACACTCGAAAAACGCTAGTGAAGGGGTCTTAAAATAACATAAAATTTAATTATGCACAGTCTATTCATACCCCCAAATTTTCCATAGTCAACTTGTAATCATGAAACGTGAAAAAATAAATTTACAGAAGAATATCTCCGAAACCGACATAGCCCGAAGAATCGCTAAACTTAAGTGGCAATGGGCTGGGAACATTGCGCGTAGAACCAACGGCCGTTGGGGCAGAAATGTTCTTGAATGGCAGAAGACGTAGTGTGTGCAGGCCCCCCACGATGTGGGCCGACGATCTGGTGAGGGTCGCGGGAAGCCGCTGGATGCGGGCAGCGCAGGACTGATCATTGTGGAGATCCTTGGGGGAGGCCTTTGTCTAGCAGTGGACGTCTACAGGCTGAGATGATGATGATGATGAACTCCGAAAATATAACATAACCTTCTCAAGACCTGTCGAATGTCTGATCACAGTATGTTTTACCTGCAACAAAAAAACAAACAGGCTATTAGTTTTTTCTTTTTTAATTGACCTATGCTGGAGGCCTACCTGTAATTAGCGACAGGCTCGAGAAGCTGTCAAACGCGACATATTGACAGAACTACTATGGCTCTAATGTCACTATGTCGCGTTTGACAGCTTCTCGAGTCTGTCGCTACTTACATAGTAGGCCTACTGGTGTCGAAAAAGTAGCACTGGACTGTTATAGGTGGTTATAGGCAGAAGTAGTAAATATGTATAGCTTTCAATATCTAATCATTTGAGAAACTTTGTGGACTTGAGAGTTTCCTAGACGGCTTCACAGTAATTCTGAAGTCTTCCAATTTCAGGTAACTTCGCTTGGGAAGTTCTCTAAGGGTCCCACGAGGGTTTTAGACAAGTTGAGTTTTTGAGACTCTACTTAAAGATGGATAAGACCAATTTTGTTCATCATATAGTTATTTTGTGAGTTAAAATTATAAGTTTTATTATTCGAATTATTTACAAATTTATATTTGGTTGTCAATGGTAATTATTTAGATAAACTGTAAGTTACTGGAAGTGGAAGGAAGTGGAGTGGTGGGAGTGGTGGAGTGGAAGTGGTCTCTGCCTACCCCTCCGGGAAAGAGGCGTGAGTTTATGTATGTATGTATGTATGTAACTGTAAGTTAAATTCTGTAAGGATAAATTCAATTCGGTCGATAAAATGATTTTTTGAAAACAAAAGCGGATCTATCGATTGATATTAATAATTTTAAATTATATCAATAAAATATTATTTTATAATCTATATTAATAAATCTATCTCAGATCTATCTCAAAAATGTATTAATTAACTATGCCAGTGCAGTAAATTATTATTGTTTAAGTGTCTATTTTTTAAAGACCAAGTTATTTTTTTTTCTGTTGTGAAGATCTTGCCGAAAGAAACTCATTGTTATTTTCTGTACAAAATATATACCAAAAAAAAATAAAATTATATAATGTGGATAAAATCTGAGTGAAATTCCTATTTAGAGTGAGACAAATATGGAAATTAATCCCTGCTCGCCCTCATAATGACACAGCGTGTATACACGTGTAACTCTTTTCAAGCAAATACAATTTCCTTCTCTATTATACCCACTCACAAAATTAGTTCAAAACCACAGACTACAAAACCTAAGAAACTTAGAAAACTTAGTAATTTTCATTAATTTTATATTTATTACACACATAAAAATAACAATCCGTAAGAAAGTTAACAGCAACGGCGAGCTGATATCTGCACAGAGATCTCTTTCAGGCAACTTACACGCAAGTGAGAGAGAATAGATAAATAATAATTTAGGAATAGACAAGAAAGTGCACCGAAATGGGGTTTACAGAAAAATACAACTAAAAAAAATAACTAATCTATATGAAAATGACTAACCTTCCTATGCCAGTGTAATACCGCATCTTTTTTTTGACTTACTTTTTTAATGTTTAGTACAAAATCGAGGTATCAAGTTCAACCAGACTGGCCGATGTCCGCGTCTGATACAACCGAAATTCTGAAGCGTAGTCCATACGGTTTCCTGGTCTGTGTTTCGGGTTCAAGTTAATAGATCATGGTCCCAAGGGACAAGGATTGCTTATTAGATAGTCTCCTTAATTCGTAACCCGAGTTTGGAGTAAGTCGGGTTTACGTATTTTGTATTACTTACATACAATTAATTACTGAAACATATTAATAAATAAATCACTACATAGTATAAAACACAGTCGCTTGCCCTATGTATGCTTAAATCTTTAAACCTACGCAACAGATTTTGATGCGGTTTCCTTTAATAGATAGAGTGCTTCAAGAGGAAGGTTTATATGTATAATACATGCACAATATACTAAGGGATAACCCACAGTAACAATTTTCCTGGGCGAAGCCGGGGCAGGTCGCTAGTAAAATGTAAATAAAAATGAATATTTTTCATTTTCTTTATGTTATTTTACGTTTGTTTTTATTTTACAATAAAAAATACTTACTTTAGATAAACATTTCCATTCCAATGTTAATTAATCAACGAAACGCTAAAGAAGTTTCGGTACCCCGCAAACAAAGGAAATATTATTTAAAAAATAGAATCTGACTGCGTTTACCTATGCCATTACTCTCTTATCGTGTTGGTTCTAAGGTTCCGACAATTTCAATAAAACAATACTACAAATGTCAATGTGTGTTTGTGAGTATAATCACCATGATTGTAGTAAAAACCGAAAGAAGGACTCATGTGATTTGTTACAGGAAGATGGCATAAGGAAGGAGGTTGTTTTTACCGCAGGAAATTGACCTTAGATTTTGTTTACAAAGCTTGCTTTTGCTAAAAATAATAGTTGTTCAATATTATTAGAAAGCATTTGAGAGCAGATGATAAGACACGGTATTATTAACCATACGATAGGTACTAGTTAAGTCTACGCTGAATAATTTGGATTATGCACCGTATTCTTAAGGGAGAGACTGCATTTTACCGTACTTATAAAAAAGACGATACTCGTACTATAAAAAGTTTGACGTCAAACATCATTACAACATGAGGCCTGATAGACTCGAGTTGCTCAACCTAGGCATATATTCCGATGTCGGTTAAAAAAGTATGTTATTAAGTTATGCATCATTGCCGGCCAGGAATAATGCCAAATAAAATATTTCATGGCCCTGCCGACGCCATTAGGTTAATGAGGCCTCAAGTGGGCCCTAGCCCAGGGCGGGGCCCTTGTTTATTATTAAGCTTATTTATAGGGTAAGGTGCCAGTGGTAGCGGGCGTACACTCAAAAAAATAATGGCTGACAAAGGTGCGAAATTCACTTGTCGTTTTTTTTTTTGTGCTCCTGACATAACTTTTTGGCGGAGCGTTTCGGTGCACTAGCACACCGCAACAGAGTATTTATTGTCGAACGTCTTTTTGACAATGTTTTGTCATTGTGTCGAGATTCCGTGTACGTAGTGCATACGTAGTGTAAAGTATATTTTTGCTTTAGTCAGTATGACATAGAAAAGTTAACAGAATAACAAAGGCGATTTTTGCCTTTGTTAAAATGACAACGTTACTAAAATTTCAGTAGATACACTGACAAATCTGATATCTGCCCTTTGACGCCGCCGACACATACTGCAAGGTTCTCGTAGAACGGAATGACAAAGGTCATCCGTACTATTTGTAAACCGACAAAGGACAACATTTTTAGATTGTTGTTGGGTATGTTGTTATCTTTATAAGTAAACACTTCGACAACGTCAGCATATTTAATGACAAAGTTGATATCTGCCCTTTGACGCCGAGCCTTAGGGCAAACTTTTCGTAGCGCGTATAAAGTATAGCGATTTTTGCATTTGTTAAAATGACAACGTGTCAGAAATTTCAGTAGATACAGTGACAAATCTGATATCTGCACTTTGATGCCGAGACTTACTGCATGATTCTCGTAGAACGTATTGACAAAGGTCATCCGTACTATTTGTAAACCGACAAAAGACGAGATTTTTAGATTGTTGTTGGGTATGTTGTTAACTTTTTATGTAAACGCTTCGGCAATGTCAGCAGTATAGTGACAAAGTTGATATCTGCCCTTTGACGATGGGACTTAGGTCAACTCTCCCGTAGAACGTATCGACGTAGGATATCCGTACTATCTGTAAACCGACAAAAGCCAAAATTTTCGTTATGTTGTTGCGCATATTGTTACCTTTTAAAGTAAACGCTTTGGCAAAGTGTGTATCTGCCCTTTGACGATGAGACTTAGGTCAACTCTCCCGTAGAACGTATCGACGTAGGATATCCGTAGGTACTATTTGTAAACCGGCAGCCCGATAATTAACATACAAACTTATAATCCCAATTCAGTGACACAGACATACCTTTCAATTTAACGTTGTATTAAATCTTTTTTAGATTTATAGAAAACAACTAAAAACGTAAATCTTCCGGCGGGACTTGAACCCACGACTTCCGGCCTATACGCAGTCAACGTGCTTACCAACTACACCACGGAGGGCACTATGCCTTCGTTCTTGCTTGTTTTCTATCAAATCATGACGTCTCCATCATTATAACCATCCATCCATCCATCGTCACTATGAATCTAAAAAATATTTAATGTCCGTTCGGCTCTTAGGTAGGTACTGTTGTTAGGTATAACTACCGTGTTAATCTGTTGCCTTTCTGTTCTTGAGTTATTGGAGAATAATTCGATTTAATCAACATTATAATTAAATAGCTGTGACATACGGACATACGAACATAATATGACGAAATTATGAGGAATTCATTTCATCATCATCATCATAACAGCCGTTAAAAGTCCACTGCTGAACATAGGCCTCCCCCATTGACCTCCACTTAGACCGGTCGGCAGCAGCCTGCATCCAACGAGTCCCTGCGATCTTTGCCAGGTCGTCCGTCCATCTCGCAAGAGGCCTTCCTACGCTGTGCTTGCCGTCACGTGGTCTCCACTCGAGAACCTTTCTGGCCCATCGGCCATCGGTTCTCCGAGCTATGTGCCCTACCCACCCACGGCCACTTTAGCTTGCTGACTCGCTCGGCTATATTGGTGACCCTAGGGTTTCGTTTGCGGCTACGCAATCCTAAAAAGTTTTACATATTTAATGGATAAAGACTGATCGGTATTTAGGAGAATCTAATAGGGGAAAAAATGTAGATTCCTATTTCTGTTAATATTTTTACATCTCCGTCAATAAATTTTTGTTAAATAATATACTTAACGTACAGACACATTAGTTTTACTGTTTTATTATATAAGAGATGATATGATATGATACCTAGTTATCACTACATAGTATAAAACAAAGTCGCTTTTTCTGTCCCTATGTCCCTCCTTTTGTACGCTTAAATCTTTAAAACTACGCAACAGATTTTGATTTTTTAAATAGATAGAGTGATTCAAGAAGAAGGTTTATATGTATAATACATGCATAATATGCTTAAGGATAACCCACAATAATCATTTTCCCGTGCGGAGCCGGGGCGGGTCGCTAGTAGATAATAAATGCAAGCAGTAGGTCACAAAGGCCTTTGTCTTATTTTTTGTAGGTACACCTCTGAGCTTCGAGCTAAGACACAGCGTAAAAAGACTCTAGTGACTGAGTCTAATCAACATTGTGAAAACGACAAAGGTGTTTTGTTGGTTTGTCCGCGTAACTAAGACGACAGATGCACTGAAACGCACCCACCCACCAGTGTTGCTGTTTAAGCGTTTTTCCTTCTAGATCTGGTGGATTTTGTGGTGTTGTCGCGCGAAAAGGTCTTAGCGGGCAAAATTATTTAGCGGTTTCTAACGTATTTAGCAATGTAGAACAGATGTGGTTATCACTAACCTTGAACCACAGCCGCCTACTGGTGGGTACTGCCTACAGACCGCCTTGGTTGAACGTGGATGATTTTTTCGATGCAGTAACGGACTCATTATCATCATTTTCCGGGTTCGATAGAGTGGTTTTTCTGGGAGATTTTAATATAAATTTATTTGATGAGGGGGATGTTAAGACAAAGCGTTTGAGGCAATTTTTGAATTACTCAAATTTACATAACTGTGTATCTGAACCTACGCACTTTACGGCGACTAGTAGTACGCTAATAGACCTAGTATGTACTGATGCTGCCGTGCATAGTGTGTCAGTAAATCACATTCCTGAACTTGGGGGTCATGCAATGGTTATGGTCGAGTTTAAAATTAAAAAGGAAAAGAAAGGACCTCGAATTCTTAGTTACAGACCTATTAAAGACATTAATCTGGACGAATTTAACCGTGACCTTAAGCTTTTGGATTGGGACAGTATAATAAGTCTGGACAGTGTGGACTGTATGGTAAATACTTTTAATAAGCAAATAATTTCTTTGTTCGACCGGCATGCGCCTATCTATACATATAATAAGACTGTAAAAGATCGATTTCTGTACATTGAAGATTTTTATGAAAAATTGTTACAGGGGGTCTTAATTACCGTAATAGAAGCCAAAACAACAATTTTTAAAATTTTTGTCTGTCTGTCTGTCTGTCTGTCTGTCTGTCTGTCTGTCTGTTTGTCCGGGCTAATCTCAGAATCTACTGGACCGATTTTGACGGGACTTTTTTTATTTGACTCAGTATCACCTGGAGAGTAAACTGGGATATAAATAATCACGCCGATGAACTTAGGGGGCAGGCAGGAAATTGAATCTCAGAATCTACTAAACCGATTTTAATGGGACTTTTTTTTATTTGACTCAACATTACTTGGAAGGTAAAGAAGGATAGAAATAATCATTACTTGGAAGGTAAAGAAGGATAGAAATAATCACGCCAATATACTTAGGGGGTAGGCAGAAAATTGAATCTCGGAAACTACTGGGCCGATTTTAATGGGACTTTTTTTATTTGACTCAGCATCACTTGCAATAATCACGCCAATAGACTAAGAGGGTAGGCAGGAAATTGAATATCAGAAACTACAGGACTGAATTTGATGGGATTTTTTCATTTGATTGAGTTTTACCTAGACAGTGAAATATATAATAACTCACGCCAAGTGACTAAGTGTTAACTGGCCTAAACTTGGGATGAATTAATCACCCTACCTAACTAAGGGAACTCATTGTGTGTACCTGTTATAGAGTCGCAGGTATGCCTGCATTTGGGTCATGTTAAACAGTAGCATAGGCTGGGAGTACCTCCACGCGGTGAAGGCGGTAACAGTTAAAGTACTGGCTAAAACTCCCATTATTATTGTGATGTAAAGATGCCTTCGGGCTTATGTTATTGTTGTCGTGTATTTTGGTCATTGTGTGGTTGTGTAGACGGTAACGCAGAGGAGCAACCACAGCGCTTTCTTTCAGATTTTGATTGTTTCTGGAAAAAAATACTTACCTACTTATAGAATTATTTGACTTGGTTACTAAAACGGACTTTTGTTATTGCTTCGCGATTTGGTTATTTGTTGCTTTGTTATTGTAGTTATTAAAACTATATTTGACTTGGTTAGTAAAACGGACTTTTGTTTTTGCTTTGCGATTAGGTTATTGGTTGCTTTTTATTGTCGTTAAGTGGCTAAGTTACTTTATTGTAGCAATGCCTCGAAAACGACCCAATCTCTCTAAAAATAGTAGAGAAGCCAAAAGAAAGAGATTAGCTAGATCACAGGAATCAAATGACGAACGGCAGGTCCGACTTGAGGCTGCTCGAGAACGTCAAGCTATGGCGCGCTCTTTGGAATCTCCTTCCGATCATGATGCACGCCTTAGCTATGACCGTGAACGCCAATCGTCATCTCGAGCTTCAGAAACCCTTACCGAAAGGAACCTTAGGCTGACGGCTGACAGCGAGCGCCATGCATTGTCGCGCGCATCTGAAACCTTTACAGAGAGGTGTTGTAGTGCGTCTTCGGGTGGGGCTATTTAATGAACAACTCGGTGTTGATAGACATTTTTTTAATATTTAATGCACATAGAAATACACATGTCGTGGTAGACATCTTCAGAAGGAAGGGACGGTGTTGCCATACAAGAATATAACGAAACGACAGAGAGAACGAATATGACAAGAGGTCTCTTAGGTTAACAGCAGATAGTGAGCGACATGCAACGTCTCGCGCCTCCGAAACTTCTCCAGAAAGGGACTCTAGATTGACAGCTGATCGTGAGCGTCACACATTATCTCGCGCATCTGAAACCTTTACACAGAGGTCTTTGAGGTTAACAGCAGATAGTGAGCGACATGCAACGTCTCGCGCCTCCGAAACTTCTCCAGAAAGGGACTCTAGATTGAGAGCTGATCGTGAGCGTCACACATTATCTCGCGCATCTGAAACCTTCACAGAGAGGTCCCTTAGGCTAACAGCGGATAGTGAGCGGCATGCAACGTCTCGCGCATCTGAAACCTTTACAGAGAGGTCCCTTAGGTTGACAGCGGATAGTGAGCGGCATGCAATGTCTCGCGCCTCCGAAACTTCTCCAGAAAGGGACTCCAGATTGACCACTGATCGTGAGCGGCATGCATTATCGCGCGCGACTGATACCTTATCTCAATACGAAGAACGCTTAAGAAATGATCGAGACCGGCATAACAGGGCGAGATCTCTAGAAAGCGATGACCAGCACCAACAGAGATTGGAAGAAGCGAGAGAAAATTATGAGCGTTTACGCAGAAATAATGAAATTTTCTTAGAAAATGAGCGGCTGAGGGTAGGTGTGACGCGTAGTGAAGAGACAGAAGAACAACTTCAAGCTCGCTTGGATGCTGATCGGCTGCGGCACTCTCTCAACAGAATTTCGATTTCCTCTGAAGACTCAGACGAAGCCCAACAAGTAGGGCATGACACCCTCCCATGGCCTAACAAAAGCGATTCTTGCTGAATTCAGGCGACAAGGTAAGATAGCACTGGCCGTAGCATCTTCTGGAATCGCAGCTACACTTCTTCCCGGTGGTAAAACTGCCCACACAATGTTCAAAATCCCAATCGATTTAGATAGCACTGAAACACCAACATGTGCAGTTACAAGAAATTGCGATAAAGCAAAGGTGTTTCAGGATTGCTGTCTTATCGTTTGGGATGAATGCACAATGGCAAATAAAAAAGCTGTTGAAGCCGTGGATAGAACACTGCGGGACATTCGCCGAAACGATATTCCAATGGGGAACGTGACAGTTCTTTTCTCTGGCGATTTCCGGCAAACTCTTCCGGTTGTTACTCGGGGAACCAGAGCCGATGAAATTAATGCATCCTTGAAGCGTTCATATCTATGGCCTCAAATAATACGAATGCGTCTAACAATCAACATGCGAGCACAACTAGGCGGAAATTCCCAGGCACAAACATTTTCGAATATTCTTTTAGAAATTGGAGAAGGTACTCTTCCTGAAGATGAAGGACAAGTTGTCATTCCTGACATTTTAGGTAGAGTTGTGTCGTCTGAAGATGAACTAATAAATTCAGTGTTTGGAGACGTTTCAAGTATTATTCAACATGATAATTCTTGGTTATGGGAACGCGCCATACTGACACCCAAAAACGAACAAGCTGCTGCATTAAATGCAAAAATTTTGGCAGAAATTGGTGGAGATGAAGTGGTGTACACGTCCTATAACAGCGTTGTACATGAGGACGATGCTACGAACTACCCAATAGAGTTTTTGGGCTCTCTAACAGCGAGTGGTCTTCCTGCACATAAAATCACACTGAAAGTCGGAGTGCCCATAATGCTTTTGAGAAATCTAACTCCGCCCAAATTATGTAATGGCACCCGACTTAAAGTAAGTGCTTTGCAGAGAAATTTAATCCATGCTGAGATTCTCACTGGATGTGGCGCGGGCGAAACTGTTTTCATACCAAGGATTCCACTCATTCCCAACAACTTCCCTTTCGAATTTAAGCGCACTCAGTTTCCCATCAGTCTGTGCTTCGCAATGACCATCAATAAATCCCAAGGTCAAACTCTCAAGGCTGCTGGGGTGGATCTAAGATCCAATTGCTTTTCTCATGGACAGCTGTACGTGGCATGTTCACGAGTGAGTAGTGCTGAACAGTTGTTTGTTTTAGCCCCTACGGGAAAAACTACTAATGTAGTTTATAGAGACATTCTTTGATTTTTAAAAGTGTATTATTCAATACTTCAACGCGAACGAAGTCGCGGGCACCAGCTAGTTAAAAATATAGTCATCAAGGACAAAACGGTGCCATGGTTCACTAGTAACGTCCGTTACATCATTCGTTTACGTGATGCGGCTTGGCGAAAATATCGTAAATCTAGCAGCTTTGCGGACAAGGAAGCTTATAAAACTTTGAAAAGCTTGGCTAGTGTTAGTATGCATTGGGAAAAGTCAGCCTATTTTAGCCAACATATAAATGACAATATTAACAATCCTAAAACCTTATGGAGAAACCTTAAGCAAACTGTTGTTCCATTCAAAGGGAAACCTGATTTACCCAGTATTTTTGAAGATCCTGATGCAATTAATGAATTTTTTTTAAATGTTCCCGGTAACAACGATCCATCGGTTGATGGCCAGAGCTTCTTTGAGGGGCGTAGTTATGGTGACAGTATTTTTAAATTAGAGCCTGTAGATGAGAGTGCGGTGGCTAAGATTATCTTATCTATTAAATCTAATGCAACAGGTGTGGACTTACTCAACATGGATATGATTGTTTTAACTTTACCGCACACTCTTAAGGTAATCACGGCCATAATAAATAGATCTATTACGACGTCCACCTTTCCAGCGCTCTGGAAGACAGCTCTGGTAAGGCCAATCCCTAAAATCAACAACCCTAATGAGGTCAAAGATCTAAGGCCTATTAGTATTCTGCCTTATTTGTCTAAAATCCTCGAAAAGGTTGTGTACGGTCAACTGGTGAAATATTGTGAGAAAAATAATATCATACCTCTATATCAATCAGGGTTTCGCAAGCATCACAGCACAGCTACTTCATTGCTCGATGTCGTTGATAATGTGCTTGCATCGCAGGATGAAGGTAAAGGAACTCTTCTGGCTCTACTCGATTTTTCCCGTGCTTTTGACTGCATAAACATATCCACCATGATCTCTAAGATGAGGTATTACGGTTTCAATTCGGGTGCAGTTGCTTGGTTTGATAGTTACCTCAGCGACCGATTTCAAAAAGTCGTTTTACGGAAATCGGATGGTACTTCTTTGGAGTCCTCTGTAAAGCCTGTTATGAGAGGGGTTCCGCAGGGATCCATATTAGGGCCATTGCTATTTATCTTGTACTGCGCCGACATTACATCTTGTATTAAGAATAGTAGATTTCACCAGTACGCTGACGATCTACAGATATACATTGATGTTGGTCGAAATGAGGTCAATTTGGCAGTAGGCGCTCTTAATGAAGATTTGAATAGTATTTCTGAATGGGCAAAAAGAAATGGTCTAGTCTTAAATCCGCTTAAGTCCAAATATATGACACTTGGCTCGCAAGCACAAATTGATCGACTCTGTGACGCCAACCCACAAATTATTATAGATGGGGTGTCCATTGAGCGTGTTGATGAGGCGAGAAATCTGGGACTGATGATGGACAGTAAACTTCATTTTGAGAATCATGTTGTGGATCTGGTGCGTTCCTGTTTTTATAGATTAAGAGTTCTTTATAACGTCCGACAGTTTATAAGCCAAGACCTCCGTATGTTGCTATGCGAAGCTTTAGTTATGTCTAGATTAAATTACTGCATAACTGTGTATGGAGGATGTCTGAAAGCAAGCTCACAACGCCTAATTCAGCGGGTACAAAATTCCTGTGCTCGTTTTTGTTTTAATATCCCTCCTCGCACTCATGTAACGCCTTATTTCAACAAATTTAGGATCCTGAAGATGGGAGGACGACAAAAGTTGTTCTTATCCTGTCTTTTGTTTGATGTGGTTCATTTGGGTGTGCCTCCCTACCTGCGTAATAAACATGATTGGTCTCGAGCTGTGCTTATGGATAGAACCAGATCCTCTTCACTAGTCTTCAGTGTGCCTCAACACCGGTCTGCAGCTTTCCGCGGAAGTTTCAGGTATCGAGCGAGTAAGTGTTGGAATGATATACCGCCACCCGTGCGAAAAATAGTGCCTAAATCTCGATTCAAACGGGAACTAAAAAATCTTTTAATAAATGAACAAATTGTAAGTTCTACCCACACTTACCCAGCACTATAGCTTGCTCGATGCCTGAAGTGATCTTTCGTATAAACAAGTTAATGCGTTGATTATGTTTTTCTGTTTGATGCCATGATTTGTTTATTTATTTTTAGTAATGTTTAATATAGAATTACTTAGTATTCAATTAATAATATTATTTGTACTCTTCTCGATGTCTGTGGTACATATATTTTAGATTTTATCGTGTTAGTTTTTTATAGTTTAATTTATTTTTAATTTATTTTTGTGCTGTGTTGCGGCACGTTGTGAGTACTCGCTCGCTCACTCCAAACTGGGCCCTAGCAGAATAACAGCGTTACTGGCCTAGCCAGTAACATATGCTGAGCTAGAACCTTTTTAGCGTATATTTTTGTTTGTGTGTATTGTGTGTATCTCGTATGTCATTTTGTGTAGAATTTAATGCTATACTGTTTATTCCATTGTCTGTATTTGTAAAGTTACGCTAAATAAATGTTTTTCTATTCTATTCTATTCTATTCTATTTTTTAAATAAACTTTTAGAAGATAAAATAAATATTCATGACTTCCTAAGCAAATGACATAATTTTAATTACGTAAATAAGTTTCAATTTTAAATTCATAAGCTCACTAAAATGGAATGGATTGCAAAGGAATTCCCTTGCGCTAGATAAGATATAAATCAAAGTGGTTCATTCTCTCATTGTTTTTCTCGCTCGCTAATATTATAAATGGTTGAGGACAACATATTTATCGAAAAGTTTTAGATCATTCAAGTAAAAAATCTTGTATAAAACTGTTTGCGCTGTAGTATTATTCTTTTTGGAATGATTGAGTATTATGAATTATCATTGTTCATATTCTAATTAGAAATTGGGTGACTTTATTTAGTGATAGATACGTGCGTGCTGCAAATTGCCGTTCCATTAAAAAAGAAGACTCTAGGAAACACTATAGGAAAATTGATCCTGCTTATAAAAAAAACTAAAACCATATATGTTTTTATTAATACAGCATATTAAATTTAAAATATTTTAATTAATTAATAATGAATTTAATTTTAATTTATTTTAAATGTATTGGGCAAATGTAGCCCTTTTTACAACTCTTTTTAGTCCGTAAACTGAAACCGAGTTGGCAGCACTGGTCGTTCGTCGCCCGTTGGTCGCCCGCGTATTTATTTTACTTCACTTTTGGCCCGCAGCCGTACAAAGTACGCGCGCTCTCCCAGGAGCTCTCCAGGAGTGTAACTTTATATTTAAACGGAGTGACTTTCTCAACTCGAACTCATCCGTTGAAGACGAAGACCCTGGCCAGGTCAGGCATGGGTCCTAAATGAGAAATCGACGTATATTTCAGCCAATATCTGTGTCTACGGCTACTGACCTGTCACCAATTGGTAAGTGAAAACTTAACTTCATGTAGGTTGCATTAATATGATTTGCCGCTTTAACGATTTTAACACCTGTTTTATCATATTTTTTTAGTTGGCGAATGATTTTGAGGCCTACCCACTGGCGTCAGCCACCTTCGAGGAACACTTTCCCATGATAAAGAAAAGGAGAACTACTACTACTAGTGGAGAATGGTTCAGGCATAAGAGCGGAACCGGCTGTCACTGACCTTCTGGACTTAGCAACTGGTACGTTTTTGTTCAATTTTACATTTCATAAGAAGCATTCGGAGACAATTTGGAAATAAGACTTGTTTCTTATCATTTCGATTATTTATTGTTGTTTGCTACATAGGTATCTTAAAATGTATTTTATTTTCATTTATTGCTCCCGAGTGTGTTAAGAATTATTTATGTTAAAAACTGATAATTTGGTCAATTAACTTTTTCTTCTTTTCGTATCTAACAAATATACGAGTCATTGCTTCTAGTTGGTCAAATTATCTATACATATAATAAGACTGTAAAAGATCGATTTCTGTACATTGAAGATTTTTATGAAAAATTGTTACAGGGGGTCTTAATTACCGTAATAGAAGCCAAATCAACAATTTTTAAAATTTTTGTCTGTCTGTCTGTCTGTCTGTCTGTCTGTCTGTCTGTCTGTTTGTCCGGGCTAATCTCAGAATCTACTGGACCGATTTTGACGGGACTTTTTTTATTTGACTCAGTATCACCTGGAGAGTAAACTGGGATATAAATAATCACGCCGATGAACTTAGGGGGCAGGCAGGAAATTGAATCTCAGAATCTACTAAACCGATTTTAATGGGACTTTTTTTTATTTGACTCAACATTACTTGGAAGGTAAAGAAGGATAGAAATAATCATTACTTGGAAGGTAAAGAAGGATAGAAATAATCACGCCAATATACTTAGGGGGTAGGCAGAAAATTGAATCTCGGAAACTACTGGGCCGATTTTAATGGGACTTTTTTTATTTGACTCAGCATCACTTGCAATAATCACGCCAATAGACTAAGAGGGTAGGCAGGAAATTGAATATCAGAAACTACAGGACTGAATTTGATGGGATTTTTTCATTTGATTGAGTTTTACCTAGACAGTGAAATATATAATAACTCACGCCAAGTGACTAAGTGTTAACTGGCCTAAACTTGGGATGAATTAATCACCCTACCTAACTAAGGGAACTCATTGTGTGTACCTGTTATAGAGTCGCAGGTATGCCTGCATTTGGGTCATGTTAAACAGTAGCATAGGCTGGGAGTACCTCCACGCGGTGAAGGCGGTAACAGTTAAAGTACTGGCTAAAACTCCCATTATTATTGTGATGTAAAGATGCCTTCGGGCTTATGTTATTGTTGTCGTGTATTTTGGTCATTGTGTGGTTGTGTAGACGGTAACGCAGAGGAGCAACCACAGCGCTTTCTTTCAGATTTTGATTGTTTCTGGAAAAAAATACTTACCTACTTATAGAATTATTTGACTTGGTTACTAAAACGGACTTTTGTTATTGCTTCGCGATTTGGTTATTTGTTGCTTTGTTATTGTAGTTATTAAAACTATATTTGACTTGGTTAGTAAAACGGACTTTTGTTTTTGCTTTGCGATTAGGTTATTGGTTGCTTTTTATTGTCGTTAAGTGGCTAAGTTACTTTATTGTAGCAATGCCTCGAAAACGACCCAATCTCTCTAAAAATAGTAGAGAAGCCAAAAGAAAGAGATTAGCTAGATCACAGGAATCAAATGACGAACGGCAGGTCCGACTTGAGGCTGCTCGAGAACGTCAAGCTATGGCGCGCTCTTTGGAATCTCCTTCCGATCATGATGCACGCCTTAGCTATGACCGTGAACGCCAATCGTCATCTCGAGCTTCAGAAACCCTTACCGAAAGGAACCTTAGGCTGACGGCTGACAGCGAGCGCCATGCATTGTCGCGCGCATCTGAAACCTTTACAGAGAGGTGTTGTAGTGCGTCTTCGGGTGGGGCTATTTAATGAACAACTCGGTGTTGATAGACATTTTTTTAATATTTAATGCACATAGAAATACACATGTCGTGGTAGACATCTTCAGAAGGAAGGGACGGTGTTGCCATACAAGAATATAACGAAACGACAGAGAGAACGAATATGACAAGAGGTCTCTTAGGTTAACAGCAGATAGTGAGCGACATGCAACGTCTCGCGCCTCCGAAACTTCTCCAGAAAGGGACTCTAGATTGACAGCTGATCGTGAGCGTCACACATTATCTCGCGCATCTGAAACCTTTACACAGAGGTCTTTGAGGTTAACAGCAGATAGTGAGCGACATGCAACGTCTCGCGCCTCCGAAACTTCTCCAGAAAGGGACTCTAGATTGAGAGCTGATCGTGAGCGTCACACATTATCTCGCGCATCTGAAACCTTCACAGAGAGGTCCCTTAGGCTAACAGCGGATAGTGAGCGGCATGCAACGTCTCGCGCATCTGAAACCTTTACAGAGAGGTCCCTTAGGTTGACAGCGGATAGTGAGCGGCATGCAATGTCTCGCGCCTCCGAAACTTCTCCAGAAAGGGACTCCAGATTGACCACTGATCGTGAGCGGCATGCATTATCGCGCGCGACTGATACCTTATCTCAATACGAAGAACGCTTAAGAAATGATCGAGACCGGCATAACAGGGCGAGATCTCTAGAAAGCGATGACCAGCACCAACAGAGATAAGAAGAAGCGAGAGAAAATTATGAGCGTTTACGCAGAAATAATGAAATTTTCTTAGAAAATGAGCGGCTGAGGGTAGGTGTGACGCGTAGTGAAGAGACAGAAGAACAACTTCAAGCTCGCTTGGATGCTGATCGGCTGCGGCACTCTCTCAACAGAATTTCGATTTCCTCTGAAGACTCAGACGAAGCCCAACAAGTAGGGCATGACACCCTCCCATGGCCTAACAAAAGCGATTCTTGCTGAATTCAGGCGACAAGGTAAGATAGCACTGGCCGTAGCATCTTCTGGAATCGCAGCTACACTTCTTCCCGGTGGTAAAACTGCCCACACAATGTTCAAAATCCCAATCGATTTAGATAGCACTGAAACACCAACATGTGCAGTTACAAGAAATTGCGATAAAGCAAAGGTGTTTCAGGATTGCTGTCTTATCGTTTGGGATGAATGCACAATGGCAAATAAAAAAGCTGTTGAAGCCGTGGATAGAACACTGCGGGACATTCGCCGAAACGATATTCCAATGGGGAACGTGACAGTTCTTTTCTCTGGCGATTTCCGGCAAACTCTTCCGGTTGTTACTCGGGGAACCAGAGCCGATGAAATTAATGCATCCTTGAAGCGTTCATATCTATGGCCTCAAATAATACGAATGCGTCTAACAATCAACATGCGAGCACAACTAGGCGGAAATTCCCAGGCACAAACATTTTCGAATATTCTTTTAGAAATTGGAGAAGGTACTCTTCCTGAAGATGAAGGACAAGTTGTCATTCCTGACATTTTAGGTAGAGTTGTGTCGTCTGAAGATGAACTAATAAATTCAGTGTTTGGAGACGTTTCAAGTATTATTCAACATGATAATTCTTGGTTATGGGAACGCGCCATACTGACACCCAAAAACGAACAAGCTGCTGCATTAAATGCAAAAATTTTGGCAGAAATTGGTGGAGATGAAGTGGTGTACACGTCCTATAACAGCGTTGTACATGAGGACGATGCTGCGAACTACCCAATAGAGTTTTTGGGCTCTCTAACAGCGAGTGGTCTTCCTGCACATAAAATCACACTGAAAGTCGGAGTGCCCATAATGCTTTTGAGAAATCTAACTCCGCCCAAATTATGTAATGGCACCCGACTTAAAGTAAGTGCTTTGCAGAGAAATTTAATCCATGCTGAGATTCTCACTGGATGTGGCGCGGGCGAAACTGTTTTCATACCAAGGATTCCACTCATTCCCAACAACTTCCCTTTCGAATTTAAGCGCACTCAGTTTCCCATCAGTCTGTGCTTCGCAATGACCATCAATAAATCCCAAGGTCAAACTCTCAAGGCTGCTGGGGTGGATCTAAGATCCAATTGCTTTTCTCATGGACAGCTGTACGTGGCATGTTCACGAGTGAGTAGTGCTGAACAGTTGTTTGTTTTAGCCCCTACGGGAAAAACTACTAATGTAGTTTATAGAGACATTCTTTGATTTTTAAAAGTGTATTATTCAATACTTCAACGCGAACGAAGTCGCGGGCACCAGCTAGTTAGTACTAAAAATATATGTCAGATTAATATTAAATAAAAAATATTTATCACTATAGGTACATATAAATTGAAATATTTTTAATTGAGAAAATATTATCCAGTAGAAACCCCCTAATTATGCATACAAAAGCTGGGACACGATACCTGGCTCAGTTGTGTTTTTTGCGTTTTAGTAAAACATGGATAAATTAAAGGATAAATTACTAATGTATGTCGGTCAAATCTACGTATCACAGCTGGATATTCAATTGCTTAAGAACGGGATTTCTAATTTGTAAAAAAATACATGGTTGTCGATTAGGCTAATAAATAAAGTTGATTACTTAACATTGTCACTGAGATTGTACCATGGTTTTTTAATAGATTTTTTTTTCGTTCTACATAGCTGGAGAGGAGCAAGCTGGAGAAGTCTCGCTGCCCTGAGGTGCACTCCGTACCTGCTCAAACAAATAGCCCCCATATCAAGGTCAAAGGAAAGAAGTGGAAACCTAGGCGTTCAGAAGATTCAAGTGCGTTTATCACTCGTGTGTCTTCACCAGGGGACCTAGAAAGATGCATTGAAGATCGGTTCACCTATACACTGGCTAAAGGTTTTTCTTATGCTTCGGTATATTTATAATTGCAGTCGGACCCTCATGGTCCACTACAGATACATGGGCGGTCAGCTGATTTGTAAGGAGAAGTGAAAAATTAAGTGGCTCTGATCAAATTGGTTTCATAGTGAAAGATTTTCAGAATGATGTCCCTTACGGACCAATAAAAACTGTTATAAATACAATTAAAATTGTTTAATAATAATTGTAGTGGGAAGGCACGGTACGGTTTCAGTAATAAGTACATTTGAATGTAATTCCTATGTTAGTAGGTTAAGCTAACAAGTTTGAGATTTTAAAGGTGTTTAAAAGTTTTGTCGAAGTGTTTAACTGTGCTTATTATACTTACTTATAAATAATCTTTGTTTCATTTATTATCCAGGTCTGCGATCCCGGCGTGGCGATAGCGACATAAAACGACCTTCTGGGGTGCGCATGCGAGGGCTAAGCTCCTCTTAGAAGCTTCTTGCTAAGTCACATGGCGGATAGCTTCAAAGAGGAGCTTTGCGTTCACACCTGCGCACCCAGCCCATTGGGTTGTTGGAGGTTTGTGTCGCTTCTTCTGGCCACAACATAGTTTTAAATTCTGACTTCACAGGCATTTAGTCCTTGATTTGTCTCAAAATAAGGGCTAAATGTCTGTGTAGTCAGAATTTAAATCTATGTTGTGGCCATGTTAGAGGAAGCCACACAGGGGGTTTTATTAACGCTGTCGCCACGGCAAAGTTCGGGGAGACGCAGTGACAAGAAACATTGCCGAAGTGGCCATACACCTTAAGCATGGCGACAATGTACCCTCGTGATAGAGATGTCTCTATCACAAAGGTACATTGTCCCTATGTTTTAGGTGTATTTCCACTTCGACAATGTTCCTTGTTACTGCGTCTCCCCGAACCTTAGACGTAAGAACAACTGCACCAAACGTAGAAACAGAGGAACATTGTTGAAGTGGCAATGCACCTTAAATATATGGACAATGTACCTTTGTGATAGGAACGTATCAAGTCAGACGTAAAGACAAAAGCACAACTGCACCAAACCAAAGCCCAAACGTCGGGGCAAAGGAACATTGTCGAAGTGGCAATACTCCTTAAACATAGGGACAATGTACTTTTGTGATAGGGACATATAACCTTAGACGTATGAACAACTGTACCAAACGTGAAGAAAGAGGAACATTGTCGAAGTGGCAATACACCTTGAACATAGGGACAATGTACCTTTGTGATAGGAACTCATCAAGTCGGACGTAAGGACAAAGGCACAATTGAACCAAACCTAAAACCAAAAATAGGGACAAAGGAACATTGTCGAAGTGACAATTTACCTTAAACGTGGAAACAGTGTACCTTTGCGATAGGGATAGGAAAACTTAGACGTAGGAACAAATGAATTACTGCATCGAACTAAAATATAGTGGTACATTGTCGATGGGAACAATGTACCTTTGTGATAGGGACATATAACCTTAGACGTATGAACAACTGCACAAAACGTGAAGACAGAGGAACATTGTCGATGTGGCAATACACCTTAAACATAGGGACATATGAGAGAGAGAAAGTTTGATCCTTTGCCAATCATATTGCTTTGTCATGTCAACAAAGTCTGCAAAAGTTTAGCGCTAATACGAGGTGACAATGTTGAAGAATTTTCAAGCGTTCAAATTTGCTCTGTCGCGGACTTCAAGTTCTTTAGACGGCTCCCATCTGTTAAGGGTTTTTTGTCATTCCGTTTAGAATTTTTTCTGAGTGATATTATAAGCGAAAGCTTTAGCGGGAGCAGAAAAGTATGCAAATGAGTGCACGGACAAATCTACATTGGTTATTGTTACACAGTCTTAAATAAATAAGTTTATAAGTTTTAGTTATAGTAAATAAATTAAATAAACATAAATAAGAAGAAGAATTTGACAAAGGGCGGCGCTAAGTTTGGAACGCTGCTCTAAACAGTTATTGAAAAAAAAAATACAGTTTTACTTAAAAATACGCTTTTTAGGAAAAAAAATTACAGCCTCCAGCCAGCCATTTTTATTTTAGAACTGTCAAACAACATGATGAAGGTATTTATAACAATCTCAAAAGTATAAATGAATACGTCATTAGTACTGCATTTGTGTTTGCCTTTATCAAGCATATCAGGCAGGGTATAAGGTGTTTAATGTACCTTGACTAATGATAAATTAATCTTTCTTTTATGAAAATAGAGTTTACAGAATATTATAGAAGAATCATTGGCTTACACATCTACGAGTCTACGACAGACGAATCAAATAGTGGGTGTATGCCACATCACATATAATAATGGCAACACTAGAATGTAATAGAGAAAGAAATAGTTTATTTCTTAATCTCTCTCTCTTTCCGCTCTAGCATACACGTTGTTTTGTGCTCTGTAATTAATTTTAACTGAATAAACCTGAAATAGCCTCAAGAAACCTTGTTTTCATTAACAATGATGGCTGTGCAAGAGTTATACGAGAGCGGTACAGAATAATAAGTATTGTCGAAAATATTCGCTAACAGTAGTACCACACACCTTTTGTAAAATGATATAAAATTAGAATGGCTCGCTCGCTTGCACTCGCACCCCACTGGTTACCCACTTTTTACTTCTTTCCGACAAAATTACGCTCGTAACTTCTAATTTGCTGCTTTCCTTGTAATTCCTTTTTTAATTCGGACAGTTATGACTTTTTATATCCGGGCTGCGAGAATGTGATATTTATTACGGTTCTTATTTGCTAAAACAGTATGTATGTTTTATACTAATTTGGGGGCGTATTTAAATAGGCACTTTTTTTTAAATAATTTATGTTAAAAAAATATTTTCGATTCTTGATTAATTTTGGGACATGTAGATTTTAAAACCTAACTGGCTGTAGCCATTTCATTGTAAAGTTTACTCTATGAAAGTAATTATCTAAAAAATGGATTACAATAAGAAATACACGAAGAGGACTCAAGCTACTTTTTACTACGGGAAAACACTTTATTCTCCCAGGAGTAATTAGTACAGTAAAATAACTAAATAACGAATTAGTTGTTTTTTAACTAATAATTAAGTATGTACGAGTCATGAAGGAAGAAAAAATGTTTCGCGCCCAATCAAATAATGGGCGCGCAATTTTATTTTTCTTCATGGTACGAATAGTTTCTAGGTTGAAGTTTTCACAATCTAAGGGTTTAGAATCCTATCTCCAAAAACCCAGATATTAAATCTAACTCGCGTGCGACATAAGCGTTACGTCAAATAAAAACAAAATAATAAAAATGGCGGACACCGACCCCTTTCTAAAATCTGGGGAGTTATTTTATAGATCTGTCAATGAAAAATTACGAATGGAAAAAGAAAACATCATAGTAAGTATGAGTTGATCACAAATTGATTTGAGGTTCCGCAGTTTTAATTTTAAAGCTAGATTAGTATTACAGTTTTTTTTGTACTGCACATGTAATACATAGAGGACAAATACAAAGCAAAAGATAATCTACCTACATTAGTAGGACTTTTTTGTAGAGTAATTTTCTAGAGAATATCAAACATGACGGAGTTATAACTTCACAGAGCCACAATTTATTTATTTACAATTTTAACATCTACAATATAATTTTCTTAAATGAAATCGTTTTAAATGTAAAAATATTTTAATTTTACTTTCGTTTTATTTGTTTATTTTATGTTTGTTATGTTTACTTTTTTGCGTGTTTCTGTTCCGACATATCTTTGTTGTAATTTTATTATAAGCAAGAAAGAGTTTACAATTTTATTTTTAACCCCCGACGAATAAGTTTGACGTGTGTGTGTGTCTGTCTGCCTGTCTGTCTGTGGCATTGCAGCTCCTAAACGGATTCGCCGATTTCGGTCTAATTTTTTTGTTGGCAAGGTGTCACAATCACTACCGAGAGTGTTCTTAGTTATAAGTAGTTATAACCCAATAAAATATCTTCAGTCATTTGAAGGTTATCAGCTCTTTTCTAGTTGTTGAATGGATCTCAATAACGGTTATGTGGAGGGGGCTTTTATTTTTTTAAATTTAATGTTATATGAATATATTCACAGATTCTGAGACGGAACCCTAAAATATGGTGCAATATTTTAGCGTTGGCGAGACAATAGACGGCCATTAAAATTGTGACTATAAATCCGTGTTAATGACTGGTGGGTAATGGAGCGTGGGTCGCCGGTTCAGCTCCCGGCAGGAGAAAGAATTCCAAGTGCGCTTTTTAAGGTTCCATTCAAATATTTTTATTTTTAAGTAAGTATAAACATTAACCGATATTAGTGCGGTAAGAGAAGGGTTATGCTATCTCTTTTGCACACGGCTCCTGCTGATACTAAAATAAGTAAGGAATTTGAGGAAACATAATAATATTCGAAGTGAGGAATTTATTTCTCACTTACAATAAGGGTAAATAGGCCCTTCAGTTCTATTTCAGTAGCTTTTTATCGAAGAAGCAAAATTATTATTAAAATAAAAAAAAGTAAATTAAAAATATCTAAAAACTCGACTGCCTTAAAAGCGAACTAAAAAGATGAAAACAAGATGATGTAGGAACATAGTAGCATGTATAATAAAATCCTCTTTTTTATAATATTACATCAGTAAATTGCTGTTATCAGTCTAGAGCCTACCAATTAAATGGAGATAGATAAAGTCGTGGAATCTGTAAAAAAACATCCAATCAATATGATACATTATCGCATACGGAGGCATGTTATTCATATTTTACTTGCTGCGACTCCTGCTACATTTATGCCTCCGACTGCTCAGCTCATTCTTTAAAATCCATCTAGCCGTTTGGATAATTCGAGGGTATAAAGAATCCCACATACATACATACACAGATACGAGTGAAAAATATAACCCTTCCTTTACAGTCGGGTAAAACACATATTAAGTGGCAGGAACCGAAGCGAAATAATTCGATCAGAAGCTTCCCTCGTTTACACTGACATCGGGTCGAACCAGGGCAATTTAGTCCACTGTGCCAAACTGTAATCTCAGCCCAGGGTAGTTGGGCCAGCTTGGGCCAGCCAAATAGGCCAATTACGACCATCGCGGTCGCCGCGCAATGACTACAATTACCCTTGATTATCGTTTATTTACTGAGCTATTAAGTTAAATATATGGCTACATTTATTTCTGTGGATATTCGTATCTTGATGTTTTAATTCGTTCTGTAAATATGCTTGAGGAAATAGTTTTTTTTTTCACGTTTAGTAAGTTCCTTGTGATACGGAGCTACTAAAACAGAACTTGTTTCAAATTTCAGTTACATGAACACTATAGAGACGTTATTATTGACAGCTCATATATATGTCCTCACCGAGGGGCTCGAGCCTACCTTGAAATCAGGGTGATTAGGCCTTAGTCGACCACACTGGCCCAGTGCGGGTTGGTCAATTTCCCACACAACCCTTGAATTACTTCGCATGCAGCTTTCTATCGGTGACTTTTTATTGGTTAGACACAAGGCAATATTTACGACCTGTGTGTATGTATATTATTTTAAAAAAAAATTTTATTTACTATCTGCCTGCCCGCGGCTACGCCCACGTTGTTTTCCGACTTTTCAGTAGAAATTTTGAACTATCCCACGGGAACTCTTTAATTTTCCGCGATTTAAAGTATCCAAGATGTTGATGAGATGTAAAGAACCACCATGTAAAATTTTAATTTCAGTTTCGGAGATTAGCCCGTACAAACAGACAAACAGACAGAGAAAAAAAAAGAAAATTATCTGGATATGTTCTATTTCACTTCTTACTGACTGACTCGGATTTCATCCTTTTTTTTCTATGTCTGTGACATTTGATCTCTACAGTTTTTCTATAGATTTTGGTGCTTGCTTCCTTCAAGTAATTCAAAATTGTAGGCTGAGTGTCCTTACCCTTTATAAGGCAAAACAACTTTACAAAATGCATTCGTTATCGACTTTATCTTGTATAGTATAAGATTAAAATTAAGGTGGCAACATATTGGCCTCTGCCTTGTAAAGGTTTAATCAAGATATTTAGCTTAGCATGCTCTTGATTGTACAAATAATGCGCAACTGAATACAGTCACATTACTAAGCAAATAACCCAAATTTTTAAAATAAAATCAAATGGTAATAAATATGTCAATTTACAACAAAAATCCTAACGATACAGATTCCTAACACGTATCAATATCAAAAATTATGATCCACGCAGCCTGAATACTTATGATCTTTACCAAACGTTATACTTTTTAGGGTTCCGTAGCCAAATGGCAAAAAACGGGACCCTTATAGATTCGCCATGTCTGTCTGTCTGTCCGTCGCGTCCGTATGTCGCAGCCACTTTTTTCCGAAACTATAAGAGCTATACTGTTGAAATTTGGTAAGTAGATTTATTCTGTGAACCGCATTAAGATTTTCACACAAAAATAGAAAAAAAGCAATAAATAAAGGGGGCTCCCCATACTAACAACGGTCTTCAAAATTGATATTTAGGTTCCTAATAACATTGTTTTCTAAACTGAATAGTTTGCGCGTGAGACGCTTCCAAAGTGGTAATATATGTGTCCCTCCCCTGTAACTTCTAAAATAAGAGAATGATAAAACTAAAAAAAAATATATGATATACATTAGCATGCAAACTTCCACCGAAAATTGGTTTGAATGAGATCTAGTAAGTAGTTTTTTTAAAGTGTCATAAATCGTAAACCGCAATTTACCTTTCATTATTATTAAAACATCGATCAAAGTTACGACGAACTACAAGATATGTTACTTACTGCTACGGAACCCGTCATGGGCGAGTCCGACTCGCACTTGGCCGCTTTTCATTTGCTATTGCTATTCGCGTCACTGATCTACAATCTATCAATCGAGTAAAAATGACGACTTAAATTCAGGCTGTATCGTTTAAGTGTAACGCCCTATTCGCATATCGGCGACAAGATCACCTTGGAGGAAATGACTTGATGATACATTGCTCGCTAATAAGAACTTTACGGTATAAGTAGGACAATTTTAAAAGAGCGAATTAAATTATAACGAGGTATTAATATTAAAAGCTTCTAGAAGCGTAACCCTAGTAATGTAAAATTTTATCACAATCAGTTAAGTAAGTCATTTAAAAGGCAACAAAGGAACTCATTTCGTAGGTATTTGTAAAGAAAGAAATGTAAAGATTTTAGGATGATGTAAAAATGTGTAAAACAGTTTATTAAGTTTCTTTTTTTTCTCGCTGATATATAGAGAATACACGTTCTTAGCCCGATTTCTATTATTTATACTTTCGCATATTTTTTAAATTCTGATAGTGATCAATAACCACTCCCGATTCAATATGTAATCGCGAGCACAGAAGAAAATAATAGTAGTACTTAACTTAGGTTCCAACAGAAAATATTCTCCTCTATCTATAGGTTCAAGAGGCAATTTAAATCAATGACTATGGTTTGTTTGATATTAATCCAGACAAAAGGTAATTGACACCTGCATACAATGCGCACATTTTTTTTTCTTTTTTTTTAACGATACAGTAAAACTATAGGAAATTATCGCAAAATACGTAATATGGCATACTGTAGTAGAAGGCGCCTAGGCGGGGTGAGGTGTGACCTTGCCAGACATTTTGGCGTTACATTATTTTTTTAACTTACAAGAGATGAACTTTTGTCCGGATTTATATGAAACGGACCATTTAGGACCTTGGCGCTTGCTTAACCTCTGAAATCTGGAAAGAGGGTAATCATGGTAGAAGAAAACAAGGTCTTACAATTAGAACACCACATGAAGCAATAAATTATATGATTATGATTATGACCACGTGACTGACACAAGCCTACCCCTTCAGGTAACAATTACCCTTCAGGTAACAACGCCCGCACCCGCCGGCGGGGGCGCGGCCAGAACCAAAATCAAAATTGAAAATCAGAGACGGAGCCCCTCAGGCGTCGTCTCCTTCACGATATTTTTCAATATCAACGCGCTAGGCCGTGGTCCGAGGCTCCCTCGAGCCGCCCCTAGACGCGTTGGTATATGACTTTTTTTGGGGTAGAGTCTTCCACTCCCCCGCAAGTCCGGTGAAGCTTGATTTGTCGTACCTTTTCGACACAAGCATAGGTCAATTAAAAAAAAAAAAGACACAAGCCTACGCCATTTTGCGCTGTTCATCCTTGTCTATTACACGCATTCGACAAGGATGAATAGGCAAAATGACGTAGCCTCGTGTCAGTCACGTGGTCTAATTGCAAGACCTCGTTTTCTTGGACCATGGAGGGTAATGTATGAGGAACGTACTGTCGCCTCCAGGGTGGTAAAGTGGTAAGTGAGCGATTACTAGCACCGTCACGTCATCAGAACGACGACACTTCGATGTATTTCGGCTTAGATTTAGACTTTTACAATGGCGGACAAAATTTATGGTTGCAATGAAATGAAATGAAAGGAAATGAAATGAAATATGTTTTATTCGAAGTAAGATTTTACAAAAAAATTGTAATCTTACTACGGTTGCCTTCCTCTAATCGCATATTTCGTTTGCACTCTTCGTTATATTAATCAAATTGTATAAAATAATAATTATGTAGAAATATTTTGAAAAGATGCAACGCCTGTGGAGTTTCTTCCGGAGAGTTCCTCTCCACAGAAGACAGCCAAATCGTGAACTCTCCTCGACGCCGAAAAGTGATTTGTAAAATCTTACTTCGAATAAACACATTTTGAACTTGAACTTTGAAAAAGTCGGTGCACGAAGCCACGAGAAACTTTCAGGACACCACCTTCAGAACTGAAGAAAAGGACCAATAAGAATAATTCTATCGATATTTTTTTTACAATTAATGTATCCAACTGTGTCACAATTCACTATACATCCCACAACGACTTAAAAGCGTCCCCTAAACTAAGGGCCAAGGGAGCCATAGCTAGGGTTGCCACTTAGCGAAACATTTGTTTTAGTTCAGAGGACAGACGTAATCTATGCCTTCTATAGTAAATGGCAACAAATAAATTTACGTAAAACCTTAAATATTTAGTGCATTTCAAATATTGGTGTCGGTGTATTATTTTAAGAAGCTGAATAAAATTGCATGATGATTATTATTACCTTTACGTTTAGATTTAAATATAGGATCCATTGCTCTCAACTCTTGAAAGTAACTTACATATTTTCAGAGAAAAATGGTTGTTTGTCATGATTTTGGAAATGACTGATAAAACATTTTGTGTTTTGTTTTATGAGACACAAAATGTTTTCATAAATATTAAGACTTAAAATAATCTAATGGTAGATGAATTATTTATCTTGTTTATCTATGACACAAGAAGTTTCGCTGTTTTTCGATATTTTTTCTCTAGAAACTCTCTTATATACGTTCTGTGAAAAATACACATAGCAGGTTGCCAACCCTATCCACTTGGCCTCTGCAGTAATTCGTTACGGTTGCTTAATGCACAGCGGAAAGCAATATCCAGTAATATTGTGCATTCCGATTGTAGAGGGCTGCGCGGACCGTTATATCAGGGCTGGCACACGCCTTTGAAGCAACGCTGCTTTTGTTGGGAAAAGATCAATAAATGACAAATTGTTTGGGAGCATTGAGAGCAGTTTTCTTGTTCATTGAGATTGAAGGAAATCGTTGATTATTGTGTGTACTCACTAGGTGCGTTGTTTGATGTGCGAACCGTCATACTATTCAATATATTATACATTGTTACAATCTTATAGAAATTTAAGTTAAAATCTTAGTCTGTTATGCAGGTACAATATGTGTGTCATTGTTAATATAAGTATACATATTTTTTTCTACATTTTTTTTACTTATTAGTAAATAATTTATGCCACTATTCGAACCTCTAACTTAACTTTTGTTTTTAATTAAGTATTATACTAACTTCGAACAACGGGTTGCGGGATGATATCCGAGTTTATACGCAGCATGTAACACATCCGTTTTTTTTTCTATAAGACAGGCTGCATATTAACTCGCATATTATTATTCGATCGCGATCGCCCGCCTGTATTTGATCGGGCCTAAACATATTTTGTCCGGCAGTGTAAAACATATTCGCGGTGAATGCTGTTTAATATAGTATTCAACGTATGGGGCATTCGTTATTTTTACGATATCAAGACTTTAGCAAAATAACATTAACACCTTTAGAACATGTATGTATGTACTATCACCAAAATTGCCGCTAAAGTTTGCCTATTGAAAGTAGACAATGAGGAAGTGTCCTAAAAAAATCTAATTAGTCCGTCAGTTAGATTACTAAAAAATAATGTACACGTATTTTTTTTTTCGTCTGGCAAACGAAAAATGCCGACGATACAGCACTTTGAAATTTCCAGTAACGACACGCCGCCATACAAATTGTACGAAACAAGTGACATCATAGTACCCTTCTCAAACATTTTGATTCGGTAAATCTTCGTCAAATTGAAAAAAAAAAAAAACGTGTTAAATTTTTTTCGATAATCTAACAAAGGGATTAATTAGAATCGATTACTTTTTTCCGAGGACACTTCCCTATTGGTGAAAATGGAAAACATTGTACTGGCAACAAAGTTACGTAGAAAAAAAAGTATCAAATTAGGTAAATCCATAGAATCGGGGTTGTACACTTTCTTTTATTTTTTTTCGTGAATTTTACTGTTCTGTTTTATTCTGGTGTGCAATAAAGTATATTCTATTCTATTCTATTTTTTTCAAATTTGCCGCGTTTTTTCATTGTCTACTTTTAAAAGCCAAACTCTAGCCCACGATAAGGGATAATATTGTGAGACAAAGCATGCTAGGCCCCGCCTTGCTGTTTTTTTTTCGTCATAAACTACTATAAACATTCTTTTCGAGTCTTCGTTTCTTTAGAAATATACTTCAAAGATCATCGGTAAAATTGGTAAATCAAACAAAAAGGCGGGGCTAGAAAAGATCGTCGCGTGCAAGGAGAATATTTTCAAACTGGGCTAGCGGGAACTTTACTGATAGTATATAGGGTGGGCCAATCCTATTATAAATGCGAAAGTAACTCTGTCTGTTTGTTACGCTTTGACGCCAAAACGATTGAACCAATTTCGATGAAACTTGGGGTATAGATAGGATAGAGCTTGGGGAAATACTTCATTCTTACGGGGAATAATGATAACGCGGGCGGAGCCGTGGGGAGATAAACAAGTATAATATAATGGGTCTTTAGTATTCTGTGGTATTGGCACAGTATTGGTCTGTTTCTCTTAACATTGGCATTGCATTGTTACCTGAAGGGTAATTGTTACCTGAAGGGTAATATTAGTTCAATGACCTACACGCAATATTTCTGTAACCTAACCTAACCAATTCTACAGAAATTATTATGACAAGTTTAATAAAAAAACGTTTGTAAAGCATCAAATGTCATCGTATTGATATCTTTATTGCGTTTTTACGACGTCAATATCGATTTTAACGTTTAGTCCAACGGTTTACGATCGAATATATCGTTGTCCTGATATTGCCAATAAAAATCACTATATGAATAATAATAGGTTGTTGCATCATCACTGTAGGTCCGAAATCCGAAGGCAAAGATGTGTGTATTAATAAATTGATTTTTTGCTTCCAATTGAAATTATTTAAAATGTGTACCTAACCTAGACCTAAAGCTACCTTAATACCCGACTAGCTTTCTGTTAACAGTTTTTCCCGTGGGAATGAGGAATTTCCCGCGGTTCTTTCTCAAGGTCTACGATTCTACAAGCTTTTATGGTCATATGAATTGTATGGTTGGTTAAACGTTCGTGGTAGAAACTGGTTATGTATGGGTTACCCAGTGGCGCTGATACCAAAATCGATATTTCACTACTTGTGTCGTACTATTCGCGTAGCGGAGTTGAAGACCTGCCGAGTTACGCACTCACGTGCTTAGAACTCAGACGGTAGTACAGCTTGCAGCCTGAACTTTTTGCTTGCCTTTTGGGAAAAAAAAATCACAGTCTCCTGGGAATACTTAATAAATTCCTTCTTAGTTTTACAGTTCTGTACGTAAAAATTTGCAGACGACACGTAGATCTGCAATCCAGTTGAGATTTATACTTTAGCCCACAGCCTGCGCTGGGACAGAAAGTTAACTTCAGCAGTGCTGTATCGCTGTAAGAAATCTCCAAAAAAGACTTCATATTTACTGGAAAAACGGAAAATAACTTATTCTACCAAGTTATTCGACATAAAAATAATTAAAAGTCCAATCAACAACTTCAAAAGCTAGCACAGATCTGACAAAATCCCAAAACAAAAAAAATATCGCCGAAATACATAAAAATGAAAATTCAAATATAAGAAAGAACGAAAAAAGAAAAAATTACTAAAGAGTTCAAACTAGTAGCGAATGCTACAATAGGTATAATGAGGTATAAGATTAAAATTTTTAAGTACTTTTTACACACACTAAAATTAAACACAACACTTTCGATCTTTTTTTTTGTGAATTTACTGATTGTTTTGTTTTTTAATGTGCAATAAAGTATATTCTATTCTAATAAAATATCCAGTCTTCGGACAGTCGACAACAAAAGCGTTAAGCAACATCTCACCATTCTTACCACCCCCATACAATCAGTGAATTTATAGCACACTTAGTGAATGGGGATTGCACAAATGCCTTGTAAAAAGTAATGTCTGTGTTAGCACCGCGGCCGGCTCGTTAGGGGGTGGATAGAACCACTAATGTTATGGGGGCAGTAAAGGAAGAAAGTGAAAATTTGCTAGGATTTGGGGGTAGTTTATGGTAGATAATGATCTCAATTTTGGCATGGCCGCTATCTAAATTTAAGTTGTTGGTCTTTTTCATTCGCATGGGAATCGAAAAGGATGGGAGATGAATGAATCTAATTTTTAATGAATGCTATTAAAAATAAGAGTGCAGCTGTCAAATTTAGCTTAAATTTATGTGGGATGTTTTCGCATGCCTGCTAAACTAATGTGAACTACGCTAAGTTGACAATCACCTATCTCTTTTCGTTGTTAAGAACGTGAAAAGGTTATAGATAGGTATTATGGTTTTTAAATTTAAGTAAGAGCGTAATACGTAGAATCGGGCTCAATATATCCAACGTTGATTTTCGGCAATAAATGAATATCTGCACCTAATATACCATTAAAATTGGCTTTGATAGAGTGATCCTATATAGGTCCCATTTTTATTTTTAATTACATATAATCGTACATCGTATTTTTCTTAGATATCGAAACGAATAAAAAACTGTGTCAAAAGAGTGAAGAAGTTAGATATTATCTTTTTTTTTGGAAAATTACAATATGGCGGCTTTCTCACAGTATGTTGACAATTAAATGTGAGATAATCTCTTATCTGTCTTCTTTTGTCTTCATCTACCGGGTCTAAGATACAGACATATTTTTAATCTATTAAATAACTTAGATGAAAAAGCGGTCTTTAAGCATTATGATCATTAAGATCAAAGATCAAAGACTACTAAGTTTCCCTTACACAAAGGATGAATATAATAAATTCTATCTTTTTACTAGGAATTTTCTAAGAGGATAATTTTAAATGGTTGTAACAAAAGGGCTTGAAACTCTATTTAAACATCACAAGTGAAGAAGTCTTGCATTTGACGTCAGAAAATGAGTCTCTATGCAACCAAAGGTAATGCTAAACATTATACAGAGGTAATTAAGACTCTACTCACGAACGCAAAGGATAGTCTACAATCCACACAATATTATAAATGGTTACCTATTGTATTTCCGATATTTTTTGTTCCGAATATTGTTATTCCGCTAACTTTTGGACATTTATCAGTTAGAAAATTTATTTATTATCCGAAATAACATTTTCCATTGTATCATGTTTCCGCGTTTTAATTTACCTTTTTACTGGTTCACCGATGTTTCAAATTTCCGCTAAACTATTTACCAGTATACCGAAAATCCATGAAAACGTTAACCATTTTTTTACATGTGCGATAGCTCAATTGAACCATTATATTGCAAGGTCAAATTTAATTTCTCCATTTTACATTCTGTACTCCATCAAGCATGCATGCAAGCAAGCAAGCAAGCAAGCAAGCAAGCTAGCAAGCAAGCAAGCAAGCAAGCAAGCAAGCATGCAAGCAAGCAAGCAAGCATGCAACCAAGCACAAGCAGGCATGCATACATGTCAAACCTAACAGAAGGGTATGGCGGGCGAGGTGGGCTCGCTTTGCTCGCCCACCACGCCCGCCATACCCTTCTAACCTAACCGACAGATGTCGGGGTGCCCCGAACTCCAAAAACATTATGTGTCGTAATTATAAAAAATAATAATTGTTACCTCGGAATAATAAAAATAACACAACAAAAAAAATTCTAGCGTTTAAAAAAAGACCAAGTGAGATTACGGTATTTAGTTAAAAAGATTAATCGTAAAACGGAATAACGTTGTGCGGAAAAAGAATAATTCTGTAAAGTGTTATTGTGGTGATTTAAAAATATGTCAAGTCATACAATGGAAATTGAAAAATGTATGAATCGTTTACGGAATATTGAAATTCGGTTTTCAGTTTTTCGAAAATGTGATAGGTTACCATTATAAATGTGAAAGTTTGTTTGTTTGTTTGTCTTTTTTTACACTGAAACGAAGCAAAGGATCGACTTGATTTTTTGCACAGAGATAGATAGCGGGCTGGAGAGTGACGTAGGCTACTTTTTTTTGGGGGAAAACATCTCATTCCCATGGAAAAGGTCGAAAAACACAAGCCCGCGGTCACTTTGAAACAAATCAATTGCATCCATGTGGGCAGCGCAGGACCGATCATTGTGGACAACTTTGTCCAGCAGTGGATAACTTTCGGCTGAAATGACAATAACATTATTATAAGATGACAATATTTTTTTTTATTGTTGCCCATCCTTTACAACCTTGTATACTTCCAGCAGATCACTGTAACAAAGTGTATTCGCAGAATTATGTATCAAAGAGATTCTGTACTGTAGCTTTAATCTCAAATAAAGGTTTCCTCTCACCCCACCGAACAGTCTAAGATTACTCTTAGCAAAGTATAGAATGAGAAGTAGTTCATGTATAGACAAAGCTAGTAAGATTTGCGTGACTTTTCGTTCGCGAGGCGCCAAGTATTAATAGGTTTTCTTTTTTAGAATCAATTACCTATTCATTAACAACTCATATTATGTGCCCACAGTGGGGCTCAAGGCTGCCCAACCATGGTAATTGATAATTAATTACGAAATAACCAAAAATTATTCCTCTTTTATAGACATTTACGAAATTAAAATAACGAAAACGAACTATAAATGGGTCTTAGTCGACAAGAGCGGGTTGTTCAACTTCCTTTACAAGCAACCTTTGAATTATTTCGCAGGTGTTTGCAGGTTTCCTCATAATGTTTTTTTTTACCTTAACATAAATTCGAAAATCAAAAACACATAATATTATGAATTTCATACACAGAATAGCTTTGCTGATGAAATTAAGCTAACGAAACTCCCGAAAGCTTTCACCCTGCTTAGTTTTTTTTCATAGAGTGTTAAAGCAAAGATCACCTACTTCCCTTTCTGTACTTTGCCTTTGGTTACCTAATTGGCAACACCTTGCTTAATTATTTATGGCAAGGGTGACGGTATGATCAAAGAGTGCATTTTGAAAGTCATTAATTAGTCAAAAGTTGGAGGCAAGTGTCAAATTTTATTTTAAATCTAACGCCCCATGGCAGGGGTGTGATCAAACCCCTTTTGCGTTAAAATAATAATTACTGACCCTTTGGGTAGCAAATGCACGCCGGGTGAAAGAAAAACTTTTTTAATTCAAAGCGAAAATGAAAAAAATAATAAAAAGTCTACTAATAATCTCACTGTTCTTATTATTTTACTAGCGTCATCTATGGAAATCTTAATCTTTAATTATAATCTTTGTTTTTTTTATTTTCTAGCTGTCAGAAAATCTATCATTGCGCCATGTTTTCTACGACTGGTCTATTATAATTATTTAAAATCAAGATAAACAAATTTTCAAAGCGCAATAAGTTTTCATCACGTATCTAAAACTCCTTTATTTAAAATACGGTATTCTATAATGTGTGTATGTGGCCGTTGGGGCAGAAAGGTTATTGAATGGCGACCACGCGCCGGAAGACGAAGTGTGGGCAGGCCCCCACGAAGTGGACCGACGATCTGGTGAGGGTCGCGGGAAGCCGCTGGATGCAGGACCGATCATTGTGGAGATCCTTGGGGGAGGCCTTTGTCCAGCAGTGGACGTCTTTAGGATGATGATAATGTGTGTCTGTAAAAAACCTGTGTGCATAAATAAGTTATACCGTGATATTATTACACTTATTAACCTGACTGTACAGATTGTCTTTTGCCTTTTCTACGTAAGCTACATTCCATTTTGATAAACTACAAAGAAATCAAAATCAATAGGTTTTTATTCGAAGTAAGATTTTACAAATCATTTTTCAAACGTCAAATGAAGTTACCTACAAATAATCATAAAATATAAAAGGACTTACCCCCGAAAAACAAAAGGAAATATTTTCCTCGTGAATCCGTCTAAGTATTCGGAAATGAATACTCTTCTAGCTAAACAGTTGCTTTATTCACTCATTAGTCTGCCCACCCCCTAATGCAGGGGTAGTGAAGTGTTGTTTCCGTGGCTTGTCACAGATAAGGTAACACATGGATACTGGCTACGCCAACTAAATCGCAATGCAGAAATATTGACGAAGAAAGATTGTTTTTATAAAATAACTAGCGACCCGCCCCGGCTCCGCACGGGAAAATGGTTATTGTGGGTTATCTTTAAGCATATTATGCATGTATTATACATATAAACCTTCCTCTTGAATCACTCTATCTATTTAAAAAAAACCGCATCAAAATCCGTTGCGTAGTTTTAAAGATTTAAGCGTACAAAGGGAGGGACATAGGGAGGGACATAGGGACAGAAAAAGCGACTTTGTTTTATACTATGTAGTGATAAATATGTATTACTAAGTCTATGTATTCAACTTTCAAGTCATCTGGAATTAAATGAGTAAGAGTTTGATGCCAAATTATTTGTTTGTTGATATCACATTTTTTTAACACACACACACACACACACACACACACACGTGCATACGTATGTACGTGATAAAAACTAATTGCGAGTTGAATAGTTTTTATTTTATTTAGTAGACCAGGTTATAGTATAGATAGACTATTTGTTATGACCATGGGAAAACATCCCCATCTTATTTTTATGGTAAAATCGTAAATTATAAGTAATTTTTCCGCAAGAATGGAGGATGGAGATCTTTGGGTAGCGACTCAAACCCGTTTGGAAATTAAAAACATTCAAAAGAAACTAGTGCTGCCAAACAAAAGAACTAAAAAGTACTGCAAATGCTGGTCCAAATCTATGCTAGGCCGCAGTCATATTTATTTGTAGAATTTCTCATGCAGCGTCCAGAGATTTAGTGGTCGGTGGTCCACGGGAGATCCCCATAACATTTGATCCCCTCAATAGATATCATGTTTTCTATTAATGACTTATTTCCCGATGTTCTTTTCGCCCTTCAACCTCCGTCGTTCTGGTCCTATCGAGATTGGTCATCGCGATAACTTGGACGAATCGCTTCTGGGACATTTTGATAGTGTCGAAAGGAACAAAGGCGGTGGACGTTTTCGTTTGATAGCGTATGGGGTAGATGATAGATTGAGATTTTTATTTGAAGAAATAATTTTTAGGTAGGAAAGTATTTGTGACGACAGAGATGTTAGATAATAGTGAAAATATCTTGATGGATAAGTAGTTTTAGTATAATTTTTCAAAAGAGGCATATTTTTACCGACTTATTATTAATAACACTAAATTTAAAAAAATAATAACCCCCGACACAAAACTGTTACCTGATCCTTTCAACAACTAGAAAAGAGCTGATGATCTTCAAATGGCTGAAGATATTTACTTGGATTATAGCTAAGAACACTCTCGATTGTGACACCTTGCAAACAAAAAAACTAGATCAAAATCGGTGCATCAGTTTAGGAGCTACGACGCCACAGACAGACAGACAGACACGTCAAACTTATAACACCCCTCTTTTTCGTCAGGGGTTAAAAACGGAAAAAAAAATATTTTTTCGTAAGTCATATCAACATGGTAACCAAGCAGTGCATAACAGATTAAATACCTAATAATATGACGACGTTTCACAAGTATTTTCTGTGGGCAAGAATCGAACTTGCGACCCAAACTTTCTGGTATCGTTCCACCTAGGTTGACAAGCCAGCCGAAATTCCCAGGTGAAACAAAAACCGCACAAATTTAATAATTAAAATTGAAATAATTAATTTCGTAATGTCTTTATCGGGATCGAAATCATCATTAAAATGATTTAATATAATTAATGACGTGTTTCAATATTCTGCTTGTCATTAATTTAACATCCCCTTATTATTAAGGGGAGTGCATTATTCATTAGGGGGTGTAAATGAAAAGGATATAAATCAGTAATTCTACTTTTCACACATTTGTTCATAAGGATAGTTTTTGCTTGAGGCCATGTGGTAAAACGGTCAACTCTCATTACGAAGGGACCGGCTTCGAATCCCGTTGGGACACTGGTTGAACAAGTATCACTTTGTGAGACTTTCTCCAGTTCAGTTAGGACATTAGTGGCCGAATCACCTGTCCGAATGTCCGAAAGCAAATTATTTCGTGTTTCGGAAAGCACGTAAAGGCGTTGGTCCCAGCTACTATCTACGAGCCATGACGGCTGCATAATTCTGACAGTTTCTTATAACCAACAAAGTACGTCATTTTCTCATCCAGTTCACTGAAATATTGTGTTCAAAATGGCCATAAAATCCTAAAAAGACTTCCATATCTTAAAATTCGAAGGACAAAGGGAACATTGAAGGTTCCGGCCCATAAAGCAGATAATGGTATTCACAGATATCTCCGCAATACGACGGTAGGGGCGCATCAAGAAACAATCTACGGTCATCAGAAGTGGGATTCACTTGGAGACTTGGTGTTAGTGGCCCGATGAATAATAATTTTATCATTTTCAGTTAAGTGGAGGGAATTTTTTTTATTTGGTTTGCTATCCGTCATTTTTTTTAACTTAGGTAGGATCTAGTGATTTCTAGATAGCAATAGCAATTAGTCGTTATGTTATTTTAATTAAAAATTCTATTAGTACCTATGTTAAAAGTATCTGTGAAAATTTACACGATACTATCGAATCGACATAGTTCGTAATATCGTAAAATATTGATTTGTAGCTTATTATTAAAAGTTACTTACATGTTCTATTCTGGCGATTACAAAATGGCTGTCTTCTGTGGAGAACAACTCAAAAAATATATTCAAAAAGTGTTTATTCGAAGTAGGATTTACAAATCACTTTTCGACGTCGAGGCGAGTTCACAATTTGGCTGTCTTCTGTGGAGAAGAACTCGCCGGAAGAAACTCGTTGCATCTTTTCAAAATATTTTTACATTTATAATTTATTCTTTACATATTTTTTTAAACAGAAGTATTGCGGTGGCTATCTCCTCTTACCTCAAGCAGCTAATCCCATGGATTTTTCTGTTCTAAATAGTCTGGTATTTCATAACCTTTCTTTATCAGTTGCTTTTTTAAATCTTGAACTTTTCTAGTAATAGATTTTGAATTTTAGTTAGTTATCTAAGGTTAGGACATTGTTGAGTAACTCTTTGACTAGCAGTGGGACTTTATCGATTAAAATGATAAATATAATATAATCAATGCTGTAGTAAAAACTGTAATACAAGCTTAATTAATACAATTAACCATTAAGTAAATACTTGCATTGAAAAGCATTTAATTGAGCGTTCACTTTGAGGTTGAATACCGCAGAATTGGAGCGGTTTTTGTTGATTAAAACATTAATTGTTGAAAAATATTTAAAAATTATGACTGAATCTTACGAAACCAATTAGTATTGTAAATAGGTGCTTTGCAGCCTCGTTTTTACCTCATTTTCCATTTCTTTTTCGTCTAAATTCAAATATTCAAATTTGGAATTCACTCCGACATTCATATACATCATTTCGTCCATTTTGTTCTTCATTTATTCCCTTTACCTTACCCGTGACGGCTGTATCTATCTCTAAATTCGTTAAAAATATGTAATTATGTAAAGTTTAGTAAAATGTAATTAAATTGCTGTGTCTATATCTGTCTCCATGTAAATAATCACTATCACTACATAGTATAAAACAAAGTCGCTTTCTCTGTCCCTATGTCCCTCCCTTTGTACGCTTAAATCTTTAAAACTACGCAACGGATTTTGATGCGGTTTTTTTTAATAGATAGAGTGATTCAAGAGGAAGGTTTGTATGTATAATACATGCATAATATACTTAAGGATAACCCACAATAACCATTTTCCCGTGCGGAGCCGGGGCGGGTCGCTAGTAATAAATTAAAACAGTGTTAACGCAACGTGGTTCCTATTATTTTACAGTAAACTTTCGTACTTAACATAAGTACATAAGCTAAGCTACCTGGACTGAAAACTTTATTATTTTTCAGTAGTTTTTTGTTTAGGTATATTTTGGTGAACCGATTTTGGTGAAACTTGGCACAAAGATAGAATAGATCTTAGGAAAGAACATAGACTAACTAAACTTGACATAAAATTCCTCATTCCCACGGGAAAATCTGTTAACGCGGGCGGAGCCGCGGCGGGAAGCTAGTAGAATATAAATTAATTTAAATTTAAAAGCCCGGATTCGAATATTGTTTTTGACATTTCATAAAAAGAAGCTCTTTTGACTAGCAAGTCAACATGCGTATTATTCGAATAAATAAAGAAGTAGGTACCAGTATGATTCATCCAAAGAGGTTTGAAGAGCCAGCTTCTCTAAAGCGAAGCTGGCTCTTCAAACCTCTTTGGATTCATCCATTATTAGATGTGACAGTCAACGTCAAATGGAATTCTCTGTTTTGTTCTACTTCCGGTTCGTCACCTGTATAGTTAATAATATGTTGCTGTCTGTACGTGTATTCTAGACGCAGACGATCTTGGGAAAATACCGCGAGGAAACCTACACCTTCGAAGCATGTAAAATTAGTCTGTAAAGTTGATCAACCCGCACTAGGCCAGCGTGATCGACTAAAGCCTATTCACTTTGATTCGGGGTAAGCTCGTTGCCTACATTTTTTAAATTGAAATCCTTCAAGTTATATTTACACACACAAATGTAATAAACAGGCAGTTTCTTTCGCATTTATAACATTATTTAGGATAATATTAGAAAGTGCAAAAGACATTAATTCTGTTTTGCATCATAATTATTTCTACCAGCAGCTTCCTATCCTATAAAAAACCAATATAATTAGACCTCAATGTACTAACAATATGCAAGAAGTCTGGTATCAGTTTAAACTGGAAATTTAAGTTACAACCATGAAAGTAAGTCTTAGAGGAAGCTTTTGCCAAAACATTATTTTCCCTAAAACCAGTAAACGAAAATTTCCGCCGAAAATTTTAGTGTTTCCATCTCGTGAACAGGGTTGCTAGCTATGAAATATGATAAAATATATAAATAGTCTGAACAGAATAATAAAATACCCGTCAATATACAAAATAAGAATAATAAAATACTTGCCAAGTTTTCTTTTAAGTCTTTGCTGCATCAATTTGATAGTAGAAAGTTAGTTTCATGGAATTTCGTCAATAAAGCGTAATTTTTTTATGCTGGGTTTTACCATAAAATAGCAGTACTACAAGTTCTATCCGCTACACGGTTGCATATTAGAAAATCAAAACTTCATCGAGCAAATTTTAAAAGAACAACAAATGAAAGAACAAAATTTAAATGACCAAATGTTTTATTTAGCAAAATTTTATAATCCAAATGTATGTGTCATCAAATGGACGACTGACCAAAAGTTGGTAGATCAAAATTTAAAGTGCCAAATCATTCCTAGTTTTATTATCGCGAATGATATTCTTCAGTGTTTTGTTTACCTTCTACAGTCTAATAAATTAGTTAGTTTGTAATTATAAACGTTTACATATGTCCTAGGGCCTAGGCCAAATTAGTTCACCAGGCGGGTGCGAGCGAAGCGAGCACGGGAGTTCAGGGCACCCCTACTTCGGATAGTATAGGTTCGAAGGGTATGGCAAAAGCGATGTGGGCGAGCGTAGCGAGCCCAGATCGCTCGCCATACCCTTCGTGTTAGGTTACACATTAACCTAAACAAACCTTACCTTACCCAAACCCAGTTTAGCCTAGGCAAAACTAGTTTGACCCAAAATTGGGTTTGGCCGGTAACATGTAGGTGATAAGGCAATTTTGGTTTGGCTGGTGAAATCAGTTGATAATTTAATAAATGAACCAAAAATTCTTTAAACCTTTGAACGATTTGGTCTTTAGTGTCATAGATAATTTAAACGTTGATATTCCAGACTTTGGTCAGTTGAACTTTTGGTCAAATGACCATTGATATTTTAAAATTTGTTCATTTGTTCGTTGTTAATTTGAAATTTGCTCGATGAAGTTTTGATTTTTTAATACGTAACCCGCTACACAGTTATGGTTAATCTAGGGTTCTTCAACAACAAAGATTTATTTGTCTTAATTTGTTCGATTCTGCTTTGTGTTGAGGAAAGTTATTTCCTATGCATACCAAATTTCTGAATACGTTTAACCCGTCAAATTGTCCCGTATTTGTTAATTAAATGAAGAAACTACCTGTGTTGAATAAATGCGTACTAAATGTAATTTTAGACTTCTTTTTGGGTTTTTTTTTTATAATATTTGACAACCCTAGCCCTAATGGCACGTTTTATATGCCAAAGTTTGGAGCTAGACTTAACAGCCAGTATGAAAATTACATGTAGAGAGGTTACTTAGCACTTTAATAGTGAATTTAAAGTTTTCGTGCGGTTTGAAAATAGCAGCTTTTAGCGAGATTAAGAAGAACCAAAAGAAAAATAATATTAATATGCACAGGCAGTTACGATTCTCATTTTTTTAATTGAAAACTAGCGACCCGCCCCAGCTCCGCACGGGAAAATCGTTATTGTGGGTTATCTTTAAGTATACAAAAATACAAAATACAAAATTCTTTATTGTCATTAAAAAACTAGTTACAAAGAAACAGCATGTTATGCATGTATTATACATATAAACCTTCCCCTTGAATCACTCTATTATAAAAAAACCACTTCAAAATCCGTTGCGTAGTTTTAAAGATGCATACATAGGGACATAGGGTCATAGGGACAGAGAAAGCGACTTTGTTTTATACTATGTAGTGATAAGACGTGTAATACTGCCTTTGAGTTTAGTGAATTACAAACAAAATATGATATTTAGTGGGTATTCATTCATGAAAAGCGCCTAAAAGTTTAACCAGACAGAGTTAAGTATGGATAGTAACTAATTTCTAAATGATTTTCTTTGAAAGAATAAAAGAGGGGAAAACCTGTACCCATCTGTAGATGATTTTGTAAATGTTCATAAGCTTGAAAGCTTTTTTCGAACGTAAACCAGCAAGAGGCAAAAGCATCGATGAATTAGATTACCTGAAAAAAAAAACACTTAAAACATAACAACAACGAATCAACTTTACGAAGAACATACTCATAATACTAAGAATTCTTTTGTTTGTATTGCAACGTTTTTTTGGTATTATTATACCTTCTTCAGTTATCTGTTTACATACCACCATACGAAATATCCTATCTCATAAAAAGTCCCATCTAAACTTTCCCTATATTCAAAAATGTCCCCCACTTCAATCAGAAGTCAATTTGTGGGTAGAATTAAAAAACTCGTCAACGAGGGAAACCCCCTAACTTCATCTTTTCAAAAACCAAATTACATAGGGGAAGTCCCAGATTTAATATAAGCGTAAAAAACGGGATTATTTGGGAAATACCCGTTTTATTAAGGATGGAAATTATGTTTCTAAGAGTGGTTTTCCTGAGTTTTAGATTAGACATCCAAAAATTGTTATTAGCAATTCGAAATTTGACTCCTTATGCGTAAAATCGAACATGGCTGCCGAATAAAAAAAAAAGATGTAATGGAGTGCCGGCTAGCGCAGTCCATGGACATTAGAACTCAGGGCTAATCGTGACTAGGGGTTCGGGTTCAGACAGAAACTACAGGTTTATGGTTTACACAATCAGGTATTTATTCATAACTTACATCTAGGTAAATAGCAGTAATAAAACAGTACACAATAGCGGTCGGTAGGCGGGTGCAAACGCGGGGAAAGCGTGTAAGGCGTGATGTATTTAGCGGACAAAATCGGTACGGTCTGTAGCGACAGGCGATGTTCAAGACGCAAAGCAAGAGCACGGACAGGTAAAATATGATATAGCAATCGTGATGAGATAAGAGAATGGTATGCCGGGAAACTATGCGCTTAAACAAATGATACAGGGAAAGCTACTTTACGTTAATGCCACGGGTATGTACAAGGTACGTTGTCGAAGCCTCAATTTGGCCTACAGCCCAAGACGCCGGTCCACTTCGATACGTCAAACGAGATCACACTGTTTAGTCTCAAACTAGCCTACAGCCCGAGGACGCCGGTCTAGTTTGATACGACGAGCAAGATCACGCTATCGAGTTTCGAACTGGCCTACAGCCGAGGACGCCGGTCCGCTTGAGACGACAAGCGGGATCAGGTGCAATGCATGCGTCCGAGTCAGTCCTAACGTATCCCAGTGCCCAGGGCTTAGGGCTACGTTAGTGCGACAGGGTTTCTAGTACTACCTTACAGCTAGGTTAGTGCTTGGATATACGGTTGTGACTCTACGACGCTGCACTGTCAAGTCCCAACGCACTCCGATGCCGGGGCGTCAGATTACGTTGGTGCGACAGCCGCTGGTACTAAACATGAAATATATTCGGGACACACAGCTGGTCTGGAAGCCCTACCGAAATCTAACACCAGGAAGTGCTAGGCCGCGGTAGCGCGATCAGCTTAGGACGGACAACACAGATATATATCGACACTTATTTGGGACACGCCGCACTGTCAGTCCCAACGTACTCCGATGCCAGGGCGTCAGGTTACGTTGGTGCGACAGCCGCTTTTACAAACACAGAATATATTCGGGACACACAGCTGGTCTGGAAGCCCTACCGAAATCTAACACCGGGAGGTGCTAGGCCACGGTAGCGCGATCAGCTTAGGACGGACAACACGGATATATATGAACATTGATTTAAAAACTAGGTTAGTTTCATAGGCACAGGTAAATAACAGTGGCATCAACACGAAATAATAAATCAGAGCGCAATTAACGATTGACACAAGGGCGGCAATGAAATAAGAGCGGACTTACAGGTGTATCCCAGGAATGGGCAGGTATAGCGGCTGCTCTACAGGATCGGGGTTGCGACAGGAAATCGCCGGGGCGCTGCTGATGCTTCGCGGATGTATACGGTTATACGGGTAGCCGGTTCTACGGGTTTACGCGCCACGTCGCGGGACGTTCGTACTGGCCGGTGTAGTTCACGAGACTGTCCTATAAGACGTGTGACCGCTCGGTAGCTGCCACGAGAAAGAGGGCTCTGAATGCGCGCGCGCTTGATTTAAAGGCGCATGTACCATCACCGTCCCCCCACCGCGCGCCGTCGATCTGCCGCTTGACTGTGGCTCGGTGCGGGGCGCGGGGAGCGGAGTGGGCGTGGCGTCGCATCGCTCTGCACGTGCCGGCTGATGAGTCATCGCGGGGCGTGCAGGGCGGGGTGCGGGGCACCGTTACACTCTCCCCCCGGTTGCGGAGATTTTTTCCTGGAAGGAAAAAATCGCTGGACTAAAACTGGACAAAACCTTAAACCCTACCTAAGAACACGCTGTGTTTTTGTTAAAAAAAAAATCATACAGGTCGGGTCATGGCAAACATGCCAACTGGTTCTGGTGTGGGAATTTACTGGTTTTTTTTTTTTTTTTTTTTTTTTTATGCTTTATATTACAAACAATTTTACATAAAAAAAAAATACTGGGTCTAATGGAACTGGTGTTTACGCTATCTCAACATTTAATAAAAATAAAATAACATATCTAACATGCAACGTATATGTTTGCTGGTATTGTTTTTGTAATAAATAACAATATTATGCTACTGGACAGTTCTGTTATTTATATAACAACGGTAAATTTTTACTGAATAAAATTATCAACTTTAACAATAACGAATATAATCGTTAACTACGGATATTGTTTACTTATCCTTCTAACTACGCCCGCTATCAAGTTACAGGCATTTATTTTACTGTTAACTTGTTCTCTTACCACGCGCCGAGACTGGTATGTTGTTTACTTAATCGGTTTCCTTAGCGCAAAAATGTAGTTGCAACTACCTACATTACGTTTATCGAGAATGAAGCTACTTTGTTCGAGTGTAACTAACAACCGTTGTTGTTATGGTTATCTTTTAAATTAAAATAAATACCTATTTCTTGTGATAGAAGGGTGTACCTATCTAACATTAAATATTATTATAACAGGTGTAAAATAATACTGGACATAAGTCTTGGTTAATAGGAACAATTTTTCTACCCACGTAAAGTGTTTTTACTTTAGGTAAAATATAACAAGTGTATATGTTTACTGGAATTTAACTTAGAAGCGTTTTGCGCTCTAAAATATAACGAGAAGGTATTTAACCTTGCTGGACTTTAAAATTAATTGGAACTATTTTACTTATAAATTAACACTACAAAACGGCTACCCGTATATCAGTCTTGCAGTCTTAATTTCTTTCGAGATCATAATTATCATTCCGTTACGTAATTCTACTAATACTCGAGCAGGTACTGTGCTTGTTTTTCCCCTTATTACTTATTCTCTGGTTTATGAATTGTATCACAGCTGGTGTCGAAGAGAAACAAACACAATATCAACTAGGTACGCAACGCGCCGAAACACTGGAAGCGTTTCATTACTCATTTCTGTATTGAGTAAATAGGAAATAAACATTAGTTAGTTACAATAATTTTTTCTGGTAAAATATCTGGTATGATAAATAAAAAAATTGTAATTGTATTTATGCTTCGTGCTTCGGTTGATGCGCCTATTTAATTACTTATGGTATTGATTAAGCGTATTTGTTAACAAGTATGTGATCCGTGTTTCAGAGAGCACGTTAAATTAATGTGACCGGATTTATATCTAAATATCACAAGTTATTTGACTGAAAGTATCAATCACACATATTTGTCAACAAAACCGTGCTCCGTGTTTCGGAGGGCACGTTATACCACTAAAACTGGTTTAATATTAATGTCACAATTTAACCGGCCCAAAGGATTAATTATTTTTCTCAATATTCGGGAGTTTATATTATCTGGATAAAACTGGATTTCGTTAAACATTCATTTTTAGGATTTATAGGTAATTTCTGGAATTTCATTGGTAACAAACCATGACCTTGTTTTACATACATGGAATTGTATAAAAAAAAACATCAATAACACTAATTGCTTTTCCTTATCGGGATACCGTGTTGTGTTTGTTTATCTTTACCATTGCTTCTACAAAGCTAGTAAGATGGTACTATTAAGTGCACGTCAAGTAATACGGTACAGTTAAGAGCACGTTAAGCTGAACACCTCGGGTATTTACTGGTTAATTCATTTAATGAATCTGGAATATATATATTTTTTGTGTTCAGCTTACCTTTCGCGTTACTGTACTACTTGAAATGAAATTCGGATGGCACCAACAAACAAAATTTCTAAATTTTGAATTGGAAAAAATAATGATAAATATCTGGTACTAATTAAGAAATTGAAACAAAGGTCTATCATTCTAAACTTAACTTTTGATCCTGGCCTGGTGGTATTGTGCTGGTGGTCCAGCCGGCTTTGCTCCTTCCTCGACCGCTCCCCTCCTGGCGGCGGCGCTGGTGGCTCCGAAGACATCGGGCGAGGTCCAGGTCGCTGGCTGGGAGTTGGTGTGGGCTGGGCGAGCGTCCGCGCTCGTAGGTGCACGGTCCGGTTGGAACGTTGCTAATGTTGCTATGTGGCGAACGATGTGCGCTACGTATAGCCACATGGATAACTCTGTCTGGTCGTCCGCTCAACATGCTAACCCTTGTATGCTCATCGGTTATACACTGACTGTGTCAGAGTACTGAACCTGTCCGCCATGCTGCATCGATCATCAGCCTGCCGCGACCGACTCGACTGCAGCGTCCTATTCACATCTGTTAACCACGTTTGGCTGAACGGATTTGGATGAAATATTTGTTGGAACTTTTATAGTAAGTAATTAATACGGGCGGGTTCGCGAAGTGAGCCGGTGGTTACTTAAAAATTTTTTTTTTAGTTTTATGGTGTCGTGTATTTTATCAATTCTGGTCAAGCATTTTATAACGGGAGACGGGCATTCTTCTGGGCTCTACGTTAATCATCGATAAAGGCGGTGTATATTTAAAAGACTCTGGATTCATTATATTGGCAAAAATATAATCTGGAATAAACTGGTTTATTTTTTTCTGGTTTCTGGTAGCGTACGGTCTGTTTACACGCTCTGTCGGGTTTTCAGGTGTATACGGCGCGGTGAAACAGTGTTTAACTCCGTACTTTTTTGTTCGAGGCAGCGATGTACTATGACTTGCAGTTATCACTTGCCTTGTCTTGTTTGTGTTATTTGTGTGCGTCTCACTGGCTTGCCTTTGCTGTGATTGTTTAAATGTTTTACATTTAACGCATTTCCGCACATAAATTGACACATCTCTGTACATACACGGCCAATAAAATCGCTGGGCAATTCTTTTTAACGTTTTTGACGCTCCAAGATGCTCTGCGCTTGCTTCGTGGTTTATTTTAATTACTTCGAGTTTATTTTCCGGTGAAACACATAATTTCCATTGTGTCTCATTTTGTACTCGTGCCTTGTAAGAAGATTTATTTATTCTTTTGAAGAGCCTTCCGTTTTCAAAACTAAAATCTGGATATTTATCTGGACTTTCCGTGACTCCTCTGATTTTTGTGTTGTACCAATTTTGTTTTGCAATCATATTGGTGCGCAGCGGGTTTCCGGGTAGGTTTCTCTGTGTACCAGACTTATACTGGCTTTTGTTTTCTTTCTCTGGCTTACTTTTTCCTGCGGGTTTTGACTGTCTTTCTTGATGACGACTATCAACGTTTGATTGGTCGCTTAGCTTATCAAAGAATTTACGCATTCCAATGCGTTTGATGACGTCCATACCAATAATGATTGCTGCTGATTTTGGAAGAAGGTACATATTATGGTTCAAACTCATGCCAAGGAAATTTAGTTGCAGAGATACGCTTTTAGTTATGTCAACTGTCGTATTGTCTGCCAAATCGATTTTCCCGTCGACTGATTTCGACTTTAGGGCATATTTCTGGCATAGTTCATATACTTTCTCGGTTATGAACGAAGATGTTGAACCGGTGTCTACGAGAGCTTCAAATTTATTTTCCAGGATTGTCACTTCTATGAATTCCCTATTGTCTTGACATTTCTGGTAGCTAGCGGTACATGCGTTTTCTGGTTTTCTTCTGGACTGTACACTTTTACAGCAATTCTTGCTTAGTGTACCTATCTTTCCACACTCACTGCAAAACAGTACATTTTTATTTCTGCACTGCGTGTACGCGTGCCCTGGTTTTCCGCAACTCCAGCAGCATCTGTTTTTGTCGTAATTGTACATATATTTTGCTGGATTGCTTTGATTTCCGGCTTCATTTCTTATGTATGAATTTGGTTTGAGTTCTGGCTGGTTATATTGGTTTTCTCTGGGCTGGACATTACTTGGTGGCTGGTACTTGTACTTTTCTTCATTTATCCTTTCATACTCGTTGCACAAATTAATAAGTTCGTGCAATGATGAATAGTCCTGCCTTTTTATGTACAATTTGTAGTCAGCGTGAGTATTCTCGAAAATTCTATCTAACTTGGTGTCCGCACTCAGCTTTCCGTGCCTTCTCATCAAGGTTTGTATTTCTGTGAGATAGTCTGTGAATTTTTCTTTGTACTTCTGTTTTCGGGCTATTATCTTCTCCAACAGGTTTGCCTCATAATGGCTTGGATAAAAATACAGCTTAAATTCGTCCACAAAGTTTTCCCATGTTCTCCAGTTTTCCTGGTTGTTTCTTAACCAAAGGCTGGCCTTCCCTTTCATAAATCGAGTCAATAATGGTATGAGCTGTTCCTTTTGTACATCGCAGGTGGTTACTAAATCTTGTAATTGTTCCAGAAATTCGACTGGGTCATTGTGAGACGCGTCAAAACTGATATCCCAGTTTTTTATGATGCTGTATAGGTCTTTACCGACCTTCGGCTTCGTTTCTTTGTTCATCTCGTCTGGTTCCTCCTGACTTTCGTCGGACTCTGCGCAATCCGACTCGTATTCGGATGATTCGGACTCAACTTCGTTTACCGACAAAATCAGTGAGGCTGTTTCTTGATAAGACTCGGGTGCACTTGAAGGTACTTCTTGTAATAGGTTTTTGGTGATTGCTTCCTTCAAGGTTTTTACGTTATACTCCTTGTTGGTTTTGGGATCCCTAGTTGGCAAACCCTTGCTGGTGGCTAACTGTAAGAGTTCAGCCTTCCTTAATTTGTGTATTTCTGCTGGTCCGGACATAAGATTTCCGCGGGTTTATGTGTCTGTCTTGAACAACCTAGTCAGACTGAGTTCTTTTATGTAAATACTTGATGGTTTCGCACAAGTATTTAGTGAAATTGGGCGCCAAATGTAATGGAGTGCCGGCTAGCGCAGTCCATGGACATTAGAACTCAGGGCTAATCGTGACTAGGGGTTCGGGTTCAGACAGAAACTACAGGTTTATGGTTTACACAATCAGGTATTTATTCATAACTTACATCTAGGTAAATAGCAGTAATAAAACAGTACACAATAGCGGTCGGTAGGCGGGTGCAAACGCGGGGAAAGCGTGTAAGGCGTGATGTATTTAGCGGACAAAATCGGTACGGTCTGTAGCGACAGGCGATGTTCAAGACGCAAAGCAAGAGCACGGACAGGTAAAATATGATATAGCAATCGTGATGAGATAAGAGAATGGTATGCCGGGAAACTATGCGCTTAAACAAATGATACAGGGAAAGCTACTTTACGTTAATGCCACGGGTATGTACAAGGTACGTTGTCGAAGCCTCAATTTGGCCTACAGCCCAAGACGCCGGTCCACTTCGATACGTCAAACGAGATCACACTGTTTAGTCTCAAACTAGCCTACAGCCCGAGGACGCCGGTCTAGTTTGATACGACGAGCAAGATCACGCTATCGAGTTTCGAACTGGCCTACAGCCGAGGACGCCGGTCCGCTTGAGACGACAAGCGGGATCAGGTGCAATGCATGCGTCCGAGTCAGTCCTAACGTATCCCAGTGCCCAGGGCTTAGGGCTACGTTAGTGCGACAGGGTTTCTAGTACTACCTTACAGCTAGGTTAGTGCTTGGATATACGGTTGTGACTCTACGACGCTGCACTGTCAAGTCCCAACGCACTCCGATGCCGGGGCGTCAGATTACGTTGGTGCGACAGCCGCTGGTACTAAACATGAAATATATTCGGGACACACAGCTGGTCTGGAAGCCCTACCGAAATCTAACACCAGGAAGTGCTAGGCCGCGGTAGCGCGATCAGCTTAGGACGGACAACACAGATATATATCGACACTTATTTGGGACACGCCGCACTGTCAGTCCCAACGTACTCCGATGCCAGGGCGTCAGGTTACGTTGGTGCGACAGCCGCTTTTACAAACACAGAATATATTCGGGACACACAGCTGGTCTGGAAGCCCTACCGAAATCTAACACCGGGAGGTGCTAGGCCACGGTAGCGCGATCAGCTTAGGACGGACAACACGGATATATATGAACATTGATTTAAAAACTAGGTTAGTTTCATAGGCACAGGTAAATAACAGTGGCATCAACACGAAATAATAAATCAGAGCGCAATTAACGATTGACACAAGGGCGGCAATGAAATAAGAGCGGACTTACAGGTGTATCCCAGGAATGGGCAGGTATAGCGGCTGCTCTACAGGATCGGGGTTGCGACAGGAAATCGCCGGGGCGCTGCTGATGCTTCGCGGATGTATACGGTTATACGGGTAGCCGGTTCTACGGGTTTACGCGCCACGTCGCGGGACGTTCGTACTGGCCGGTGTAGTTCACGAGACTGTCCTATAAGACGTGTGACCGCTCGGTAGCTGCCACGAGAAAGAGGGCTCTGAATGCGCGCGCGCTTGATTTAAAGGCGCATGTACCATCACCGTCCCCCCACCGCGCGCCGTCGATCTGCCGCTTGACTGTGGCTCGGTGCGGGGCGCGGGGAGCGGAGTGGGCGTGGCGTCGCATCGCTCTGCACGTGCCGGCTGATGAGTCATCGCGGGGCGTGCAGGGCGGGGTGCGGGGCACCGTTACAAAGATTTGTAGCGCTTTTTATTATTGATTTACCTCTTTTTAACCCCCGACGAAAAAGAGGGGTGTTATAAGTTTGGCGTGTGTGTCTGTCTGTCTGTCTGTCTGTCTGTGGCATCGTAGCTCCTAAACAGATGCGCCGATTTTGATCTAGTTTTTTTTGTTTGCAAGGTGTCACAATCGAGAGTGTTCTTAGCTATGATCCAAGAAAATATCTTCAGCCATTTGAAGATTATCAGCTGTTTACTAGTTGTTAAAAGGATCAAGTAACCGTTTTGTGTCGGGGGTTATAATTTTTTTTAATTTAGTGTTATTCTCTATGTATTTCTATTCTTTTTTCTTTGCTGCCCGCTTTTATGGTATCGGTTGAATTGAAAATCAGTGATGCCCTTTCGGGTGAATTTCTACTGAGCATTTGGATTACTGCACCATACAAGGGTCTTTTATTTCAAAGTACTTAGATTAAAATTCTTAACTATTGGTTTGGTTTACGGAGCAGAAAGAGTTCCTTTATTTAATGTGTGTGTGTGTGTGCAATCACACTAATATTATGAAGGCGACAAAAAACGAAAGGGACGCAGTTATGCGCAAGAGTGAGCGCGGTGTATTACTGCCCATCGTTGGCGAAAGTTTTTTACTTCTTCACGTCTAAACGACAGGAGCAATTTTAATGAAATTTGGTTTGGAGTTAGCTGACAACCTGGATTAACACATAGGCCACTTTTTACCGCGGGAAAATAACTCATTTCTACGGAACAACTGGTTAACGTAGGCGGAGCCGCGGGGCGAAGAGCTAGTTATGTAATAATTTTGTTGTCTAACTTGTTGTATTTTCTCGACTACACATTGTCTAGTCACCAAATTTGTCAGTTTCAGAGTAGCAATAATAAACTCTTAAAATACTCATCTAAATCTAAGAAAAATATACGGCAAATTCCAGTGTATTTCCACCGTTCCCCCTACAGAGTAATAAGTATGTAAGTCCTTAAAAACCTGCTCAAAATTAAGACTTGTTATCACCGAAGAGCCCTTACAACTCACCCTCACATTTTTCTTCGTAAAACTTCAGAAGTGACCCTTGGACATGGATGCAATATAGCTTAAAGGACATTAAGACAATTTTGCTTTTTTTTCGGCTATACTCGGAAATCGACGGTTCAATATCCTAGGAAACTATAGTTCTAATTTTCAGTGACACTGTTTTGACGCAAGATTTATTTTCTGGCTACAAAACATATCTTCGGTCGCTGTCTACTTACTATAATATATTTCCGCAATTGGGCTGTGAAAACACTCCTGAAAAAGGAAGTCAAAGCCGAACTGTAAAAAAAAACGCTACAACGAAAGAACGTCTTGATTTTATTTTGCATTATTTTAAATACTACTAATGCAAAAATAAAATTAAATCACACTTGTAAGGGCAACTTCATCATTATTACAATATTTCCTGCCGCGTATTCGCATTCAAAGGTGCAAATTTTAAGCCCATTTACAATACTGTTTGATTTTAAAGCGATCTCCTTTAGAGTTAACTTAGCATAGTGCCTCTTTCGTGTTAGGTGACAAGTTTAATTTAAGTTGGGGGTTGAGCAGGCCCGGTTCAACCGATTATAAGTTCCAATGTTATTTTTAATGAGTTTTTTAACGTTTAAATATTAATGGAATGGGATAGGATAGGTGACGATAGGGTGGGGTTTATTTACTGTTCGAGTAGGTATTTAGTGAAGGGAGGCTCCTTTGGAGCTATACAATAAATAATACCTAAAACGTAAAGAAAGGCGAGATAAGAAAAACTAAAAAAACTGACATAATTAACCAACTATTATTATTATGTGCTTTGGTGCTACAACAAAATTAAGTATCTTACAAATTAAGTAAATTGAATTAAGTACCTTAAATCAAATAACTTTATTAAAATATTGTATAATCAATTCAAAACTTACATAGTAATTTTTAAAGCGAATTTACCAATGTAGGGTAAAGTACGCTTCGCTCTTCTTTTTATTCTGAAACATCACTCTATTCTACTTCTAGAAGAAAAGACTATCTTCAACTACGCACATTTTTCGTATCATAAAATGAAAACAATGGCTGGTAAGAACTTTGCCAAACAATTTGTTTTTCAAATGGCGTATGGAGAAAAGTGAACTACAGCCAATTCGATTCGTATAACTTTTTAGGCGCTTACGCAGTGGATTGAGCGACAAGCTTTAAGAAATTTGGAAATTTCGTTAAGTGTAGCACTTGACTCGTCCCATTGATTTTTGCAACTTTCCTCTTGGTAATATGAGTTTATTTTGAGGCTAACGCATTAAATTTAATTTATTCTGCTTATTACTCAGAATTTGTACCTTAAATCGTTTCTTACAGCACTCGAATAAAAGCAAAACCCGTATGAATAAGCGTTAAATAAAATAGATGTAAGTCACACTAATTCATCGTCATTTAAGCCTACTCTATGACACATAACTACTACTAAAAAGTTATGATATTTTTGTGTAGCAAAAATTTAAAAAATGGTTTAAGTATTATTTATCTAATTTGAATTAACCACCAACCCGATCATTTTAATTTTGAGCTATTTGCGTAGGTACACAAAGATTAACTGGTGAAGATTGTTACCTTGGCAATAAGGGCGCCTTTTGGCTCTTTTGTGTTGTTCTTTCTTTTTGTATTATGTGTATATATAGGTATGGTGTAAATAAAGAATATTGTATTGTATAAGGTGGGTTAAATTAAGGATTTAGTATACATTCGTCACCTTTGATGTTTTGTCAAAGGCGGATAATTATAATAATAATAAAATTAATTAAATAATTAAATAATAATTGAATTGTTTTATTTAATTATGAATTGATATTCATTCACGTGAACGTGGTGCTGCTTGGGGGGACTGGTCTGCTCTAGTCGATTGCCGATTGTTTTATTGTTTATATAGTTTAGTTTTTCTACTTTGACTGGTTGCCTTCCTTTAATTTCATATTTCGTCTGCACTCTTTGTTATATTAATCAAATTGTATAAAATAATAATTACCTATGTAAAAATATTTTTGAAAAGATGCAACGCCTGTGGAGTTTCTTCCGGAGAGTTCTTCTCCACAGAAGACAGCCAAATCGTGAACTCTCCTCGACGTCAAAAAATGATTTTGTGAAATCTTACTTTGAATAAACACTATTTGACTTTGACTTTGACTTTGACATTAAACATTAACTTAATTATTATTTGACAAAACATCAAAGGTGACGAATGTATACTAAACCAAATTAAGAAATTATGTACCTAACCGCCATATCTCCCGATTTACACCACAAGTTGAAAGTTGGCTTGTTCGCGCGATGGCCCGGGATCGGCACATGGCGCTTACGAAGTTTTTCCTCCTAAGTGTAGTTCGAACATGTTCCAACTCACTTGTTTGTTTCGAGTCATATTTTGACACGTATTTTGTTATGCACAAGCTGGGGGAAACAAGATTTACTTGTAGGGGAAGAGATTTGAAATATATGTGGTTTTAAGTGTTTCAATTGAGAATAAGGTAGATACACTTATTAACCCCCGACGAAAAAGAGGGGTGTTATAAGTTTGACGTGTGTGTCTGTCTGTCTGTCTGTCTGTCTGTCTGTGGCATCGTAACTCCTAAACGGATGCGCCGATTTTGATCTAGTTTTTTTTGTTTGCAAGGTGTCACAATCGAGAGTGTTCTTACCTATGATTCAAGAAAATATATTCAGCTTTTTGAACATTATCAGCTCTTTTCTAGTTATTGAAAGGATCAAGTAACGGTTTTGTGTCGGAGGTTATTATTTGTTTTATTTTATTTATGATCTCAGATAGTATAGTAAAAATATTATCGATTTTATGGTTTTTTTTAATCATTTCCGTGCCAAAAATGCATTTGACCGAGTCCTATAAAATATTTCGTGACATATTTTATGTCACTGAATCTCAAAAACTCAATGCGTTTCATTGGAATAAATTTTGGTCAAAATAACACTTAATCGATAGAAGCGTTTATCCCTACATTGTTTTCCCAGGAAAAAAACTTTACTCAATCCGGGTCTGTAGCTTAAAATAAACACAACTCAAACTGTGATTTAATAGCTACCCAGAGCTGGCAACATTTTTAAACGCTAATATTTCTTTAACATTTGTTTTCCAGTTAACATACAAACGTACAAGTTTACAACTTCCGAACATAATCAAACAGCCATTGGATGTTGAAGTTGTAATGTTGGTAACCCTGTTCTAAGTGTTGCCAACTTATAAAACTTCCGAAGAGTTGTTATCAATTTGTAATTTAGGAAGTTATACGGTTATACTTTGTATGTGACTGTAAATATACTTACAAATAAATACATTGTCAAGAAAACCAGAGCATCTATAACTTTGATGAATTGATTGCTAAGTATTTCAAGAAAAATAACTTTTATTTCTAAATATTTTTTTCAAGCAAGGTATAAATCATAGTTAATTAATACTGTTTTCAAGTCTGATAACGCTAACCAAAAGTTATATTAGAAAATGATGAATGATCTTAACCTTATACATTAGCGCAAGGGCAAAAACCTTAATATAAACTGCTTTGAAGTTTTATAAGAAATCTATAGTAGCCTGGCTATGATTCTGAATTTCTGATACTTTCAGAACTTTGTCTTACTTTCTTTGTCTCTTCATAAATTAAGAGCAACTGGGATGTTACTGATGAACGAATCTATGGACCAGATTGTGTCTTCGTTAAATAATTTCTTCTAAAAGATCTATAATATAGATCTATATTGACGTTTAACGAAAAAAAAAAACTTAGAAAAATATCTTTTTTTATAGCTATGAAAGTTTTGAAATTAGAATAACAAACATAATAACTGACTTCAGATTAGGTTGCATTCAGTTTTCAATTGACTTTTTCATAGATTGTTAAACAAAAAAAAGTCGTCAAATCAAAGCGGCGGGAAAAACTGCGCTTTTGATTAGTCATTATTCTGGGTGGCAAATAATTATTTTGGTAATCAAATACTAAGCCATTAAATTGTAAACAACTGTGATGTAATGTAATATCATTTTAATAAAATTATATTATTATTATTATTATTACCTTTATTTGACACTGGCACAAAGTGAAACTAGTGCCATAAAAAAACTAGGGCTGATTTTTTATTTTTATCACAAATATAGTGAAATGTACAAATATAGCTGTAGGCTTGCTGTAGGCTTTAGTTAGAGTCTACGACACTCAACGAATTGCGATTTAATTAATTGCATTGTTTAAGCGGAATGCGACTACATAACGTATAAAATTAATATATTGTCATTTTAAAATTAACATTTTCATACCATTCATTGTATTCGTTGAATAGCTTTTAACTAGGTTCCGATTTTTGGAAATAAAATCGAGCGAATAAATTTTAACTTAAAAGTTTGTTTACAAAACGGCTTACAAATGAGTTTGGTAAGTATTGTGTTATGTTTGCTAGTAAGAAAGTAAATTTTACTCAGTCCTTCAAAGGTTTTGTTGCAGTAGAATCAGAACCAATCTTTACTTTATAAGTTTCAGCAAAAGATTGATGACTATGCTTAGTTCGGAGCTTTCACTTGGAGGTTGAGTACATTTAAGACTATCATAATACCGTTGGTATAGACTATCATATTACCACAAAGTAGAAAAATCGCGGCTGTGATATTATGCTGCCAAGGAACGAAGCGCGTAGATTATCCTAGCTCTTACGCCAGGTTCTGTTTGAACTACTTTGAAGTCGACCAACCCACACTGAGCCAGTATGGTCGGCTAAGGCCTGCTCACCCTGAGTAAGGATAGGCTCGAGCCCCTCATCACCATCATCTCAGACTGTAGACGTCCACTGCTGGACAAAGGCCTCCCCCAAGGATCTCCACAATTTATTTATTTATTTATTTTTATTTATTTATTTATTCAGTCAACTTACTTGCTAACAGTACAGAGACCAAAACACAAGAAAGCACAATATTACATAATAACAATGAAATAGAAATAATAATCGATAGTAAATTATGATGATAAATTAATACAATTAAAAATAATTTAAATTATAAATGATTACATGTCCAAAATTTACATAAATAGGTCAGAACTATACGCAAAGTGTCAACGTTAATGTCGAAATCATGGTGCTGAGCAGCAACGTCACTGAGAAGGGAAAGCGCTCGTGCAGTAGGAGCATTACGGGCATGGAGCGTACGCGCGTCAAGAGACGCGTAGAGTCGATGACGGCGACGAGGTGCTACGTACCCATCGCGACTGCGAGTCCCGCCGGACGGCACCACGAGGCCCATCAGCTCCACTACCGACATATTGTCGATCTTATTATGCAATACAAGATAATAATGAGTCACTGTAAGCAGTTTCCGCCGTAACTCCATGGTTTCTAGCCCCACCATCCCTGAGACGAACAGAGAGGGATATAGAAAGGGGTAATATCCAAAAAGCCGCTTGTAGAGCCAACGTGCGAACTTACGCTGAATCCTTTCTACCATGAGAGAGTATTTGCGCTCAAACGGGTCCCAGACGATAGCCCCAAACTCAAGTGTGCTTCGGACATAGGCGTTGTAAAGAACCATGGATGTTTTAACGTCCGTGAACTGAGAACCAACCCTCATAATGAATCCGAGCATACGGTTGGCTTTTTGACAAATGGAGATGATATGTGAGCCGAATTCTAGTCTTTCATTTATCAACAGGCCCAGATCACGAATCTCACTAACCCTCGCCAAACACCCTCCACACAGTTCGTAATCGTACAATGATCGGTCCTGCGCTGCCCGCATCCAGCGGCTTCCCGCGACCCTCACCAGATCGTCGGTCCCCCTCGTGGGGGGCCTGCCAACACTACATCTTGCAAGAACCTTCCTGCCCCAACGGCCGTCAGTTCTACGCGCAATTTGCCCAGCCCTTTGCCACTTAAGTTAAGCGATTCTTCGGGCTATGTCGGTAACTGTGGTTCGCCTGCGGATCTCATCATTCCTGATTCGATCACGCAAGGAAACTCAAAGCATAGTCCTCTCCATCGCTCTTTGGTTGACTTTGAGCCTTCTTATGAGGCCCATCGTAAGTATCACTGGCAACACACATTGTTCTTACTACTAGTAAAAAAAAAACTAATTTTAGCCATTTCAGCTATCATACTGTTTTATAGAAGCTTCACAAAGAACAAGGTTTTTCAAAAAATAAAACTATGAAAGGTTCGATCACCATGTAGCGAATTTTGCAGCCACTTTCAGAAGATAAAATGGAAATAACCGAACAAGTAGTCACAAATTTGATTAAGATGCGGTGCAAGTCAAAAAAGGATTTATGTATATTATGTCTGTGGTTTTACTAGGGTTGAATCATTTAAGTTAAAATAATGGTTTAGGAGCTGTACTACGCAAAACATTCAAAGTTTTTTTTTTAAGAACCTAGTAATTCACGTTTAATAATATTTTAACAGACAGACCAGAACAAATACTTAGATTATAGAGAGCATACCTAGTTTTACCAGCTAAGCCCATTTCTAATACCGGTGGTACAGAATCGGAAAGTCCTGTGTCCCTCGATAGATAAAACTCACCATTGAGAAATAAAAAAAAATACCTTTCTCAAAATAATGGTTCTCGAAACAGAAACAAACTCTAAAGGTACCATTATGAATTACTAATAAAAAATATTTTCTAACTAAATATATTTCGTAGAATCACAGTATAAATATAGTATGTACTACGTACATTACAGTAGGATAACTTCGCGGTTTTCTGGGATTGAACGAATGAATGAATGACATGCTGTAGGGTTGAACACTGCTTGTTTTTCTTGACCACTTGTTAAGTTTGCAAATAATTACTTAAAGTAAAGCCTGGCAAAATAAATAATAACCTGCTCTGGGGGCGTCCCATTTATATTTTTATGACTATGGCAACTATTTCTCTTATAAAATTAGTTCCGTTAAAATTCAGAAATATGGCGAGGTTTTCTATTTTTTTGGTTGGCCTTTATTAAAACGATTTAATTTGAATATAACAGCATTGAAAGAGACTATATTTTAATCCCCCGTGCTTTATAGAAGAGAAATATATACCTACTGAGTCCGATTACTTTAATAATAGCTCAAGGTCACGAACGACTACCTGTACTACAAGAGAAGTAGGTAGAAACATTCTTATTTACCAGTAACTACGTTTAAAAAAACCTCAAAACACTAATATACAAATTGTAAAGAATAATCTTAATAATAATCTTAATCTACTTACCTCATTGACACACTTGGTAATTTAAAATATTAATTTCTTGATTACTTAATTTAAACATCCATACACGGAACAATATCTCATGTTATTTGGCATTGCTTTTATTATTTGTTTCTCTAAGTGACGCAAAAAAAAAAAAAATTTGATTTTACGCCCGTTCGGGAGAGTGGCACAGCCCTGGCTGTTGCAGCCCGAAGTACCCCGAGATTTCGAAGCGCGCCAAAATGACACTTTTGTATGGAGTTACACTACGGTATACGGTGGTAGAATGATGGTTGCAAGTGTTGCAACTGTCAAATATAACAAAATAATTGTATGTCGACATAATAATAAGACTAGATTGAAAGTAGATTGAATGAAGAATAATAAGGTTGTAATTAGGTGTTTACACATGTGCGTCAGACGGTCCCAAGACTTCAACGCGCTAATTGTACGACGCGCTAAATCTAGAATCTGTTATAAATAAAGAAAGCCCGCTACATCTCCCAACTTGTCCCACCTATCTTGTCCGCCAGAGGGCAGCGTCCGCGCCGTAACTCGATTTGGATAGATGTTACAAAGAGCTTTAACTTACCTAAGTTAACGTAACCTAACTTAACTGGCTTACCATTATGGAGGGTGCAAAATGAATACCAAGTTAACTTACTTCTTTTTTTGAACTTATTTTTTTGAGCTTGGAGCATGTTTGAATTTTTAAAGTTTTGGGTAAATGTTGGAAAAATTGAGGGTTCATTTTGTTTAAACGCAATGAAGCCATAAATGGTTCGTTTATTATAAACTAGCGACCCGCCCCAGCTCCGCACGGGAAAATGGTTATTGTGGGTTATCCTTAAGTATATTATGCATGTATTATCATATAAACCATCCTCTTGAATCACTCATTCTATTAAAAAAAACCGCATCAAAATCCGTTGTGTAGTTTTAAAGATTTAAGCATACATAGGGACATAGCGACAGAGAAAGCGACTTTATTTTATATGAAGCAGTAAAAACATAATATCTCTATTAGTAAATTGTTTTAAAAGCAAAATGACATACAAATGTCAAACTTAAAATCTGCCATGTTTATTAGTAAACAAGGAAGTAAACCAGGGATAATAAAGTCGGTCAACGACCTTAAAAATACAACCTACGCGATAAGTATGTCACAGTCGGGTTGTCTGTTTGTAACTCAAAAAACATATTTAATGGTGTCCATTACGAAACGCCATGGTAACACCGTTGTTCGGTAAATCATATCTTTAGCGGTCGATCTTAACACGTTAACGTGCGTACGCGCCGCCCTACTTATATCTATGTTCAGATATAAATAAATAAAGACATGTTGTGATTCAATGGTCCAAATCTATTAAAAACGTTTTACTTAATAAATACGTACATTATATCCAATGTTATTGCGGGTTGGTCAAATTCATACACAACCTTTAAATCATTTCGCAGGTGTATGCAGGTTTCCTTACGATGTTTTCTTACACCGTAAGAGTGTCGAATAAACGTAGATATAAATTCGAAAATCTTAAACACGTTGATACGGTACCGAGACTTGAACCCGCGAACTTGAAAATGGAAGTCAACGGCCCTAGCCACTTAGCCACCGACGCTCACACATCACATCACACGCGCACAGATAAGATAATCAATTTAAAAGTGCGGCGTGGCCGCTAGAATCTCTAATTTTAAGTTGTTGGTCTCTTTTATTCATATGGGAATCGAAAAGGATGGGAGGTGAACGAATTTAATTTTGAATAAATGATATTTAAAATAAGCAGCGCAGCTGTCAAATTGAGCTTAATTTAGTCGGGATGTTTTTAAATGCCTGCTAAATTAGTGCGAACTATGCGTAAAATCGATGTTTGACATCTCTAAATTAAGTTGACAATAACCTGCATATTTTCATTTTGAAGAATGTGAAAGGGACAATGATTTTTTTATTTAAGTTAGAGCGTAAAGCCCGACCAAAGAAATAAGAAACTCGCCATATTGCGGAATTACAATGGAACTAATTTTATAAGGGAAATTGTTGCCATAGTCGTAAAAATATACACATGGCGCCCCCAGAGCAGGTTTCTTATTTCTTTGGTCAGGCTTTAATATGTTGAATTGGGCCCATTCTCGGGGTAACACATCTCTTTGCACACATCTAAGCCCCCGTCTACGTGCTCGAGTTTATCTAAGATCGTAACCGAGCCGGAACGCGGCTGGAATCGGAGCATCGGCGTGTGGACGTAAAAAGGTGTGAATGCGCCCGCGATTACGTTACGTTACGTGGTTTCGGGGGTTTTATGTGCTAAGCTTTTGGTGTAAGTGTTTAAATAAAGAATATAAATGGCGGCATACCAAACTCTATAAAGACGTGCGGTTTTTTGAGAATCTTTACCGATTAAGGAACACAAGCACTGGTTTCCGTGCTATCGTATGTATATCACAATGTAAATTTTCTTAAATATAACAAATAAAACCAAAAAAAAAATTGACACAAAAGAAAAATTTTCATTTTCATTTTCAAAAAATTGTCACTCATAAAAGAAACATAAAAATTCGATATAGACATTTTTATCGGAAAGCTTTATTGTAATCCCCAATCCAGAAATAACAATAACTTATATATACATATACTTATTCAACATCAGACAAAAGACGAACAAGTGTAGGTTCACGAATATTTATCCTGCGCGGGTTTCGAACCTTCCTGTTCTTCGGATGCAGGCGTAGTACCGACTACCAACTACGCTACATAAGCCAACAATTTTAGGAACAAGCTGTAGTTTTAAGAAAGTAGACATCATGTGGTAGTTTTGAGAAAAACTACATTATTTTCGTACAGTAGGCATTTAAATCAAATCAAAATGTTTTTATTCGAAGTTAGTGTTACTTTATATACCTATTTTGCATTCTGTACCGCGTATTGTTCTAATGTAGATGTAGCTTGTATTTTATAGTAAATAAATGCACTGCCCCGCTGCTGTTATCGTTGCCTCTCCTTTACATTGGTTGCCTGGTAGAAATTGCTACCTTAGCAATAAGGCCGCCCATTTGTACACTTTTACTGTTGTATACTGAATTTCTTATTATTACTGGTGTGCAATAAAGTATATTCTATTCTATTCTATTAATTTTCGTCGTCAAATGAAGTTAATAAGCTTTGTTCAAAACTTCAAACCAAAGCTGGGGTGTTACTCTGTAATTCGATACACGAAGCAACGTCAATCGAATTGGCTTCGTTTCGGATTTTGCTTACTCTGAACCACTTTCGATCGATCTTCGAATTTTCAAAACGAAGTTCGCTGTCCGTGATTCGCAAAACGCTACCGCGAAACCTCAAACGACAGTATAAGCTGCGGAGTTTGACATCATTTTGATCGGAATATAACCTCAAATTATACGATACCAACTGAGCTATCGTTTGTGTTTCGTTTTCAGTTCGCAAATGGTTCGGAGCTTAAATTATAATAAAATGAGTAGATATCTATTTATTAAAAAAGATCTATTATATACATAAAGGCTGAATTAGAGCCTAGAGAGTTGTCCGAAAGGGGATAATTCAATTAAAAGCATAATTAAAACAGGAAAAGAAACAATGAAAATGAAGTACTTATCGCTTTGAGCGATTTCATCCGCGCAACATTTAGGCGAGATTATGGGAAAGAAAAGGCGGCTGTGTAATAAAATACTAGTGGATAGAAGCTATTAAATTATAATGAATACTAATAACGCATAAATATGAAAATAGGTATACATTAATAAAACAATTTGAAGAATAGGTATACATTTATTATCAAATTATTGTACTTACAAATTACAAAGTAATAAAAAGTTCAAGGATTTACTTTTATCCTCTGGATATATACACAACCCAAATGAAATCTACATTATCAGTTCAAAAATTTTGCTGTGTTCTGTGGAGAAGAACTTAAATAAATTCAAGTACTGCATTTTAAATGTAACTCCAAAACAGCTGCAGCAACTGCGTCTGTCTTTATTTTTCCATCGCTCTTCTAAGTCTCACAATCTCTGCTTTTTTCCCCTTTCCTTTTGATACGTTTTTTCTTATGTCCTCTTGAATCCTTCTCTTGTAATCTATGGATATATAAGTATTATATTATATTCATTATGTTTCAATTTTCATTTTCAACCTACGGATAAATAAATACTTAAGTATATTCATTAATTATGTTTTAAACATTAAAATAAATCTAAAAATAAAAATGTTACCTTTTGTCACTGCTTATTTTGTATTCACCCATCCTGTTTAATAAGGTGATCTCAGGTGGTCAGACTACAATTGCTTGCCCGGGCCTTCCCTTCCATATTCCGTAGAAGGCGACCACAGGCCAAGTCTTCATGCTCCTGCATGAAATCCATATACTTAACAAGATTTCTTATTCGGTAGTAGCTAGCAAAAGCTAGCAGAGACATTCTACGACAAATAAATAAACCTCTTTTACTGTTTACATATTATGAAATAGATAGTGACTAAATTATTATTAAAGATTTATACATACTTACTTTCAAATAACATAGCTAATCGTTAAATTTAACTATAATTTTATAATAAATAATTCAATTCAATTTTGTAAATAAAAACAAAGTGCTCTGACAGAACAGCTGCTTTTTTTTTCATTTTGACAAAGTATATTTCAACATACTGCCACTAAGAAATAATTATTCAAAAAATAACTATAAAAAGAGGTTTTGGCTTCATAAAAATAAGGAAAAGGTTAGGTAATTACATAAATTCAAGTTATTTGTTATTTATTTCACATATTTCTTATTAAATTGCAAATTTAACGAAAAACCGATATTTGTAAAACATAAATTGTAGAAGGGCATCACTAATTTCTTTAATTCGTTCAATCAGTTCATTCACGATATCAATCCGTCGGTGTCTAAGGATTCGAAGAACGGCCGTCGCTTTTCCGAAACGTTTCGCGGTAGGTCATGCCATCGATGATCGGACGAATTGCGTGAACGGATCGAACATCGGTGACGTTTTTCCCGGTAGATCTCCTGGGCTGGGTCTCACACAAATAAAAACAAATAAATTTTAAAAAGAAGCGATGCGATGTTAGTTTGAAAAGAATGAACTAGCAGGCTCGCGCAATGTGTGCATACTGTGGAGAAGAACCCTTTTTTTTTTTTTTATTGACCTATGCTTGTGTCGAAAAGGTACGATACGACAAATCAAGCTTCACCGGACTTGAAAGGAGAAGAACCCGCCGAGGAAACTCGACATGATCGCATCTTTTTTTCTTTCTTCTGTTTTTCAAGTAATTTTCTTTACAATATTGCTTAAGTGCGTTCTAGACAGTAGTCATTTTAGTAAAGGTAAAGGTCTATAATTAAGTAAGTACCTAATAGGCAAGGCCTTCGAAATATAGGAACATCCCACAAAATCGATATTGCAGAGACTTTTTATATCTACTAGCGAACCGCCCCGGCTCCGCACAGGAAAATGGTTATTGTGGGTTCTCCTTAAGTATATTATGCATGTATTATACATATAAACCTTCCTCTTGAATCACTCTATCTATTAAAAAAAACCGCATCAAAATCCGTTGCGCAGTTTTGAAGATTTAAGCATACATAGGGACAGAGAAAGCGACTTTGTTTTATACTATGTAGTGATAGTGAAGCAGAGACTTGATACTTTCTTTACTTTTACTTATTGACTTCCCCGTTAAATCACACAATGCCACCTACTTATGGTAATGTTACGGTGCTACACGGTGTTTACTATAGCTAGTAACGACTATAGTTATTTACTGTGCGAGAGAACGGAACGCCGGATCTCCGTTTTCCTCTATAAACATTGGCTGAGGACGATTTGGTAAACAGTTTAAGTTGTAAGAGGGTAGCTTAGAGTACCTATAAATAAATAAAAAGTGGAAGGCATGTGTGTTCATTTATACTCTAGTAGCTTTCCGCCGCGGCTCCGCCCGCGTTAACAGTTTTTCTCGTGGGAATGAGTCTTTTTCCCGCGGTAAAAGGTACCTTATGTTACTCAGGGTGAATGTAGCTTTCTAATGGTGAAAGAATTTTTGAAATCGGTACAGTACTTTCTGAGATTATTCATTACAAAAATACACACAAACATACAAATCTTTCCTCTTATAATATTAGTGTAGGTCACTGTAGGTGTGTAGATTGAGAGTAGTTTTGAAAAAATCAGTGGACGTTTTTCGATTGAAATTAAATGAAATCCTCCTTTTTGCTTCGCCGTAGTCGGGTAAGTAAACATTGTCAAAGTCAAAGTCAGAGTCAAATTTCTTAATTCATCATATACTTAGGTTATTTTAACACTTAATGACATCATTGAACATTGCAGATTGAATGACCTGATTGTTCGAAAGGAAAAAATGATTCCATGATTCGAAAGGCACATAAAGCTGTTGGGTCACGGATTCGTACACCAGTCATGTCAGAAGCCTTTTTTACGGTTTTATAATACAGTCTTAGGTATGGTCCACTAATATAGTCTTAGGTATACTTGTTACTAATATAACTACTAACCAATCTATGGAATTTTATTCTGAAACAAATGTTTTATTATTATTATTATAATACTGACACGAGGGTTTGTGAAGTAGGTTAACCTCGAAACCGACACGATAAGCGAGCAAGCAAAGCTTATATCTTAGACCACCATTCAACTATCGTATTAGAGGCAAGGGAGGGTAGAATGTAAAAAAATAACGGAAGCTCCCAGCGGTAAGGGGAATACAAATCGAAGAATCCGATTCGGTGTTTTTCTTTCTTTCAAGAAATGCGGAATCTTGAATGAAGGTGGAACAACCTAAGTACTAAAAGTTCTCATAAAGCTTTATAAAGTACCAGCTTTCCAACGCGGCACCGCCCTTCAGGTAACAACGCCCGTACCCGCCGGCGGGGGCGCAGCCAAAATCAAAATTGATAATTAGGCGTCGTCTCCTTCACGATGTTTTTCAATATCAACGCGCTAGGCTTAGGTCCGAGGCTCCCTCGAGCCGCCCCTAGGCACGTTGGTGCATGACTTTTTCGGGGTAGAGTCTTCCGCTTCCCCGCAAGTCCGGTGAAGCTTGATCCGTCGCACTTTTTCAACAAAAAAAAAAGCGGCAGCGCCCGTGTTAACAGTTTTTGCCATGGGAATAGGGAATTTTCCCGCGGTAATTGGTAGCAGTGATCTTTCCTAAGGTTTATTCTATCTTTGGATTAAGTTTCATCAAAATCACTTAAGTAGTTTCGTAGCCTTTTCAATTATTTACACCTTGGGAACAGGAGAAAATAATAGTACTTGGGTTACATTTATTGGAGTTTTAGTAAGGATCCCTACATTTAAAATCCCTACATTTAAAATTAATATAGCCTATGTTACCCGGAGATGGTGTAGATTCCCCGTAAAAGAATTTTTGAAATCGGTTCAATGGTTCGGAGCCTGCTCAATGCAAACAATCAAATCTTTTCTCTTCATAATATTAGTAATTATTGATGCCTACTTAATAAGAATGTTAAATTACCGAAAGTAAAAATCATAGTTACCTATGTATAAACGTAGACTTGTGTTCTTAATTCTATCTAATCGTGTGACACCCAATATACTACGTACGCTCTATTGCTCTCTGATCCAGAATAAAATATTATCTAACAAAACAAAAAAAACTTTCTCTATGCTGACAATCCTTGCATAATATTTACTTTTAAGACTCGGTAATAGACCATGGCCAACGTAAAAATAGTAAGAAGCAACGTCTGTGGGGTTTCAATCCAACCAACAAGATTTTCCGCACAGAAGACAGCATCAAAATTCGCTAGAAATTAGTGTGTTAATTTGCAGTTTAAAATATCCAAAAATTAAAAATATTTATTTTTTATGTTACCACGGAAAGACTCGTGGTTACCCTAATTTAGTACGAACTAGAGCGGAATCATAAGGAAGTAAGTGCATTTTCCTCAAGATTAATCGAAGGCATTATAGGTATTATAGGTCAAACATAAAAGAGCAATAAAAAAAAAAACATTGGCTTGAACCCGCGCCTTCCAGAAGAAGCGGCACTAACCATTATACCACCGACGCTCATTATTATTAATTACCTTAGTTTAATAAATCAACGTTCCTTTGAAGAAAGCGGATTTTATTACCTGAAACAAAATTAATAAACTGTATTAAATCTGTATTTGAAAATATTTCCTTAGCAATATTCTTTTTGAACGTGGAAGAAATATTTCTTTTGAATAGACAAAGTAGAAAGAATCGAAAAGAAATTGTACCGAACCAAAAAAGCGGTCATATGGCTAACTTAGCAATCATAGACAATCAGAGTCAAAATTTTGCATTTAGAATTGTGTTTGTGTGGTGAGTGGTGTGAGGGCGCCAGTTTGCTTAAACTCAACGAAAACACTTAACGAAAATGTGTCCTTTATTTAGTGTGCATTACAAAACAATTAATTGTGCAGTTAATATCAGATTTTTTAAATGGGCTGGGCCGTTGACTTACATTTAGAAGTTAGCGGGTTCAAAGTCTTCATAATTATGTGTTTATTAGACGCTCTAAACATCGTGAGGAAACCTGCACACACCTGCGAAGTAATTCAAAACAACCTGCACACACTTGTGTGTGATGTTGACCAACCCGCACTGTGTCGGCGTGGTCGACTAAGGCCTATTCACCCTGATTTCAGGGTAGGCTCGAGCCCCTCGGTGGGGACACACCATATGAGCTGGTGAAAGCCCTATTTTAGAAAGCTAGCTAAATGCAAAGTCGGTCGCTACAGTCGTGACTGCGAAACGTATCAATGTAAGGGAACAATGTATTCAATATTAAAAAACTAATCTGCCGGATTGTAATCAAGGCAGTATTAAATCCACGCCTTCGTCTGCGTACGCGCAGGGAACGCCCACGCTACGTGTGGTGTACGCCATGGGAGGTAGCGACAGCGGAATGTCATACTTAGCCTGATTTCTGTTCTATTTCAACAATAATATAAGAAAACAAAATTTCTAGTTCAAACAAATATCGCTCTAACTTAATTCTTAAATTGTTAAGTCGTTTATACATTTGAGATGGCTAGCCTTGGTTTCGTTCTGTTCAAACTAATATCGCTACGCCTCTTTCTTAAATTGTGAAGTTTTTGTTCGGCGGTTTTGGTTTGAGTCTAAGTTTGAGTAAAGTCATAGAAATATACAATAGTGTAAAGTTTTTGATCTTTGACGTAATAAAATTTTGCACAAAAAAATTGCCCTGTTTGAACTGCAGCAACAACAAAACTTGGTTGCCTAGATTTGTGTTTAGGCTTTATTGGAGATTTTAATCAGTTGCTAACAAACCGATTTTTGAAGCTAAACTTCTGACTTTTAATTGCCGAATAGCATTAGGCCCGATTGATTGTGCAATGAAGTTTAATAAATAAACATTCAATAATAAAATTATTATAATTAGATTGATTTTGAAACTTTGTGTTTTGGATGTTTGCTTTATCAGAATAATATTTTCAAGCTATTGGAAATAGAAACAAATGTTTGTATTAAGTAATAGAAAGAAACAAATATTTTGTATTAACATCCGGCCGTCTCGTTGAAATATTTTACTGCTCCAAATACAACATTTTGTTTCATTTGGTTGTATTTACTGTCTCATTTAATGTACGACATTGGTCACCTTACGTTTGTGACTTAGACCAATAGCGAAAGTTGCTGTTGCATGAAATATAGTCGAAAAGTGTAACCGACGATAATTACCAGCAAGACATGTGAACCCATTATATATAGATTAAGGAAACTTATTAACAAAAAGATGCTTCGAGAGATAAACGCGAGCTTCCACCGCAGGGTTGCCAACTACAATGATTACCTACATATGAAAATTGTTTTGTTGAAGTTGGCAATTTTGAGTAAGTACTGTATCACGTTCGAATTTCACCTAGGCAGCCATAAATTTGTTTGCTTTTTCGGTTTTAAAATTATACGAAATTCACACCTACTGCTATGGAATAGAGTCGCTTTCAAGCCTTATTTACACCGAGGCAACAACATGCAAAAATGTCGCATGCCACATAATTGATATTCAAAAGTGAGATGCCTTGAAAACTATCATACGACGACGACTCCATAGCCTAGTTGGTAGAACGTCTGCCTTCGACGTACAGGGTCGTGAGTTCGAGTCCCGTTTAGGGGAAACTTTCATGTGATTGATAAGCAAGTGCTCATGGCAAACACAAGTGTGTTTGCCTTGTGTCTAGATGATGCATATGTATATTATGTATGTATGTGTATCGTGGAGACCACGTCTAGGTAAACGAAGTGTAGGACGCCCCCCGGCTAGATGGAGTGACGATCTGCGAAATGTGGCTGGCAGCAGGTGGGTGCGTGCGGCCGAAGACCGGGCCAAATGGCGCGCCTTGGGAGAGGCCTATGTCCAGCAGTGGACTGCCGCAGGCTGTTAATGATGATGATGTGTATCAGGGATGCTAAATTGGTTTGGTCACGTAGAGAGATTGAGTGAAGAGAGATAGACTAAACAGATTTATAAGGCGAGAGAAGAAGACGGAGAAGAAGGGGGAAGGAAGCGTTGGAAGGGGAAGACCAAGACGAACGTTCGAAAATCAAATCGGGGATGTTCTGACAAAAGGTCGGATCAGGAGTGACGAGCATGCATGAGGAGATTAATGAATGTGAATGAAGCGAAAGAAGTGTGTTTGGATCGTAGCAAGTGGAAGGAAGTGGTCTGCCTACCCCTCCGGGAAAGAGGCGTGACTTTATGTATGTATATCAGCTGTCTGACACCCATAGTGCCCATAGTGGCTTTTTCCCGTTTTGGGTCGATTAGCTGTGTGTGAGATATTATTATTTATTTACCGTTATAGACTGTTGCGATTAAATATGGCGAGAACTTACAAACAAAATAAAAAGTTGTAAAAATAATAATCGTCTGGCAAATGCATGACAAATGCTTTATCAAAAACCACATTAATCATAATAATACCAAAATCACACGCAAAACAATCATTGCTTACCAAAAACCCATTAAACCTTGATCATTTCGACTTCCGCTCGTCGGTCACCTAGACATCAGTCGGAAAAAAATACGTAAGCTCCGGGACTACTATAATGGCATCATCAAGAGATTAGTCACGAAGCCAGACGCAAATTATGTTACTGTTCTAAGTTGGTCCCTTCTCACACTGAGCTACTGAAACTGGTTTCAAATTCGAGTCATTTTAACACTGGGATAATTATTTAAACACTTAATAATTATGAGGAAAAAGTTTATTAAATCCTAGCTGACGAAAATTGTGTTTGACCTATTGTTTGACCTATTAATCCTAGATATTTCAGTGTCAGATAAACAGGCCTAGGAGAGACCTTTCAGCATGAAGGAAGAAAAAAATTTACGCGCCCGAGAGTAAGAGATGCAGCAACTTCATCTTTTCAGCTAGCGCCGTGCGATCTGAATTGCACTTTATTGAAACTGAGCTAGGGTTGTTATTTATTTGATTATGTCGCGTAACTTTTTATCCTTCATGCCTTTCAGCATTAGTGTAGGTAAAAGACCGGACATTGTGAACGATGGAAAGTCCAAAATATGGCCGATCAAATTTCGAAATAAAAAAAAATATTCTGACGATAATTCAGTGTCTCGCCGCCTGTTTAAAAGAAAACCCAATTCGGTCTATAAACATTTGATCCCTAAAACTTCTGCTTTAAAACATCAGACAACAAAATTTTCAGTATCAAAATATTTTATTTTAAATATTAAAGGAAAGAACAATGTTTAAACATCAAAAAACAAAACAAAGAAAAAATCTTTGCCGAATTTCCATTTGACCGACGCGAAGCCTCCATTTTATTTTCCTTCAAAATAAATTAAGATTGTTATTTTCCCCGAAAAATGTGAAGGGAAAAGCTCCTGTCAAATAAATTCATAAAATGTCAGTCTTGTGAGAAAACCTAAATGGTGATGATGCAAAGGAATATAATTATGCTTAAAACAGCAGTTTGTGTTAAATAAAATAATATTTTCATAACAAATCCGCCTATTGTTAACTGGCTCGGAAGGGCTTATGAACAAAAAAAAAACGTAAACGCAATAAACGTAGTACCTACTAGGTATTAAAATGTCAAAAGTTGTCCTTTAGTTAAAAAGACTACCAATAGACCGGATTCCCCAATTTAATTTCTTTCAAATAAATCAGTTTTGCCATAATCGGGGGCGTTATTTAATGTAATCTTTATCTACTGTTTAATTAAGGCCGTCTGTCTTTTTGCCGCCTCTAAACAATTTAAAAAAACAACAAAGCTCTTTAGAAAAAGCTAAAACAATTCTTTATAATTTGGTTCTAAAATTAAACAGATCTGTCAATGTCATACGAACAGACTTTATTGTTTTCAATATTAGTTTACGCCCGCCACAGGATTTTCTGTTTTATTGTGATTAACTTACAGTCTGTTTTTGGATAATAGCTAAGTTTGTATTATTTTTAAAAGATCTATCGTGAGAAGCATTTCGTAGACCATGGGATAGATTAAAGGAGTTAGTAAAAGAAGCAAAATGAATCATCTAGAATGTAATAAAATTGAAACCATATAGCTTTCCATTAGTTTCAATATAGACTTATTGGCTTTTGAAGTGATAAAAAGCACCTGATATTTAAAATATTTTATAATAATATAAAACATAACACAAAATTAAAAAAATATATTAAACCCCCGACACAAAACCGTTACTTGATTCTTTCAACAACTAGAAAAGAGCTGATAATCTTCAAATGGCTGAAGATATTTTCTTGGATCATAGCTAAGAACACTCTCGATTGTGACACCTTGCAAACAAAAAAAAAACTAGATCAAAATCGGCGCATCCGTTTAGGAGCCACGATACGAGCTACGCCACAGACAGACAGACACACACGTCAAACTTATAACACCCCTCTTTTTCGTCGGGGGTTAATAATTAAATGAGAAAACACATCGCTAAAAAGCAATAATAAGAAGTGTAATTATTCGCGTTGAGTTAGACAGGTTAGACTTATGTAGAGAAAAAAGTGGGTTTATTCAAAAGTAGCTGTTCGACCGCGGCTACGCCCGCGTTGTTCTTCGACTTTTCCGTGTATTTTCCCATAGGAATGAGATATTTTCCCGCGGTAAAAACTATCTAAAATGTTGACATAAGATACCACCATGCAAAATTTCTTTCAAATCGATCTAAGTTTCGGAAATTTGGAAGTACAAACAGACAACCAGATAAACAGAGGCACAAAATTTGAAAATGATCTGGTTAAATGTTCTATATCACTTCTTACATCCCCCTGATTCGGTTTTTGGCATATTTTTTTCTATATATTCGACCTCTACAGATTTATTATTATAGATATTTACTAAAGAACGCATACTCCTTTATGTAGGTAGATCTGAGTGTTGAACTTGGCTAGAGCTAAATATTGGTGTCAAAAATCACATCAAACCAGACCTAAAGGTTCATCCTCTAAGTTCATTTCTACCCTCGCCTCGCCCGCATAGTGTGTGGTATGAAATGACGTGCGCAGGAGTCTTCACAGTGGCTACCGTCACTGCCGTGGCGAATGCGTAAATGCCGTGGTCACGCCATGATGACCACTTGGGGGTTGAGTCATTTGTATCATAATTACATTTCGTCGCCCTAGTGCTTGTTTGGACTATCGACCAAAATTTCTAAAATTAAGTTTAAATGCAGTTTTGTCAAGATTTAAATTTCAGTCCGGTTAGTTAAAGAAAATTTTAAACTTTTTTCTCTTAAAACAACGAAAACTTCATTTAAATTTTATTTGTGACACGACACTGTAATAAAAATTATGTGCTTTTTTGGTCCTTGTCCTGTGTTTGTTTTAAATCCTACATCGTAAGAAACGTTAACTGCTTGAGTGGACTTTGTCCACTCAATCGACCAATCATAGTCCGCGACGCCATGTCCGCCATTTTGTGTAAGTCGTCAGAGTGACTGGAGACATCACAGAAAACGCTTGGTCGGTCGTCGAAAACGATTAAAAAATCGTAATAGATTATTACTTTTCATGATTAAATTGTTTGACAGTGAAGTTCATGATGTCTAGAACATTTTCTAAAAAAATATATAATGGGAGACAGCCGCATTTTGAGCAGTAAGTACTTTTTAATTCACACTCGATTCCGTTTTGAATTAGAAACAGGGTGTAGTTTTTCAATGACTTTAAACAACCTCCAAGCCCGCGGCACTGTGAACGGGTGTTGATGAAGCCAAGTAAAAAAAAGTGTTTTATTTTTTTTTGGTATTTTTAGTATCTTAGGTATTAGTGCGTCAGCCGGGTGCCTAAGTACCAACCTCATCGAGTACCTCAATAGGCTATCTCTAGATCGTTAACCGACACTTAAACACTAAAAAAAAATGGTCTGCCAGAGCCGATCCTTCCGGTCATCGAAATTTTTGACGTATTTTTATTGTGGAACTTACCTCATAAAGTACCCGAATAAAAGTGGTGGCATCAGTTAACCATTGATTAATTATGTATAAAAAATTAGGGTCTGCCATTGCGCAGCCTGCCGGAAGTACTTGGCAGACCCCCTGAAATGTGCCCATCCGACACCCTTCACCTACCTCATCGAGTACCCCAATAGGCTATCTCTAGATCGCTAACCGACAATTAAACACTAAAAAAAATGGTTTGCCAGAGCCGATCCTGCCGGGTTATCGAAATTTTTGTCGTATTTTTTTTTGTGGAACTTACCTCATAAAGTACCCGAATAAAAGTGGTCGCATCCAGTTAACCATTGATTAATATTATGTATAAAAAATTTGGTCTGCCATTGCGCAGCCTGCCGGAAGTAATTGGCAGACCCCCTGAAATGTGACCATCCGACACCCTTAACCTACCTCATCGAGTAACTTACATCTCAGTCAAAATTCTAAAACCACTCGCCATAGAAAAACAGTTTATGTTCTTTATACATTTTGCTGCTTTCCAAATAAAGCATGACTTGCCATCAAACTGATGAACAGGTTGGCGAGAATATAAAATTAGTTAAAATGTATTTACCCTTTTGGTTAAAAAAGAAAAAAAAATGTATTCGAAATGATTTAAACACTAAGTTTCGGCAAGTTTTGACCTGGCAGACCTTGTGATTCATTATCACAGGCATTTTGGTTATTTTTTGGCGTTGGTCCCATCGAGGTACTCGATGAGGTAGGTTAAGGGTGTCGGATGGTCGGTCACATTTCAGGGGGTCTGCCAAGTACTTCCGGCAGGCTGCGCAATGGCAGACCAAATTTTTTATACATAATTAATCAATGGTTAACTGATACCACCACTTTTATTCGGATACGTTATGAGATAAGTTCCACAAAAAAAAATACGTCAAAAATTTCGATTGCCCGGCAGGATCGGCTCTGACAGACCATTTATTTTTTAGTGTTTAAATGTCGGTTAACAGTGGCGTGCACAGGTATTAGGGCCAGGGTAGGCACACATAGTAGAAAAGTTTAAAATGACCACCCTGTATATACATTTGGAACATAGAACAAATAAACACGTAAAAATGAAACAGTCACTCTGTCCTATCTCTAGGGAGGTAATGGTTTAAGTCCGCATTCGTAATAATATTTGTGCATCTTTGTTCTATGTGCACATAAAAACTGTAAAATAAGGTTAAACAATTACCATACTCTAGATGAAAATTATATCAACCAGTTCAAATGTAACTCATGTATTAAAACAGATCTTGAAATCTAAAATTTAAAGCATAATACAAAAAATAGAGCATAAAACGCTTCTACTGTAAAATGTAACCAATGGTACATAGCTCAAACAAGCACTGGGGCGACGATTTGTATCCTTGTCTTTATACAAAATAATATTTTTGTAAGTACATATATTATTTGTCTATTCAGACTGGCTAGCATGTCTCACGCGTGGCAAGACAAGAGATCAAGAGATAGTTTTGTCATACCTTTATCGTTATTCTATTATGGCGGCTTTCTCACATCATTTTGACAGTTAGATGTGAGAAAATCTCTTGTCACAAGCAGTGCTTCATATTACTCCGGCTACTAGTTTAGTGGTATAAATTTTTGGAATTTCGTACAACAAATAACCTCCCTTGTTTGAAGTCGGTAAAAACTGAAATCTAATAGAAACTCGTCTGTCCGTCTGTCATAGTCAATTTACTCCGAAACGACTGGACCTATTGAGATGAAATTTGCTACAGTGAGGTGTGTGAATCTGAGACGATTAGTTGTTTTGGCTGATTATAATGAAACGAGTACATATTGGACCCTCTTCACGCGAGTTTGACTCGCACTTGTCCGCCTTTTTCGATAGAGCTAGGCTTGTGTATCAAAATCGACATATCAAACTTCACCGAACTAGCGAGTAGAGAAGTCTTTAACAAACGTTAAGAACTAAAAATACGCATTCATCATCATTAACCGCTCATATACGTTCCCACCGAGAGGCTCGAGCCTAACCTGATATCAGGGTAAATAGGTCTTTGTCGACCACGCTGGCCCAGTGCGGGTTGGTCAACTTCACACACAACCTTTGAATTTCTTCGCAGGTGTGTGCAGATTTCCTCGCGATGTTTTCCTTTACCGTAAGAGCGTCGAATAAACGTACATATGAATTCGAAAATCGAAAACACATTGGTACGTGCAGAGGTTTGAACCCGCGAACTTCTGAATGGAAGTCAACGGGCTTAGTCACTAGCCAACCGATGCTCTCGAAAAAAAAATGCAGTTGTATTTAAATTTTAAGCTGTTTGTACATTTTTCATGAAAGCGTGCGAACTGTCCGCCGCGCCGTAAGCTTGAAATGAATAATGTTTCTGCTTCTCCCTTCTCCTGTACCGGGAGGTTTTGTATACTCTTGGGACGAAGCTGCATTTAAATTATTTACTTGTTAATGCATTGCTTTTAACGACAAAGGAAATCTTTTAAGGTATTAGCGAATTAATTGCTACTTTTACCTACAACTTCACAAATTATTTGATTTATTTCAAAGCTTTCTTCCCAATCCAAAATATTGGGACGAAAGCTTTAAAGTGAATCAAAACGTTTCGATGGAGCCGGCTGCACGCACGAAAAAACATGACGCAATGCGGCGTTACCGCGCGGCTGAGGCGTTCCATTTAAGGCTTGAAGTGCAAGCGAGAGCGCGGAACGAGCGACAAAGAGGCACAATCGTTGTCACGTTCAACTATCGTCAGTAAACGTACTTTACATACAACCGCTTTTCTGTTATATACGAGTACCTACTTCACTGGTAAATAAACTAAACGCGCATATGAATTCCAATTACGAAACACAATACTCATACCTTGATGGCAAACGATTTAAGAACCTAAAGTGCTTTCAAAACGACATAAACGCATCACAGAAAGACATAAAACCTTCATATGAAACTGCCATCACACCTGCAAACCAAAGATTCTGTATAAAAATCAAATTTCGCAATCGGCATCATAATCCCGTCGCCATTGCCACGCGGCAAGATTTAGAAAAAAAATACTGTCATTCCAACTCTGCGCGGCACGTGTCCAGTCGTAAAGAAACCAAGACAGTTTTATACGCGATTTTATAAGGATTTTATCGGTTTTTTACTGCGGGGGAGTGCTAAGTAAATTCGTGGTAAATTTGCAGGTTGTGACTGAGTTTTTTTGGGTTACTTTACGATTTGCTTTAGTATTGAGATTCTCAAAATATTTGGGAGTTTTGCTTTGTGATATTTGTACCAAGTTTGTATCATTGGCAGTAATGCACAGATTAGGATTCTCTTAGGCATTTAAAAAAACATGATGAGACGGAGCGACAGAGCTACAAAACACCTCCTAAAGCAGAGGACTGAGGAATGAGCAGAGCCAGGTAAGTAGTAATTCTTACCCCTTGTACAAGTTCCGACCAAGGTTTATTTTTCTTCTTGGTTTATGGCTTTTGCGTCTTCTCAATTCCGCCAATGTCATGTGCCAGAGAGGGTACAAGATATGAACATGTAGTTTGAGAGCCACAGATCGAATGGAATTGCTGTGCTATATTCGAATGATAGGTACCGCCTTTTATTGGTACCTACAATGAGCGGTAGTTTAAGAGTTACAACAGGCCGTAACTTTGATTACTGCGAGTAGGTATATTCGTCATTGAAATCGATAATAATTAACCCGGTTTTATAGGCTCTGTTTTTATTCATGCGTGTAAATATCTTCACGGCGTTATGGCGTTATTTGTGTTTAATGATCGTTTTGTGACCTGTTACACAATATTTGATCATTTCCGATCAGTTTGGAGCATGTTTTAGAAATTGGAATCGCCGACCTTCTTAATTTGGTCGGGTTATAAAATTCAGCTAACTTATTCGGCTAACTTCACACCGTTCCCTTCTTATATCCTTCCCAATTTCTTCTCGACACTTTAGGATTTAATTCTCTTCAAACTCGACGTGCCTACATGTCCCTGATAACGGAACGCAAGCTTCTTCGTGAGGATCTTGCCTGTCCGGAGCTAGTGTCTAGTGTGTGTCGCTTATTGTGCCTGACAACTACTTGCGAGCTCGGAGCCATCGTCTGTTGGCAGTGCCTTCCCAACGCACCAACCATTACTGCAACTCTCCGCTCGTCCTTGCACTCAGTCAGCTGAACACTCTCCTAGATATGTCACCACATATTGACCTCTTTATTGACTCACTAGCAAAACTTAGTAAAGAATGCCTTGTACTTGCTGAAGGAAGGTAACAGTTTGTTAAAAGGTATCTTTGTCTTTTTTTTTAAGACTGTTTTAGTTTTTAGGCCCAGCGCACACCAGGAGAGGCGCGGCGAAGATACTGAGAACGTATCAATTAAAACTAAACCTTAAATATTTTGACATACGGCGCCGCGCGCGGTCTCGCGCCGGCTCTCGTGGCAGCTTCGACGCACCGCGCGCTACTCGATTTTGGCATGCCGTTTTCAACCGTATATCAAAATATTTAAGGTTTAGTTTTAATTGATACGTTCTCAGTATCTTCGCCGCGCCTCTCCTGGTGTGCGCTGGGCCTTAGTCTGTTTGTACATATTGGGTATTTAAGTTTACAGTGATTTGGCTGTGTGTGCTGTAAATGTTTTTCTTTAAATAAATAAATCTTTACTTATATGGTTCTTACAGTCCGACAAGGACTGAAATTAATTTGAGACGATCCCGCTTTTATACGGGCTACACACGTCTGCCGTGCATGCCGAACAGAGCGAGACGCAGTTATGCGCTGGAGTGAGCGCGGGGATTTGTATCTCATTCTAACGTATAACTGCGTCTCGCTCTGTTTGGCAAACACGGCACGCGTGTGGATGAGGATTTGTAAGTTCGGCGTTAGTTCCTTTACCCACGTCCATCTACTTAGTTAGATCCTTGTTGGACTGTAGTAGTGGCGGTCCTTATTACTGGCAGGAATCCTGTTAGGAGTTTTGCGCGCGAAATGAGAAGAAAATTACGATTGAATTACCTAAACAGATAACATAACATTTATAAAGAACGTTAAAAGATACGCGTTGTCCGTTCATAAATAGAATGGATCGACCAGCCCGTTTTGCAATTGAAAATTGAAACAATAAATGAGTAAAATAACTGTTACTTCCGAATAACAGGCTAGTGGTAACAGCAATTTTAAGGGAATAGGAACATGCAGTTTAGAATTAAGTCAATTTAAAATTAAATCGTCGAGTTTACAGACTCCCAAGGTCTATAAGAATCTCCAGTATAAAATGGTACATTATATGAATTACCTAGTTATATAGAATATAAATTCTGGAAAAGATAAGTTGGTTTTTTATACACCAAAAAATCTCATAACAGAAAATTACCTAGCGATGGATAAAAAAGGGTTTACCAAACACAATACGCGAGCTAATACGGTTTTATTAAAGTAAAGAGTTATAGGGAAATAAACAGGTTAGTAAAATATCAGGCTTTCCAAATAACAGGTGATATAACAGGTACCCCATCACCATAATGTTTGATGTAGCTTCGATGAGGGTACGTTCGTTTCACTCATTATCCTCTTGATTAAATCAAGAACGTAATGGAATTCTAACCTCTCTCGCAAATTAAATTCGTTCCTACCCTCGTTAAGGATTTTTGACGTCCATGCTGCGATAAGAAAAATAAACTTCGTTAAGGAAGTTCGGGTCATTATGATAAATAATGATAATCATAATTACGTATGTAAATAGCTGTTTATTACTTATTTTATTTTTGAAATCAGAAAGCCGTTTTTTTATCTGTGTTTCATAGTGGTTTCATAAAATGAAATGGTCATAGAGATTTTGAATTTTAACAGTGTCATTTTAGAGTAGCTTTCCGTTGCGGCTCCGCCCGCGTTAACAGTTTTTCCTGTGGGAATGAAGCATTTTCCCGCGGTAAAAGGTAGCCTATGTTATTCAGGGTGAATGTAGTTTTCTAATGGTGAAGGAATTTTTGAAATCGGTTCAGTAGTTTTTGAGTTTATTCATTACAAACATACACATACACACACACACAATGCACACAAAAATACACATCTTTCCTCTTTATAATTTTCAGTACCTACGAGTATGATAAGATGCATTGTCTGTTCAATATAATCAGGAGGGATACAGTATAAAGTCTTTTTGGCTGTGAAAAATAACAACTGCGATTCCCAGCGCCTGCTAAGTTTGTCCAATTCTTAACAAAGACCTAACATTTTCAATCATAATTGTGTTTAAACTGGATACCTGATCATCAAATCCACTTACAATGAACAACAATTTCAAGAAATTGTAACTTTAAACATAACATGTTATTTCTCTAGGGGCTAGAGTTATATTCTTCTACAGATGTAACCCATCCAATCTTCTTGTCCTAATAGGTCTGTAACTTTTACTTCGACATCAAAACGGCATTAGGTTCCAGAATTACGGCCATCACTACATAGTATAAAACAAAGTCGCTTTCTCTGTCCCTATGTCCCTCCCTTTGTACGCTTAAATCTTTAAAACTACGCAACGGATTTTGATGCGGTTTTTTTTAATAGATAGAGGGATTCAAGAGGAAGGTTTATATGTATAATACATGCATAATATACTTAAGAATAATCCACAATAACCATTTTCCCGTGCGGAGCCGGGGCGGGTCGCTAGTTAATGATAAAATACAATTTTTGTACAGCAGGCATTGTCTTTCTAAACAGACTGACTAAATCGGTCTCGTAGCCTAGTTGGTAGTACGTCTGCCTACTGAGCAAAGGGTCGCGGGTTCGAATCCCGCCCAGGGCAAACATTCGTGTGATGAGCACTTGTGTTTGCCCTGTGTCTGGATGTTGTATATATTCATATATGTATGTATATCAGCTATCTGGCACCCATAGTACAGGCTCTGCCTAGTTTGGGGTCAGATGGCCGTGTGTGAGATGTCCCACATATTATTATTCTTATCTTGCCTGAGAGAAATTGCTACCTTGGTAATAATAAAGTTTTTCGCGGTTAAAATCACAAAGGCTTGTGTCAGAGTACCTAGTAGCTAGTACCTACTATTATTTATTTTGTGGTCAGAGTCAGAAATGTTGAGCCGCCTAATAAGGCTTCTGACATAGCTCGTGTAGTAAATAACTATATTCGTGTTATGGGCAATGGGCAAAGGCTGTTTCTTTTCGGATAATAAAATTATTTTTTTCAGTTTCAAAGTTGGGTGTAGGACATGGGTATAAGTATTAATATTTTTTCAGGGGAAAACCAAGACGAACGTTTCAAAATCAAATCGGGGACGTTCTGACAAAAGGCCGGGTCAGGAGTACTCTAAACCGACGAGCATGCATGAGGAGATTAATTAATGTGAATGAAGCACAGAAGTGTGTTTGGATCGTAGCAAGTGGAAGGAAGTGGTCTCTGCCTACGGGAAAGAGGCGTGACTTTATTTATGTATGTATGTATTTTTTCACTTCACTTAGCGTGTGGGTTTCGAGGTTAACCTACCTCACAAACCCTGGTGTCAGAATCATTGAGCCGCCTATGGCTTCTGACATGGCTCATGTAACAACTACGTCTGTAGATAGTAACTGAGACCAGCGGCTTTACGTGCCTTCCGAAGCACGGAATCATCTTTCTTTTTGGAAAATCAGGTGATTCAGCCAGCAATGTCCTAAACTGGGGAATGTCTCACAAAGTGATATTTGTTCGGCGAGTCCCCACCGGTATTCGAACCCGGAAACTCCGTAACGTGATTCGAGTATTTGACCATTCGACCACAGAGGCTGTTATTGATATTGACCCAATAAGATAGACCACAAATGGAACGATGGTCATGTATGACGAGATTAATTAATGTGGATAAAGCGAAAGATGTATATCTATATCGTACAGTATCAACACGCTAAGCCGAGGTCCGAGGCTCCCTCGAGCCGCCCCTAGTTGGTAAAGCCTGACCAAAGAAATAAGAAACCTGCTCTGGGGGCGCCACGTGTATATTTTTACGACTATGGCAACAATTTCCCTTATAAAATTAGTTCCATTGAAATTCCGCAATATGGCGAGGTGTCATATTTCTTTGGTCGGGCTTTACATGACTTTTTTTTGGGGGTCAATTCAAAAAATCGTAGAAAGTGGTCTTAGAAAGTGCCTACCCTTCTGGAAATAGGCGTGACTGTATGTAAATGGACCATTTTCTGAGAACTGTATTTTGGCGATGTACCGTTTACCGTATAATCTAAGTACCTACTTTTAATCACATGACGTATTAAAATACAACTTTCTTCTTTTTATTACGTAACACGATAAATCAATCTTAAAACAAAGAACAAGTCTCAATTGACTTCAAAGATTCCTTTCTCCCAATAGACAGGGTGAAATAGCTTTAAGTGCGGCAACACTACGCGTTCGAGCGTGTGGCAGGCACGCGCGGTGCTGCCAGTAACAAAATTGCTTTTTATTTCGTGGGTAAAGTTGGTACGTGCGGTTTATTCAGAGAAATGTATCGCTATTTGAAAAGGGTGCTCATGTCGTTTATACTTTGATTCAAATATAGGTAAAAAATTGAAGGTTATTTAAGCTTTAAAACTTTAATACTGAATCTCGTCAAACGTTACCCATTTTTTTTGGTTAATTTGTTTCGTGTCTATTATAAATATTCTGCTGGCTAAATTATCTGTGTTATGTACAGAAGCCAGCACATGCAGTTGATCATTCGCAGTACAAAATTCAGCCCTACCGCTACAGAATACGGGCGCTCTAAAGGTCATCAGGTCGGGGCCCTCAAGGCCAGACATTGATTACAACGGAAAGTTTTCAGCTGAAATTATTTAGGTTACGTCTGTATTTGAACGTACAAGAAACATAGGTCAAATCTTACAAATTAAATATTTCTTTTATTTATTTAGCAATTAGAGTATTAAACATGAAATGCGGATTTTTAAAAAAAGTGTGTAATGATAACGCAATGAATGTGTTAAGTACGTAGGTATATTATATGCTCAGTTGAAAGCTCACATTAACCGCCTTGTAAGTTACCTACGTTCATGCCAGAGACGAATTTAGAAGATCACTCTACAGTAATACTTACTACTAATAAAAAAAAGGTTGAAAGAGCACTTTTTATTGTTGTAACTTTGAAGTATTTAATAATGTATGAATATACATATTTATCTATTTATTTAATGTGTATTTATATGGTATTATTAATATATATCTTGTTAGGTATTTAAGTAGTAGTTTAGGTATTTTGTATTATTTTATTTAAAGTTAAGTATTTATTTATAGCATTTTTTCTTTATAACCTTCTTTAGGTGCACTTCTTGTCTATCTCTCAAAATTATTCTTCTTTTTTCTCACGAGCGTATAGGTTCGCTGGAAGAGATCTCTTTCTAGAGATAATCTCGCCTTTGCAATTAAGTTTGTAACAAATTTTTGTGTTGTTTATGTGCAATAAAGTATATTATACTATGTAGTCGCCGAAGTCTATTAAAAAAATAGAGTCGGCGACGTATCTGTGATTTTTCATGTATGTAGGTACTTTAAAACACGAGTATTTATCTATTTAGTTCGTATATGAACAAGACAGATAGAGCCGGTTTACACATGAATTTTGTTGGCTTTTACAGAGCCTCAGTAGTGGCACAGTAATTCTCCTCGCCTTCGCTTCTGTGGCCCGGATAGCCAAGGAGATGCGGGTTCGAGTCTCTGACTGAGATGTATTTTAACTTTTCCGTATGAATGAAATATTTTCCCGCGGTAAAAACTTGCAAAATTCCATTTAAATCAGTCCAAACAAAAAAAAAAGAAACAATTTTGAGTAATATCAGCTGATAACAAACAAAGCAAAAGTTGAGTTAAACTATTCCTCTTTTTCACAATAAGTATTTCTTGTACTAACTACGATCCAAAAGGTGTCAATCGCGAAAAAATACATTTTATATGATTAAATACACGCTGAGTACGGCCCTGTTCGCCTCCATTTCACAAATTTCCCGCGCAGAGCTTCCGCTACGCTAATTCGTGCGATTCACGACGTAGCGAATTAAATCGCAGAATCGCGCCCCATTCGCGTCGGTACAGTAAGCAAAAGCGGTCGCTACACATACTAAACTCATCTCGTCCCGTCTCAGTTTTACTAGACGAGGGTTATAATGCGGACTGGTACGTACGTACGTATTTAGTTATGGTGCATTGGTGCATGTGGAAGGACATAATGTTATGAAAATAATAAATTCACTTATTTCTTGATCAAGATTTATTCGGTCAGTCTCACTAATTACATTACAATAATCAAATAAATTAAACAATTAACTTCTCCACGGAAAATACAGAAACACTTTTAAAACTACCACTCGCAGCGAGCGCTCGAATCGAACTGCCATGGAACTGCCTGTCGTCGCCCCACCCAGGGGCGACGACCCCACAGGCGCTCGAGCGCAGTCCCCACCACGCTCCAACCTGTAGCCGCCCGGTACCGGATCGGCCGGTGTTACCATTTTAAAATCACAAAATTCTGCAGAAATTAGAAAAACCATAACATTCGGCCATCCGATACCGTGTGGCTCCTGTCCTGACACACGACTAACACAAAATAATGAAATGTTTAGTATATAAAGCCTACAATTTTTCTTTACAATCACCTACCTACTGATAATATTTAACTTATCAAGCCTAATTACAGTTATTACAAAGACCGGCACCGGATCGGCCGGTGTTACTAATTTTAAAATCACAAAATTCTGCAGAAATTAGAAAAACCATAACAATAATATACTTTTTTGACTCAACATACTGCTTTGTGGATGCACCATAACGAACTCACACAGTATGAGATTTAAAATATTTTTCCGTCTTCATCATCTTTAGTTTTTTTTAATAGGTAAGTAGGACGTAAGTATTTAAGTAGGGACTTTAAATAAATAAATAAAAGAAACCTTATTTCGAAAACAGACAAACTTGGAATCTGCCAAACTGCATGGGGGGGTGGGTACTTTGTCCAACATTAGACTAACTGACTGTAATGTGTATAGAACCCATACGAGAACTAACTTAATAATTAGTTTTTCTCTTTTCTTTTCCATACCCTGAGGTTGCCTGGAAGAGATTGCTACCGTAGCACTAAGGCCGCCTCTTGATTTCTTGTATTTTATTTGTTTTTTCTCTGTAAGTATTTTATAAAGTAAGTATATTATTATTATTACTTGTAAGAAAGAAAGGATGTTATCTAAAATGAAAAAAAAAAGACTTTGAGACACTGGACCTTTTAAAAGGCCATAAGGATGACCCATTTTCGGTGTAGATCGCCATCCTGCTGACTGTACTTGTTGGTATTCATCGCACGTAGGTAACTCAGTTAAGTAGGTGACGATTATTTTGGCGGTAAAAGCTTGAGAGCTAGCGCAAGATATAGCAAATTTATTTATTACTAGCTCTCCGCCCCGCGGCTCCGCCCGCGTTATACATTTTTCCCGTGGGAATGAGATTTTTTTGTAAATTTTTCTTTGTGAAAACCTTCCTTGGACTTCAACGAACATTTAAAAAAAAGAATTGTTTAAATTTATCCAGGCGTTGCTGAGTTATGCGCTTCCCAACACCAACATTTTGCGATTCATTTTTATATTATAGATAATCCTTTTTAAAATCATATTAAGGGGCTCCCCTATGCTAAGTGGCGCCGCCGTCTGTTAAAAAATAATAACTCGCGAAGTATACCTACATTTTTTATAAAATCCGGTAGGTCATTTTCAAGGTGGCGTGCTATAGTATATATAGCGGCCATAAACTATATTTATTATAGTCCGCTGTAGTTACAGATAGAAAATTTGCTAATAACGGCCACTTTTGGCCAATTTTCTATCTGTAACTTCATCGAACTCAAACTAACAGAGTTGATGGCTTCTATATATCCTAAAACACCAAATCTTTAAAATGACCTACCGGATTTTTGAAAAACTGTTTACTCATAGAGTAATTATTTTTTAACGGATGAGCGCCACTTAGCATAGGAGCCCCTTAATAAAACCATGGAATTTTGTAAAAAAATATAGATAAAATAAACTGTCGCAAATATCATATCTCATATGTCAAATCTCGCAAATGTAAAAAGTCATATCTTATGACTATTTTTCGGTTAGGTAGGCAGTTTGTTTTTTCTGCATTCACCCACAGTTTAAAATAAAAATTGGTATGCAAACTGTCACAGGTAGTTAGTAGGTACTATTATTTTCTTCTGTGCTACCCTACTGTCGAAACTTTATACTCATAGGATTTTAATAACCCCCGACACAAAACCGTTACTTGATCCTTTCAACAACTAGAAAAGAGCTGATAATCTTCAAATGGCTGAAATTATTTTCTTGGATCACAGCTAAGAACACTCGATTGTGACACCTTGCAAACAAAAAAAACTAGATCAAAATCGGCGCATCCGTTTAGGAGCTACGATTCCACAGACAGACAGATAAACATGTCAAAGTTATAACACCCCTCTTTTTCGTCGGGGGTTAAAATACTAAAAACATTGTATTATATTTAAACAGCTACTTGCTTATGAATGTAATCCGCACAAATCTCGACTAAATTTAACACACTTAGTTTCTACTCCATCTCTTAGAACATTAATAAGAATATTTCACATTCAATAATCCTTAGCGAACACTAACGAGTCTGCGCTAAGTCGTTTCTAAATTTAAGCACACCCTAAACCCACACATGACAAGGGTGACCATCCTGCTAGATTCGTCCGGACTCCAGACTACTGCTAAAATAGCATCTATTACAACAGGTTTCTAACTGACCTAACTGTCCTATTTAATTCTGGTGTCAAGAGAGAATATTTTGTATTTGTTTCTGCTGAAATAATCCCAGATAAAGTAACTGAAATAGTTACGCACTATTCCGTATTTATCGTTGCAACTCCTTATACAAAGGGTTGCCTAGTAGAAATTGCTAACTTGGCAATAAGGCCGCCATTTTGTACACTTTAGTTGTGATTGTATTTTTTGCTGTATTTTTGTGTGCAATAAAATATATTCTAATCATAGATTCTAATCTATTCTAGTCACTACAGTTACTACACTGGCCAGCAAAACTTAGTATCATTCTTTTAAAACTGGAATACTTTTTAAATGCACAAGGCAATACGTACTTACGAAATAAAAAGGCATGAAAAAGAATTAAATTCAGTTCACTGGTTTCAAAAGCTGATAAAAGCCAATACTTATTGGGAACTTTACGGGTTTTATTTTGCTTTACGAGTATGTTATAATAACAAATGAAAAATATTATTTATTCTCTAAGGAAAAATATATTCTTACCACGAAATTCGGAATCACGTGTGATTCGAATTTTCAGACTTTGATGTTATGAAGCGCGCTCTTCACTTTTTATGTAGCGATGTCCGATTTATTTAATACTAGCGACCCGCCCCGGCTCCGCACGGGAAAATAGTTATTGTGGGTTATCCTTAAGTAGGTATATTATGCATTTATTATACATATAAACCTTCCTCTTGAATCACTCATATCTATTAAAAAAACCGCATCAAAATCCGTTGCGTAGTTTTAAAGATTTAAGCATACATAGGGACATAGGGACAGAGAAAGCGACTTTGTTTTATACTATGTAGTGATTCTTTATGGTAACCCTACACAGTAACTGAAGTTTAAGTTGTAGATAGACATTCGCACTCTCTAATTAGATGTTTCCGGTGCGAATAATTCTATACTATAGTTATTATTCGGAGTGGCAAGTTTAGATCAGTCTGAGAAATTACTATACTTTATCTGTTGTTTGGTTAATCCTTACTACTTAATTTTAATGAGGAAGTAACTCTTGTCTGTCTGTTACAGCTGAACGAATTGTGATACAAATGGCATGGTGATCCGAGAAAGGAAATATTATTAATATTATATTACCTTACTGTGATCCCACTCCTACAAGATAAAATAAAAACATCGTGGGATGGACATCTAAATCCCTTACTCGTATAATAATTTGTCACTTAGGTACAGTTACAGAAGTATATAATAGTACTAACGTACAGTAGTTAGGTGGTGTTGACCTTATTCCGTAGCGGTAGGGGTGAATATCGTAGAACGACTTCTGTATAATCAAGTTTGTTTATGTTATCAATCACTAACCACGAAAATAGATCATCTTAGATACTTATTCTGCAGAATATCTAGGATTTAGCCATGGTCTAAGACAGTGTTTTTCAACGTTTTTCATGATGCGACCCCGGGTATGAAAAAATATTTTGCGACCCCCTGACCCTTCGCTTTTTTATCATGTTTGTATATATATTGTGTATGTATATTAATATTACAAATAATAATTCCATACAACGTTTTTATGCGTCTCTGTACATAATATAACGCGCATAACACATTATTTTACAACTACATACATCGAATACGTCGCCGAATGATAACTAACTAGCGCAATTTAGGCTTTATTTTTAACTAGCTTCCCGCCGCGGCTCCGCCCGCGTTAATAGTTTTTTCCCGTGGGAATGAGGAATTTTCCCGCGGTAAAAGTTAGCTTATGTTCTTCCGCAAGGTCTATTCTATCTTTGTGCCAACTCCGCCCGCTTTAACATTTTGTTCCCGTGGGAATGAGAAAATTTCCCGCTGTAAATTGTAGCCTATGTTCTTTCTTAAGGTCTTAAGGTAAGTTTCACCGAAATCGGTTCAGTACTTTCATAGCATTTTCAATTATTAGGAATATTTTACGAATTTTTTTACACCTTAGGTTACATTATTGAAGTTTTAGTGAGGATTCCTAATTTTTTGAAAATAAAATATAGCCTATGTTACTCAGGGTGAATGTAGCTTTCTAATGGTGAAAGAATTTTTGAAATCGGCACAGTAGTTTTTGAGTTTATTCGTTACAAACATACACACACACAAAAATACAAATCTTTCCTCTTTATAATATTAGTGTAGATTGACCTATGCTTGTGTCGCAAAAGTACGACGAATCAAGCTTCACCGGACTTGCGGGGGAGCGGATGGCTCTACCCCAGAGTAGTCATGTACCAACGCGTCTAGGGGCGACTCAAGGGAGCCTCGAACCTAGGCCTAGCGCGTTGATACGGAAAAACATCGTGAAGGAGACTTCGCTTGAGGGGCCCCGTCTCTGATTATTAGTTTTGATTTTGCGATATTTACTAAGTTCAGGTCGTTTAGTAATAATAACGCATTTGAAGTAATTTGTAATAATTTAAAATGGATAAATTCCTCAAAAAAACAACAGGACTGCCAACTTCCGGTGAGAGTAGTGGAAATAAAACAAAGAAAAACGTCAATAATTTGAAACTATGGTTTACTGTGATTAAAAATAAGCCACAGTGCGTTTGTATTAACATACAACTCTTTATGAGTATATTTTTTTGTTAAAATTCTCCTACTTAATAAATCAATCTTTTTAATCTTTATTGTTTTTTTTCTGAAGTAGTTCTCTCGGCCTTTGGCGACCCTCCTACATAAGCTTCGCGACCCCTCAGGGGGTCGCGACCCACAGGTTGAAAAACACTGGTCTAAGAAAACAAGGTCTAACCATTAGACCACGTGACTGACACGAGCCTACGTCATTTTGCCTATTCATCCTTGTCGAATGCGTGTAATAGACAAGGATGAACAGCGCAAAATGACGTAGGCTTGTGTCAGTCACGTGGTCTAACGGTTAGACCTTGTTTTCTTGGACCATGGATTTAGCTAAAGACACACTAAAGATATGACATATACACGTAATAAGGTAAATAAAGTAACTTGCCTAGTTCTTGATAAAAACTAAAGCTAATAAAAATACTATCCAACCTATTCCACCCTATTCTTAGTTTTAAGTACCTATTTACTTCTATAAGAGAGAAAAAACATTTTATGCAAAGAAGGCTGTATTAATAATCTTAATCCGATGAATGCGTGGGTGTATGGGATTATAACTCTGTGGTTCTATAATCTGTGGCTATAGACAGCACATGTTATGGGCAATATAAGCTTGGGTAGAAAATATCAGGAGAGCTGTCCACTATATTTTTCGAATATGATCGTTTATAGACTTAGCAAGTTTTAGTACTTAGACTAAGTGAAGGTTATAAATTTTTCTATAATATTTACGATTTCTATGCTAATATTTATGTATTATATTAAATTGTATATCTGTTTTCTATTTTATTCGGTTTACGGAACAGCCATCTCGTTTTTATGAAAAGAAAGTGCAAAATGCACCACCCACAGTGCCTTTGCCTTTGGAAAGAATTTGAAAAAATAGCATCGCTTAGAGAATAAATATTTATTCCAGAAATTTTTCTATTTATACTCTAAGTAACATCGATATTGATCTGTCTTCGAAATTCAAAATTACCCTTTTTTTGCTACCACATAGTTTTTTTTTTGTTTGTAGCACGAACAAAGCTTTACACCACATACTTAGCTATGCTTGGCCACAGTAGCCAGCCACGATGCAAATCTTCATGTTTGCAAACTACTTAAGTAGTGATCTTTTTTAAAAAAAGTGTTTCTTTTTAAAAATTCAAATATTCGCTAAAATTTATTAAAACACACGGTATGTGGCCAATAGAGTCGCCGTATTTTTATTTTTGTCTCGGCAAAGTCGATTTGTAAAATACAATCCATTTTCTAGCAAGCAAATGTACTGATTTGAATATTTAGTTTGAAACAAGAGGCCTATTCACTTTTTTCTATAGAAAACGTCGTTTGTATGCATGTAACCGTATGATAAAGCTTTCATTTTATACTTTTTTGAAGTAGTAGGTAAGTAGTGAATAATAATAATACAGAGAGACATGAGATATAGAAGGAATGCAATGTTCTCGAAACTTATTTAGTTTTTCTTAGATGTACCTACGAAATTTATTTTAATTCAAGTACCTAATAATATCAGCTAACTAATTAAGTAACTAGTATAAAAAAATAAAGCTAACTATGTATCTAGCTAGTCTAAGAAATTAATGAAATCTGGCAAATTTCACAAAAAAGCTGGCCTCTTTTTACTAGAAAAATAATACTTAATTAATTTATCTTTTCTTAACTCAGATTATTAAAACAAAATAAGACGTACAAATTATATACCCACAGAGTAAATGTTACACTTTTTTTTTGTCCAATTTGTCCATATAGGACAGGCTACAGCTGTTGTCATACTCTGCCTATTCTTCCATAGTATTCAATATCTATTACAGATTTAGTTCTAGAATAAGTGTGTCTTGAATGTTCAAAAAAATGATGTCGGCCAGTGACTTTTTTTTTACTGCGAGCACTTAGCTATTCAGCCAGCCAAAAACAAGAACGTTCTAAATACAAAATACTGGTTCCAAAATCTCCAGGTCACTTGGACGTGACAACTTCGTATAATTGGAGCGGGACTCTCACACGTTGAGACGCTTATGTTGAAACAGCGTTGAGGACTGTCTTGAGTCAGGTCGCGAGGTTTATATATGAAGAGGACTTGACTTAAACTTACTGAATGCTACGTCACAACTGATGTTTGGCTGCATAATGAATTAATTTACACTACGCATAAAAAAGTAGAGTTGAGCGAAGGGCGTGTCTTTATGTTTTAAGTCGATGTTTAGTAGAGTTGTTTTAAAATACTCAAGATGCATATCAGTAGGTTTTTTATAAGCGTGTATTGTTACTAATGCCAGTATCGGCTTTGCACATTTTATATCAAAACCAACTTCTTTGTAAGAAACAAATTATTTAGCTAATATTTACGTCGAATACCCATTATCTTAGAGTAAAGAATCAGCAGCCTTGTGTTCATTTTTAATGCGTCAATGGCTGAAAATTGCTACTTCATTTTTTTAAATATGTAATTTTGAAAACCGAAAGAAGCATTTTGTTCATTTCCTGCAAATTCCAGCCAGCCAGTAAAAAAAAAAAACACTTTTTATGTAGAGAGCCATACAGCCAGCACATTGAATTTAAATTCGGAAAAGTATTTTACGTTAGGGTTTAGTGGTTTCATCGGTTTTCCATAAAGGCTACCGCACATTTTGATATTTGATCGCAATCTGCCGCAACAGATAAGGTGTCACATAATATTGTATTATAACGCAGCGCTGCTTTGTTGCCGTTATTAACAAAATTGCTAAAACATTCTATCGTTAATTAACATGATGCAAACAGAAGCCATGTTTTAAATGCTCCCGTCAGAATGAAAACAATGGTTTTCGGCTAGGGATGGGCCTTCAGTGGTAGGTATACTGGAATTTTCAGCGAAAAATTTGAAAAACATGACTTCTTCATTTGAAATGAAAATGAAAATGAAATTATGAAATTATTTATTTGCATTTGAAATTAGAATAAAATAAGTAATTTTAGGTAAAAAAAAAGCTTCGTAGCTTAAACTGAAGTTACATCTTCTAGAAGTTAAAACTGTACAGGTAAAAAGTTATTAGGTATCTAAAAATAACTATAAGAATTGATGATAATTTTATAAGGGAAAAAGAGGACGCAATTTATGAAATACTTATCACAAACCAACCATCTAATGCTTTCTGGATGTCTCTTCATTGTAATGCCCAGTATTGTCATCGTAGGTGATACTAGTTATTATCTTTGATTAGGATATAAAACTGTTATTATTATATCACACGTCAAGCACATCACTATTTCAAACAGTCAAGTTTGTAAATCTCTCGGCAATGGCAAAATTTGAAATTAGAATGTGCTCGGCAATTTGAAATTAGAATTTAAACATTCTCGTTGAATTAGCGTCGTCGCTCGCTGGTTGTCACGTCGTCTTCGTTATGGCACAGGGTCGTATCAAGATTTTTTTTAATAAAGTATTATTATATTTTTATAATCTATGTAGCCCTGTTGAGAACACAATTTGACAAACAAAAGAAACAAAAATATTTGATTGCCTAATATACCTACATTATTATAATATAAATGGTAACAAAACAGCAGATAAAATACAAAATCTTACAATAGTTTTGTTGTATAGTTTTACTGAGGTTTCGCTGTCGTATAACGCCACAAAAAAAATGCATTGAATAGACAGCAACAGCATTCATCTGTGTCACACACAACAACTGCCATTCCCCATTTAGCTAGCATTACTTTCAATTCAAGGTATTAGGCATTTTAGTTCTTCGTAGGACTACAATTCTGACCCTTTAAATTGAAAATTGTGATCCAAACCAAACGCAGTAAACGTAGAGATGATTAAAATGAAACATGAATTGTGAACAATGATGAAAATTCTTTTTATTTCAAAAGTAATATACATCGTAAGGCACGTGGAAATACGAATGAAATATTTCAAACATCGAGAAGCGTTTCAGCAAAATGATTCCAACTATAAATTCAGTGTTGCCAGGAAACAATACACAGTCATGAACGCCATTATTTCCGAAACATAAATTATTTCATTACGGCCGAATTAACTCAAACGAAAAGTAAATGAAATGTTTTTATAAAGAAACTGGTTTTGAGCCCGGGACTTCGCTTACGTTATTTTAACCTTTGCCTTTTTGAATAAAAATGAGGACGGGTGTAAAAAAGATATAAATGACTCTCGGATGTCATTTTCATAATTAATTAATTTAGTATTGAATTGAACCTAAGTCCGTCTAACCACTGTCGCCATATTTCACGATTATGCAAAGCGGCCCTAATTCTGTTAAGAGTCGCCGGCGTCACATCTGACGCTCAACGCGCTTGGGCGAGTTTTCGTACACAATACATTGCTCGTTTTCATCTACTAACAAAACTACCTAGTATAATAGTAAATTGATAAAATGAATCCACAACTCCATGTATTGCAAAAGAGTACAACAGTGTTTTCCTATGTTTTTGAATTACCTATGTACCTACTTTTAGCCGTAACAGATAAAGATTAAAGATGTGTTTAGTGGACTTTTGAGTAAGAAACTATTATTTACATCATATATGATGATGTTGTAGGGAAATTTTCCAACTTGCTTTCTTATCTTGTGGGTTTCGAGGTTAATCTAGGTACCTCACAAATTCTGATGTCAGAATTATTGACCCTAAGACTTCTTACATGACTCGTTTAACGACCACACCCGTACCGTAGATAGTAGCCGGGGCTACCGGTTCGACGTGCCTTCTGAAGCACGGAATCATCTGTCTTTTCGGACAATCAGGCTATTCAGGATGCAATCTCTTAACCAAACCGGGGAAAGTCTCACAAAGTGATAGCTATGTAATCCAGCAGTGTATAAGCCATATCAAACCTCAAACCGACCCACGCCATAATGCGTTTGACTGTTAAATGCGTTACTTCATTATAACAATCGAATTATTCAATTATTTCATTCAGTTTTGGCGGGAAATTCGATTCGCCGCCATTTTTGACGCCGCCGCCAGGGTTTTATTCGATTCGGTTTGCAATTTTTACATGTTCCAATCTTGAATGTTTTTTTTTTATATAGCAAGCAATGTCTTTTTTTAGTTACGGCACTAGTTGTCCCTTGAGGCATGTTAAGTTTGAGTGACTTTCAAATAAAGAAACTAAATAAAATTAGTTAGCGATATCCTAGCACAGAATAAATAATAGTAGTATTCTTCTCGTTATTTTGTGAAATAAAATAATACTTATAAATATCTTACACGAGTTAGTCATAAAATAAATACTCTTCACAGTACCTAGACAATTTTCTTAAGTCGAAAACAGTCAAAGACTAAGTGAGGGAACGTTTTACTACCTACATTTTTTAATTCCCTTTGAAACCAGTCTTGCGGGCGGTGTGAAAGATAGGCAACGAGCTGGCAAAGATTATAGGAGATTCTCTGTTAGACAAGGGTTACACGCTCAGTCTGGCGTCAGTTCAGTCCATCAGTCTGCTCAGAATGACGACAGAATGACGAGAGAATTATCGTCTACCGGTTGACTGACGGACTGATGGTTATATATAATATTAGTACCGTGTTTTTCATCCATCATTCTGGTATCAGTCCACTGAACACTGAACTGAACTGACGCCAGACTGAGCGTGTAACTCTAGTATTAGATTTAGACCAAACATGGGTATTTTACGAGGCTTTGTAAAGGAATAGGTGGAAATAAAAGCCTATTACAAAGTTCGTGCTCTTTTTAAGGTAAGATTCAACATCTTTTCTTGAATTATATTTTAAAGTTTGCCTATTCAAGACTTTTCTTAATAATCAAGAACTAGAAAGATTCTAATAAGCATCTCCTTTCCCCTGTGGCTTTTTCCTTTCGCACAATCTAGCAGTAGTTACGTCTTAGCGACCATAATTTCTCGAATTTAAAAGAAGTTAAATTTGTCTCCAAATCTGTACAAATGCTAAGTTCTTTTCAACGTTTCATCTCCACGCTAGTGGTAAAGCAACTGCCATTTTATTACTCTGTAAAATTTCCTTAGAAATAGTCCATAAAAGGACTTTACTGTGCGTTATTTTAACTGTCCTCTAATAGCTCAGAGCTTTGAGGCGGACACTAAAAATACGGTTTAATATTTTACATGAAAATTGCTGTTTTATTAAATAACTAGCGACCACCAATGAGTAAAAAATAAATGGAAGTGATTGGTTGTATAGTCACCAGAAATGAAAAGGCAGATAATCTTACAAATCAAGACGTTAATGAAAATCAAAGGAAAAAAGGATCAATCGTTTTTAGGGTTCCGTAGCCAAATGGCAAAAAACGGAACCCTTATAGATTCGTCATGTCTGTCTGTCTGTCCGTCCGTATGTCACAGCCACTTTATTCCGAAACTATAATACCTATACTGTTGAAACTTGGTAAGTAGATGTATTCTGTGAACCGCATGAAGATTTTCTAATAAAAATAGAAAAAAAAAAATTTAGGGGGTCCCCATACATAGAACTAACCCCAAAAATAGAACCAAACCCATACGTGTGGGGTATCTATGGATAGGTCTTCAAAAATGATATTTAGGTTCCTAATAAGATTTTTTTCTAAACTGAATAGTTTGCGCGAGAGACGCTTCCAAAGTGGAAAAATGTGTGTCCCCCCGTCTAACTTCTAAAACAAGAGAATGATAATACTAAGAAAAATATATAATGTGCATTACCATGAAAACTTCCAACGAAAATTGGTTTGAACGAGATCTAGTAAGTAGTTCTTTTTTAATACGTCATAAATCGGAAACCGCAATTTACCTTTCACTATTATTAAAACATCGACCAAAGTCACAACGAACTACAAAAACTTTTATATTATGTTACTGGCTGCTACGGAACCCTTCATGGGCGATTCCGACTCGCACTTGGCCGCTTTTTAAGCTTTATTTGAACCACCCGGCGGAGTATAGCGGCGCCTGTGGGGTGCGGGACGTGGGGGTCGGGGAACTCGTTTTGGCGCGGGAAGGTGAATGTTCCATCTGTACGAGTAGTACTATATAACTTCTGTGTCTACTGTCTACGTAAAGTATAAGTACTTTACCAAGAATCAAAAGAGTAACAACTGAGGCACGCACCTGTATTGAATTGTTCAAGAAATAATATCCTTTTGACATGAGAGCGCTTTGACGTAATATTCGGAATATTTGACTTGGTACCGATAATACTGATAAAAAACTTTTCCGAGTTCGGAAAGAATATTACGAAAAACATTAAACCTATTCGTAGTATTGGGGGAAATTCGTTTATATCAATAAGTATATCTGTACCTACTTTGTTACCTACCATCTGTTACATAATGTTTATTTCGAAAATAAGACATCTTTACCTTTAGGTATACTTACAGAACTTTTTAAAAGCATATTGAAGTCAAGTTCATAACTTTGTAGTGCGGGAGCCGGGGGCCTAAGTACCTACCTACCTCATCGAGTACCCCAATAGGCTATCTCTAGATCGTTAACCGACACTTAAACACTGAAAAAAAAAAATAGTCTGCCAGAGCCGATCCTGCCGGGTCATCGAAATTTTTGACGTATTTTTTTCATTGAACCTACCTCATAAAGTACCCGAATGAAAGTGGTGGCATCAGTTAACCATTGATTAATTATGTATAAAAAAATTGGTCTGCCATAGCGCTGCCTGCCGGAAGTACTTGGCAGACGCCCTGAAATGTGCCCATCTGACACCCTTCACCTACCTCATCGAGTACCCCAATAGGCTATCTCTAGATCGTTAACCGACACTTAAACACTAAAAAAAAAATGGTCTGCCAGAGCCGATCCTGCCGGGTCATCGAAATTTTTGACGTATTTTTTTCGTGGAACCTACCTCATAAAGTACCCAGATGAAAGTGGTGGCATCATTTAACCATTGATTAATTATGTATAAAAAAATTAGTCTGCCACTGCGCAGCCTGCCGGAAGTACTTGGCAGACGCCCTGAAATGTGCCCATCCGACACCCTTCACCTACCTCATCGAGTACCTCGATGGGACCAACGCCAAAAAATAACCAAAATGCCTGTGATAATGAATCACAAGATCTGCCAGGTCAAAACTTGCCGAAACTTAGTGTTTCAGGGAGTCTGCCAAGTACTTCCGGCAGGCTGCGCAGTGGCAGACCAATTTTTTATACATAATTGATCAATGGTTAACTGATGCCACCACTTTTATTCGGGTACTTTATGAGGTAGGTTCCACGAAAAAAATACGTCAAAAATTTCGATGACCCGGCAGGATCGGCTCTGGCAGACCATTTTTTTTTAGTGTTTAAGTGTCGGTTAACGATCTACTAGAGATAGCCTATTGGGGTACTCGATGAGGTAGGTGAAGGGTGTCAGATGGGCACATTTCAGGGCGTCTGCCAAGTACTTCCGGCAGGCTGCGCTATGGCAGACCAATTTTTTTATACATAATTTAATCAATGGTTAACTGATGCCACCACTTTCATTCGGGAACTTTATGAGGTAGGTTCCATGAAAAAAATACGTCAAAAATTTCGATGACCCGGCAGGATCGGCTCTGGCAGACTATTTTTTTTTCAGTGTTTAAGTGTCGGTTAACGATCTAGAAATAGCCTATTGGGGTACTCGATGAGGTAGGTACTTAGGCCCCCGGCTCCCGCACTATTGGCTAAAGTTTTGGCTTATATGTACTGTAAGAGTTACATAATTATAGTTTTTATTTAATCAACCAAAGGAAAAAATCTTGCAGCCAAGTCATATCTAAAAATATTAAAAAGCAATCTATGTTCAAATCAACAATCGATTTGTAAATAAAAAATAAATATATCGAAATAAAATCGCAACCTTTGAACTTGGAGTGCGCAAAAGAAACAAAACGATACAGCCAGAATACTTTCGAATTAAAAAAGGAACAAAGCATTGAGATTAAAAAAAGGCGCTTTATACCTGCCGCCTACCCGCCCCCACGTTATTAAGGAACATGTGTTCTCTCGAAGCTTGTAATTTCGGTGCCGATATTCTCATCATTCGCTCCATTTTACGCTTTTAAAGAAGGGAATCGTATTGATACCGCACATTTTCGGATTGGAACAATAAGGTACAACGGTGTTTTATGTACAGCCAGATATTCTTACGTATAAGACGGCAAATACCTATCAGTTTTTAAACGAAGCAAGAGAAAGGTCTGATTTAAATCAAAATATTAAACATTTTTAAACATAATAGGTAGGTGCCATCGCAACACGAGAGAGCGTCGGTGGCCAAGTGACTAGGGCTGTTGACTTCCATTCGGAAGTTCGCAGGTTCCTCGGCACGTACCAATGTGTTTTCGATTTTTGAATTCATATGTACGTTTATTCGACAGGTGAAGGAAAACATCGTGAGGAAACCTGCACACACCTGTGAAAAAAATCAAAAGTTGTGTGTGAAGTTAACCAACCCGCACTGGGCCAGCGTGGTCGACTAAGGCCTATTCACCCTGATATCAGGGTAGGCTCGAGCCCCTCGGTGGGGACATATTATGAGCTGTTTACAGACAGGTAGGTGCCTAATTTCTAATTACCTTCCAAGTCTGTTTTTTTTTTATTGAACTTTGTGTACCTAATTTAGGTATAATATCTTTTTGAGAGTCCAGGGAATGCGTAGCGAAATTCACCTGTGCAAGCTACAACAACTGCGGAATTAGGAATTGAATACGTCTTTTCCGATAGAGATGTCACTATCCAGCCCTAGACTGTTAAGGGGCTCTACCATGCCAAGTGGCGCCGCCATCCTGAAAAAAATTATAACTCGGGAAATAATCAATTTTTCAAAAATCCGGTCCACAGAACTGGAGTCGGGGTGCTGTACGATATATAGAAGCAATCGCATATGTTTATTATAGTTCAATGTAGTTGTAGATAGAAAAAATGCGAAAAGTGGCCGTTTTTCGCAAATTTCCTATCTCTAACTACAGCGAGATACAATAAATAAAGTTAATAGCTTGTATATATCCTACAGCACCCCGACTCCAGTTCTGTGGACCGGATTTTTGAAAATTTGATTATTTTCCGAGTAATTTTTTTTTAAAGGGTGGCGGCGCCACTTAGCGTGGTAGAGCCCCTTAAGGTATTTATATCACAGTTAATACTTATAATAAAACTTACTTAGAGATACTCCATTAAATTAAAACGTTTCCCAAGAGATTTCTCAACAGAGTAGTAAAACATAAGCCCGATTTAATTCGGATTTGGGTAACAGCGAAAATTCATAAAAACAAATTTGTTTTAAGCAAGATTACAGAAAGAATATTCTACAATTTTATTTAGCGCAAATTGAATGGAATTTAATAACGTTGAAGTGAAGTTATCCGATTTTCAAAATTCAATTAGGATAATGCTTGGAAAATTGCTCAATTTTATTTTATTCGAAATAGAGCTACCTAAGTAAACATCAGACTATATTAAGTAGTATACTAGTAGTAATATTATTTAATATAGGTTGGTTTTAATTTAAAATTCAACTAGTCATACAAAGTCGCCAATCACGTGATTGAAGTTTATATGAAAAGTAGAATATTAATTTTGATATTTCAACCTATGTTCCTTAGGGAGTCTTCCAGTTTCATGAGTGGGTACTACCGCTATGTTGGGGCTAAACAACCAGTTAAATTTCACGATGTATACCTTTTAATAAAGATCCTTATCTCTCTACAAACAAATTGATACAGTGCATTTACCGTTTTCGGTTGCCTTTCCAAAAAAAAAATTTGAATCTCTGTAATGATGTGTTTCTAACATAAGTCTAAACTAAAACACGAAACGACAAAGTAAATCCTTATTATCCACTTGGAGTTAAAAACAACACTAAAACGTCTAAAATGTCACTTCCCCATAATTTCGTGTAGAAATTCCCACAAATAAACATTTGGGGACGGATCCGAATGGGCGGGAAAACGTAAGCCGCTGCCATCTTGAAGTTTTGGATAAATTGACGTTTTAGAGATCCTTGTTTGCAATTGAAATTTTTTGGTAGTATGTACTCTACTCACTTAGCTAGCCACACGCGGATAATAAAAGTAAAAAAAAAAAAAAATGAACCCCCGACACAAAACGGTTACTTGATCCTTTCAACAACTAGAAAAGAGCTGATAATCTTCAAATGGCCGAAGATATTTTCTTGGAGCATAGCTAAGAACACTCTCGATTGTGACACCTTGCAAACAAAAAAAAACTACATGAAAATCGGAGCATCCGTTTAGGAGCTACGATGCCACAGACAGACAGACACACACGTCAAACTTATAAAACCCCTCTTTTTCATCGGGGGTTAAAAAAAACACTATTTATATTAAAATAATACCTAGTTAATGTATTTCCATTAGTGTCTTTCTTCCTTATTTGGTTTAGCCACGGTATTTTGTATATTACTAGCGACCCGCCCCGGCTCCGCACGGGAAAATGGTTATTGTGGATTATTCTAAAGTATATCATGCATGTATTATACATATAAACCTTCCTCTTGAATCCCTCTATCTATATAAAAAAAACCGCATCAAAATCCGTTGCGTAGTTTTAAAGATTTAAGCGTACAAAGGGAGGGACATAGGGACATAGGGACATAGGGACAGAGGAAGCGACTTTGTTTTATACTAGTAGTGATACGGGTCTTTACGCGATAATTTCAAATAGGTGAAACGAGGTGCCTTACATGCCACCTCATTCTCATCACATTTACCATTTCGAATATTAGGTACTTCATAGGTATGTTTTACGATACCTTATTTTACCCGTAAATATAAAAAATAACGTGTAACAACAATAAACAGTAACATAATACCTATAGAATTACTTAAACATTAACTCTGTGCCAGGATGATATTAAAGCATAATATCGACGGGGGAGAATCAAATACTCCTAACTTACACAGACCTAAATAGGAGTATTTGCGTATTTATAGGTAATCTAGTGGTGGTTGACGTCAGATTAAGTCAGAGAACTTTGTGTCCAAGCTGTTGACGCGACTCGGCAAAAAAGTCATAAGCCTTTTCATTCTCACACACAGTTTAGTACGGAAAATTTAACTGTCAAAAAACCCGCCATATTGAAATATCCTCCAATAGGATAAGAGAATACGCACGACAAAATTATGTCTGTCACGCGTGGACCGGGCATGTTAGAGGGGCAGTAGCTCCGTGTGAGAAGGGCCTTAGTGGATTAACTTGATTACAAGGCGGAACCGTCCTTACTAAATCAACGGACACACTTACCAAACATATCTCACATTTATTTTTAGAAAGCTTGGGGACCGATTCTAATGGGCCGCAGCCATTATTCAGCCAAGCGCCTCGGATGTGTCAAACGTAAGTTTAAAAAACTGTAACACCCTGTCGTAGGGATTAACTCCTCGTGTTTCTTGGTTAATGAACTCAGACGATACGTATAAAAAAACAGCTACCTGTATCGAATGATGCGTGGTATGATACGGAACGTGTCAAGCTACGTTAAAAGGAAGTGAGCATCTGGCTGTATGATGGTAATTTTTTGCCTGACACAATTTTATTTGAATAATTAAGAAAAAACTAGTATTTTTTTCTAAGAGAAAGGAAAATAGCCCTTCGCTCTTATTATAGGAGCTGAGCTTGACCAAATGCTGACTTACATACCCAAAAAAATATTTATGTTGTTAAACTTTCTTTGTTCTTAATACAAAATCCTTAAATTTTTATTTACCGAATACGAAATGCATTTCTATGGTGTCTGAAAGCGATCAATAAAGTACGCTGTCCTATCTTACTATATTAAAAACCATCACATCAAATCATCTCGGCTTCCTTCGTAGCTGTCAAGTATTTCCTTACCGCTTTCCGGCCCACGTCCGCTCGTCCAAACAATTAGGCTGAATGTAGGATCAGCCTTTGCGTAATATTCTTGCGGGACATGGCTTTATTTTTTTGAGGGAAAAAAATTTGTGTACTTTTTTAAATTAGACAAGGCATTAACAAAAGCTTTGGCGGGAAATTTAGATAATTTTTAAGAGGTGCTGCTTTATTTTAATGTTTAAGTACTTGTTTTTTTGTTAGAAGCTTTTTGTTTAGATCTGCAAAATAAGGCATAAGCCGCTTATTTAGTACGTACAAAGAATATGGGATACTTAATTACCAATGCAACTTGGTTTGTTACGCTGTTCAAGATTATTTTGTTTAGTGGAATAATAAAAACAGTACTATAAAATTTAAAAATTAACAGAGATTCTCACAGCACTGTTGAGTTGACTAAATGTATTATAAATGCCAAAGTATTAATTTATATTTTTAGGTTAGAGGTAATGGAAACAAAACAGTGCAAGTATAGTCGCGAGTGGAGTGCTATAGTACACAATAAATGAATGAACTCTCAATCTACTTCTCAATAAGTAATACCTCTATCAATCAGTGGAAAATAGGTCAAGTAGCCAAACTATACAGCCAATTCAACAAGAATTATTAGTTCAAAGATAAATTAACCTTAGTTAGTCTGTATAGATTTGCTTGTCGATAGCGTCGGGCTTACGGTATCGGTGCCCTGTGACCCGAGATAGTAAGCGAGATTAGGTAAGTAGTTGTACGTTGTACAGAGATGTAGCGGCTTATCTGCGGTCTGGCGCAGACACTAGATTGGGCTGTACAGAGTTTGTTGCCTTTGCCTTGTTTTAAATTCCACAAAAAGCAAGCATTCGGATTTGAAAAATAAGATATTTGAAAATAAATAATTAGCTTTTGATTAGGCTGTAGAACTTAAAAGCCCCAGGGAACAAGAATATATTTAGTCGTTGCGATTGCCGACTTGACAGCTGTCGAACTCATAACGTGCAGTCCAAAAAGTCCGAAAAGTAACTATAATACCGTCCAATGAACAGTAAGTAGATATCAATAAATACATTTATGAATACATCCCTGTTTGCTTCAGCATCCGATCGTTGGAGATAAACGTGGCCAGTACTAATATCTCTACGGATACTATCGGAATGCCGAAGAGCGCCGTCTCTCAATGACAGATGACATTTATTATCTGTGTTTTTACTTTTTAGTTATTTTTTTTAATTACTTGGCTGTAATGCGCCGCAGTCTTGATCGATATACCTACCTATAACTAAAGAAAAAAAATAATTGCCACGCAGCATGCGCACACCTTCTTGCATCAACATAAAACAACTATTCATAATCTGTTACTCAGCATAAGTACAATAAATATTGTATCCCGCGCTACCCCATGCCATTTGCTACCCTTGCTACTGAACCAGGGGTCGCTTTCTATTCATAATGTTCCCCAAAATTGGCATCACATCAAACTTTGCAATTTCATCTTTATAGCTTAGCATTTGAGGCGTTATTTCGCGTAAATATTATTTTATATTTCCTGCCGACCTAGATTTATTTTGCTTATTACATTTTACATGCGTAAAATGAGACGTAGACGGACGCAATTTAATTTAAGGGATTCGAAACTCAATGTGGGTAACATAAAAACTATTCTTCGGTAGTAGGCAAACAAAATAGGCGATTCCGAACCCTTTTTGGCGGGAAGATCGTAAATTATCTACTTTCGGTTTGCATTTGGCGATAAATTGGTTTTTATTCTTCACTCGCTCGTAAAGAAACATGTCAACAACGTCGTTGTTATTGGGACCCGGTGAAAAATGTATTGTAATAACTGCTGGTTACATTTTATTAAACATTTTTGTACAAGAGAGATATTGGTGTAATAAATAACATGTTGTAAGCCATTTACGTCTAGCGTTATTTTGTAAGAAGGCAATAAAAGAAATCATATAAGTACTACGGAGTGTATTTCGCTAATTCAATAAAACCGGTACGGTTACCTTGCATTGTAATAAATGATCTACAGCCAATAAATATTGTAGAGTCAACGTCTTCATTAAATGTCCTTCTCAAATAATGTATTTTCATTTAAATTGAACTGGCATGACAGGCAACTTGTAGCCTATAAGTTCTACTGGCATATAAGTAAATTCAAATTTTAAGGTTTGGACTCCAAGCCGGATGTATGAAAAAAACGAAGACTAGATTAGGCTTTATGTTTCTTTTGCCTTAACCTTAGGGTAGAAAAAAAAGAAACAATTTCAGCTTGAGAGGGTGTAGTGTAGCCACTAGCCACAGAATAAATATAGTATGTACTGATGGTGTAGCTCTTTATTAGACTTGTAAATATACTAGGAAATCTCGTCACATAATTTGAAAATGTCACTAACATACAACAACAACCAAGCAAGTGAGTTGGAACATCATAAATAATACTTAATTAGAAGTTAGATACGCTTGTTCGCGAAGTTATACTCAAGTTAATACTTAATCCAGTTTCAAAGTAAGATAAGGTTAAGCTTCGCGTCGAGTTCAGATGTGAAGAGAAAAAAACTTATAATAACTTGTAACTTTTATACTCAGTGAAAAATGCTCTGCCATTAGGGAACTTTGTGAAAACATGGCGTGTTTTATAATGTTTTTCTTCTTAATCGATTCAGCAATTTGTGCAGGATTTCTATTAAGTTGAGAATTTTATTTAGAGGGGAGATTTATTATTCTGTGTTGTCCAGGTGACCTGGGAGAAGAGTGAAGAAAAAAGGGGTGACCAACAACAGCCTAGAAGAACTCGTCTTTTTAGCTTGGCTCAGATTGCTAACAAAACGAATGCTCGAATCCAGACCGAAAGGCATTATTTTAATTTTTTGTAAGTATTAAAATAAATACAAAATTACCATATAATTACAATTTAAAAATATTAAGTAGGTAGGTACATATTATAATAAATTAGTTTATGGTATGCTAGGGAAATAACTACATTATGCATGATAATAAAAAAAAAACAAGTGGGTATCCAGTCTTGTAAAGTTGAGCACAGATAATGAAAAAGCGAGACGGTTTCCATAGCAGCTCAACTTCAGATATTAACTTGTTGAAGTAGGTATTCAAATTTGAATTACAACTGAGATACTTCTGTCTGAGATAGTTTTAATCTCACACAAACGCACGCAAGTCATACTCGGAGCTTCGAGATACAACTGAGTTTTCGTTTTAAGAGTTAGCCTGGACTGTTTTTTAAACGATCTACGTAAGAGGTACTTAAGAGCTAGTTTTTATTTTAGTTTAGATTTTTTTATGGCCTGGATCTAAGTCCTTTTAGCCGTTTTTAGTTTAGATTGGAACTGTTGCCTATTTCGCGAGTTCTTTTTTCAGTATTACTTTTCGCAAATAAAAGGGAAGATACCATAGTCGAACGAAGGTAAGCGACCAAATTATTGAATATTATTTTAGTTAGGTAAATTTTCGACTATTCTATAAGTAATTAATTTCATTATCTCTATTCCTGATTACTTGCCGTCAGTAAAATAATTATAGATAAAAAAATAAAAATATAATAATAAAAGTCTGCCATAAGGTATCTTTGTGTTCTAAATTCCCAAGGAAACCTTGTAAAATGGCTTTGTACTAAAGCGTCTGATATAGAATAAAAGATCCTTAAGCTTCGGTCACACACAGCGATTGGCACTCGCAGCTAGTAATCGCTCAGTGTGACAGTGCTATTCGCTGCGAATTCCCTAATGAACGTGTTCATTTTTATTAGCAGCGAATGCAATCGAAGCGAATATTCGCTGTGTGTGACAGAGGCTTTACAAGTAATATAACGAATTTCCCTGAAACCTTGATATATCAGTTGTTTTCCAAGAATCTCGGGTAAACTCAGAATATCTGGCAACACCAGTGTTATGTTGGAGTGTCGAGCGCATCTGTTTTACGTGCCAGATTGAGTTAGAAGTACTGTTAGAGTAGTTTATTAAGCGCTGCAGATTCAAGAATCTATGTAGGATGTTTGCACATGTTAATAAACTAAAATAATCACTTCAGTGGCAATGCGCTGGGCGTAGGCTGAGCACATTGTGTGTAGAACTGTCGGCCGTTGGGGCAGAAAGCTTCTTGAATGGCGACCGCGCGCCGGAAGACGTAGTGTGGGCAGGCCGCCCACGAGGTGGACCGACGATCTGGTGAGGGTCGCAGGAAGCCGCTGGATGCGGGCAGCGCAGGACCGATCATTGTGGAGATCCTTGGGGAAGGCCTTTGTCCAGCAGTGGACGTCTTTCGGCTGAGATGGTGATGATGATGATGAAATATAATCACTACAGCGTCAATTTCATAACACTTCTTGAATTATTTTATGATTTATTAGCATTTTATTACACGTAGGTATAAGGTACACGTACGTAGGAACTATTGAAACAGAATTGATTTCTGATTTCAAATTCCGAGTAACTTAAGTCACTGCCCATCATTCTCAAACACGACGCGACTATAGCTCTACCAGGATCAGGATGGCAAAAAAAGTTTAAAAATAGCGATTTTCATAATATATGGAAACAAAAAAAATCATCTGTCAACTGAAATTTCGAAGAATTGTTTTTGGTTTGGGGAGTTTTACGCGGGAATCGAGAGGAAATGGCGGGTTCATTGTTTCGTCTTTTTTAAAATTAGTTTTTCATGGTAATTGTGGTGTTAATATGGTGGAATTAGTGCGATAATGTGCCGTAAAAGAAGAACTATTCAATAAAAGTGAGAAATAATGAGTGGTTAGCTGTTTCTGGTTTGATACCCCGAGTTAAACTTCAGTATCATTGGAATGTAAGAACCACCCTTGCATTTCAATGATCCCGTAACAAGAAATGAAACTACTGAAGACGTTTCACATGGATGCAAGAAATGACTAAAAACGACGAAACGAAACTGAAGAAATAATGTCTGAAGATGAAGACACTTAGATAATGCAAGAAACTACTAAAGACTAGGCTGTATGGGCTTAGATCCCTTTGCCTTTCCCACAAGGGAGAAAGAAACTAAAAAAAAAAAAAAAAATGTTTTTGGTTTGCCTTCAAATTTCCTTTAAAAAGTGGTGAAATTGTCGAAGAAACCTTGCTAGCTTTCTTGCTAGGGTAAATTTTTTTTTTCCCTTTTTGCCATCAGATTCTGGTAGACCTATAGTTACTAACCGTGGTGACCGTAATGAGAGTCTGAAACCAGTTATATTTCAATAGCTCCGTGTGAGAACGGCTTACTGTGTAATTTTATTTTATTTCTCTTGAAACTGACTTAGAGTTAGGTGTGAAGGAATCCAACGGGGCTTCAGTCCCTTATTTCAATATTATTTACACTATAGGTTAATCTGCAAATTCAACTTGACTATAAAAGATACATCAGAAGAATATTTCTTGTTTAATAGTGTATAGAAACTATCAACTTTAGATTAGTAATTGAGGTTTCTAGATATCTAATCTAAGGGAAAATATAAAGAAAAGGCGGAGCGGTTTTATAAGTAGAAACATGTAATGTCAAAGAGACAGAAAACAGAACAGAGTTTTATAATTAGTATAACTACAAGCGCCCTCTATGACGGAACTAATTATGTGGGCTGCGTTCATTTCCAATATCCTCCCTTGAGCGCAAGCCTAAACTCTCCAGGAACATGTGGTGCTTCGGCTTGGGTAGAGCTTTGGTCAGGCAGTCAGCAACCATGGAGTTGGTGTTGATATACTTGATGATGACCTCACCACTCTTGACTTTCTCTCGCACAAAGTGGTGACGAATGTCTATATGTTTGCTTCTATTTTGATAAGCAGAATTACCTGAAAGTTTAATGGTACTTTGATTATCACAAAATACAACGATAGCAGTAGCCTTTGTAGACCACAGCTCACAGTGCAGTTGTCTCAGCCATAAGGCTTCTTGAGTGGCTGATGACATAGCCATATATTCAGCTTCAGTTGTTGATAGGGCTATGGTTTGCTGTCTTTTCGAGCTCCATGATATAGCTGCATTCTGGAACAAGAAGACATATCCAGTACATGATTTTCTGTCTTCTGTGCATGATGCCCAGTCAGAGTCACAGTATCCAACAATGTTACTTTCTTCGTGACTTCTGTATAATAAATGCAGATTTTTAGTGCCCTGCAGATACCTCATTAATCTCTTTACAGCAATCCAATGTTCTTCGGTAGCGACTTTATTGTAACGACTTAGTGTATGAACAGCGTAACAAATATCAGGGCGAGTGCCTTGTGAAATGTAAAGCAAACATCCTATTGCTTGTTGATATACTGAAATTGAATTTTCTGAAGAGCTGGAAAATTTTATGTTAGCTTCCATTGGAGTTCCCACTGGATTACAATTTTGCATTCCAAATCTTTCTAATGTACTTTCTATGTACTTTGTTTGATCAACTGAAATCCCTTCTTCTGTATATGAAATTCTAAGTCCAATATAAAATGTAGCCTTTCCCAGTTCTTTCATTTTAAAATTTTTCATCATCTTCTGCTTCACTTCAGTTGCCGAATCAATGCTGTTATAAAACAGGAGGATGTCATCGACATAGACCGTTATAAACATTATAGTTTTTTCTGTATGTGCATAATAGACACAGGGGTCTAATTTTGACTTTAAAAATCCAATTTGATGCAAGTAATCATCTAATTTTTTGTTCCAAGTCCTGCTTGCTTGTTTCAGTCCATAAATTGACTTGTTTAGTTTACAGACTTGCTTAGTTTTATTTTCATACTGTGGCGGTTGTGCCATGTAGAGTTCAACATCAATATCTCCTTGTAAGAATGCTGTAACAGCATCCAGTTGTTCTATTTGCAGGTTATATTTAGCTGCTAGTCCAAGTAAGTATCTTACAGAAGTCAGACGTACTACAGGTGCATAAACTTCAGTGTAGTCTATGCCTTGACGTTGTTCATAACCTTTAATGACTAGTCTAGCTTTGTATCTCGTTATATTTCCATTTGCATCCAGTTTGGTTTTAAAAACCCACTTACATGGGATCACAGTCTTATCATGAGGTAGGTCAGCAAGGGTCCATGTCTCATTTTCTAGTAAGGAGTTATATTCACTGTCCATTGCTTTTATCCATTCATGAGCATTATTGCTTTCCAATGCTTGCTTTACTGTATCAGGATCTGGTTCACCATTACCTTCCTGACATAAGAATGTAGACATTGGTTTTTCATTTTTTCTTGGTCGCAAGACTTTGGCATTAGTAGATTCATCTTTGTTCAGGTTGACAGTCTTACCAGGCAAATATTCTTCATCACTATCACTGTCTTTTATTGTACTGACAGATTCATAAGAACTGGCACTACTCATGTTTGAGTTAATATTGTCTAGCTCTACTTTATTCTTATTTTCTAGTTGTTTTTCATCAGGTTTATTTTCAGTCTTTTCAAATTTCTCTTCTTCTTCCTCCCTTTCTTTATTTTGGTTGTGGGTAGTAAGTGGCATTAGTGCGAAGTTATTTTCTACACTTTCTTCCAAAAAAATGACATCTCTGCTTTTGACAATCTTTCCTTCCATTTCATCATAAAGTCTATAGCCTTTAGACTCTGGGCAATAACCAACAAATATCATTTCTTTTGATTTTCGGTCCCACTTCAACCGTTTTTCTTTTGGTATGTGCATCATAGCACGGCATCCAAATACTCTCATGTTTTTTACATTTGGTTTCACTCCGGTCCACATTTCTTCTGGAGTTTTGTATTCAATTGATCTTGTTGGTGAACGGTTTATCACATAGGCTGCTGTAGACACAGCCTCAGCCCAGAATATCTTTGATAATCTTGCATTAATAATCATACATTTAGCACGTTCAGTCAGTGTACGATTCATTCTTTCGCTCATGCCATTTTGTTCAGGAGAATATGGTACAGTGAACTGGCGTTTGATACCAGATTCTTTGCAGAATTTATCAAAAGCTTCATTAACATATTCTTTTCCATTATCTGATCTTAAGGCCTTTATCCTTGTTCCCAGCTGGTTCTCAACTAATTTCTTGAATTCTTTGAATTTATCTAGAACTTGGGATTTATTTGTCATGAAGTAAACAAATACCTTCCTTGAAAAATCGTCGATGAATGTTACATAATACTTGGCACCTCCCAGTGACTTTTCTTCCATTGGCCCGCATACGTCTGAATGTATTACCTCTAGAAGAGCGGAAGCCCTGGTGCCAACATGTTTGAATGGCTGCCTTGTTTGCTTTCCTTCAAGGCAAGTTTTGCAAGTAACATTCTCCTCAAACAGTTTCATATCTGCACCATCAGCTGAATGTTGTAGTTTCTGAAGGTCTTTATAATTGAGGTGCCCCATTCTCTGATGCCATAGATGAGCTGAAGATAACAAGGCAAATGTTTCATTGTAAACCACATATAAATTATTTTGTGTATATCCTGTCATAATCAATCTTGAGTTCTGATAAATTTTGCAGACTCCCTTACTGAACTTAACTTCACAATTGTTTTGAGTCATTTGATTAATAGACAGTAGGTTCACTGCCAAATCGGGGACATATAAAACATTTTTTACTTGAATGGTTCCAATGCATTGTTTACTTTCTCCGCAATAACTTTGGATGTTAACTTTACCACAGCCTTTCACAGACAATGACTTATTATCAGCCACTTTGATGCTGGTAACTGAAGCAGGCTCATAGTCATAAATCCAATCTCTATTGTTTGTCATATGCATTGCCGCTCCGGAGTCAATATACCAACATGCATTCTCTAAGCCTGGAGATGCCGAAAAAGCTGCAACATAGTTATTACACGGATCACTGTTATTTTTATTATGATGTTTCTGAGTTGAGCTTTGACTTGAGCGACAATATTTGGCCATGTGCCCGCCCATATTTATTGCATTTAAAGCACCGGGGTCCTTTGCCTGTAGACTTCTTGCCTTGATTTGTATTATTTTTCTGGTAATTTGAATAAAAGGCAGATGAATCACCAACGTCTTTAACATCCTGAAGTATCTTGGTTTTAACCAAATCTGTACTTATTGTCACACCTGAGCTTTCCATTGCCATAATCATAGGTTTATATGAATCTGGTAGTCCTGCGAGGAGCAGCGTGCCCAGCCACTCATCATCGACTTGAAACCCTATGTTCCGAAGCTTGTGTGCGCATGTTATCACTTTATTTACATATGTTTCTACATTTCCGCAGCTTTCTAAATCTGTGGTGATTAATTCTCGTAGCAGACCTACCTTCCTTGTTAAGCCTGAGTCATCAAAAGCCTTACTTAAGTTCGACCATACCTCTTTCGCCGTTTTGGCTTCCTGGATGTGAACATAATTTATCGGATCGAGCAATAAAATTATTTTCGATCGTGCTTTCGTGTCTTCACTAGCAGTGAAGGTAGGTTTATCATCCTTGGATACATTTAACTCGTCAACGATGCATTTCCACAGTTCCTCATGTTCGAGGTATGTCTTGACAGCGAAACTCCACGTTGCGTAATTTTCCCGACCTTGTAATTTCTCAATCTGAGCCATGTGGCTATTTGAAGACATCGTGATCGTAATAATTATGCTTTCGCAAACAAGTTTATGCCTGAAAAAGCTGAAAACAAAGCCCGCAACTCGGTTTTATCGCGCAGTTACTTTATATCGGTTTGAGGTTATCAACGCGTGTTGGTAACCTATTGTAATCGCGAAAATTTTTACTTTTCCCTAGTTCCCTACAACTACACCTAATCGGGCGTCTGGGCCCATAACCTATCAACTTTAGATTAGTAATTGAGGTTTCTAGATATCTAATCTAAGGGAAAATATAAAGAAAAGGCGGAGCGGTTTTATAAGTAGAAACATGTAATGTCAAAGAGACAGAAAACAGAACAGAGTTTTATAATTAGTATAACTACAAGCGCCCTCTATGACGGAACTAATTATGTGGGCTGCGTTCATTTCCAATAGAAACAATCATAATAAAACAAGTCTTAAGTGGTCACAACTTGACACCTTGCTTCTTTTCAGTAGTGACCTAGTACAACCTTTGTTAAGTCACTGAAGAAGCAAAGTTTCAAACCGCCCGAGGACCTAAAGTCGTCAAACCATCTCTCAACAGCGACCGCGTGTTTGCGCTCGGTCTGTGGCGTGTCAACATTTGCGTCCACGCGCCTCTGTGTGCGACGACGACAGTCATTAAATCTTGCCAGACATCTTTACAAAGTTGGTAACACTGACGAAAAGATGTTTTAATTTATTAGCCTGTAGAGAAAAATAAACGCAACGTACAGTCTGATATCCTCAAGGATGTTATAAGTACTATCGTATCCTAGAATTATAGGTATTGTCTGTGGTCTGGTCACACCATTCACCATACCTATCTTCAAATGTATAAGACCTATTGTAAAAACAGCAAATGGCAATAATAAATGATATGATGATTTTTAGTTTCTGGAAAGAAGGTCGAAGGCCATGATTTTAATGTTCCTGTTTTATTTTAACTTAACTCAATTTAAACAGAGACATTACAATGCCTTTAAAGATAAAATATTAATCTGAAATAGACGGAGCCGTATAAATATATAGGTTCTCTAAGACGGAGACTTTATTTCACTTTCGTAGCATTTATTTATTTTTTATTTATTAAGTACCTACTTAAATCAGTTGTTGTACTAGTAACACACATTTATTAAACAACTAATCGAAAAGCTGCGTCAATTCTGCGATGATTTCTGATTTGTAAACATCATCATTTTGAAACTAACATAAAGACATAACTTGAACATGTTACTATCTTCGCTTACGTCTATGCGCCCACGCGTTCCAACGACGCTCATTAAATACCAGACTCTTTACAAAGTTGGTAGCACTTTCATAAAGAAACAACTACTTTAATACTAAAATAAACCTTCCTAGATAAGCGTTGTAATATGCAAGACAACAATTCGTAAACAAAAAGCCAAAACGCTGCATCAGCTCTGGGATGATTTCGGATTTGTAAACATCGTCCGAAGTTAAAGACGTCATTCAACACTTTAATGTTTGCTTGCATCTGCGGCATGTCAACATTTGCGTTCGCCACGAGCGCGTTTGTCGACTAGTCATCGGAGACGCTACCAGATGTCCGGCTTTTGGAGTTCTACACTTGTCGTGTTTTGTGATAGGATTTAAAATATTTCAAAGTTTTCTTACGATATCGTAAATAATCAAAATCAAATAAAAAAAACTTTTTGTACATAATAGAAACAACTACAGTACAAACAAAACACAAAAGAGAGAAGACAAATGGCGGTATAATCTTTTGCGGCAAATAATCTTAGTGACAGTCGTTTAAAAGAGCTTATTTTTCACATTTTTATGCTTATTTAAATCGATGCAAAGGCGTAAGACAGTGGTCACAAATGTTGCTAGTTTAAGCACCAGATTTTTCCGATTTACCTGAATAAGACCTTAATTAATATATAAATAAGCATTTTATTGCACACAATATAATATTAATTAGGTAAATTGGAAAAATCTGGTGCTCAAACTTTAATAATAATTCGTCACGACTTTTCTCATGTTACTCATACGACATAATATATCTATAGCTCCATTTCTTGATCACAAAACTTCGTACCATTTCAACTAAGCATCTTCTAATTACTAAATGGGGAATATATCAAAGAGATCGAACAGGCCCTTAGGGAGTTACAGTAACTTTGAAAGGTCGAATACCCGGAATACTTACAGATAATCTTGAACGCTTGAGATGGAATCAGAATTGGCTGCAGAATTTAATTACTTACAGCCTCGGTCGCTTAGAAGCCTTAACCTTTGGCCAATGAAACGTAGACTATTTTATACTTAATTAGGTAGAGTAAGTAGAACGGAAAAGGTCGACAATTTAATGTAAATAAAGCAAGCAAACTTTTTTATACTAAATCAAATGCAGATTGCAAAAGGATATAATTTTACCGGATTTTATACTCGTATCCAATCACCCCATATTCTTTGTTAATTTTAATGCTGTGTTTTGGGAAAACCACTTAAACATATTTAATAGTTTACATAAATATAAGTATAAGGTACATTAGAAAGAAAGAAAGAAAACAACATTAGAACAGCTTACTTTTTATAGTGGGTTTACTATGTGGAAAATCTATTCTCCAACGCGAGAGATCAGCTAATCTTGTCTTGTCCCGTACTCAAATTTAGTTTTTTAGATTCGTCATTTCCAACCTAAGTTTTCTGCTACTTGACCTGATAATTAATTTATTTGTTATTGAACTATTTTCGCCGTGTGGTACCCAGCGTAGAATCGAACCACATTTCTTTTACTGGTTCCATTTAAAATAGTAAAATGTGTTAACTAACGGTAGCTATCGAAAAAAATTAATGAACTACGGAAAAAATCCAGGGAATAGGCAGCAACATTCACCTGTGTGATATGAAACAATTGGGATCCCCAACGTGCCTGCTAACGTGGGGATTATGGTATTTAATTGACCTTTCTTCCTTATATGAGCTTTAATCCTCACACTGAGGCCTTAGCCCTGCAGTGGCCTATAGAGTATAGGCTTTATGTAGTAAGTACAATTTTATATCTTTATTGTCAATCTAAGTTATTACAGCTGTTTACAACCTCAGGCAAATTGTCCAAGCGCTGTTACCCTTGAGTCGGTTTAAGTATCTATACTCCGTACTTAGTGGGATTAAATTCACATGAGAGTGGTTCTCCGCTAAGTAGGGTAACCGCTATGAAAATAGAATTTATTATCTTATAAAGATAACCTCATTCTTTTAAAAGGATAGCGGAAAGTGGTTTACATTTGCCCTTTTTTCATCTCTACCTTCAAAAATAGACTCAACAATGATGATGTCTTTCATTAAAATCTGTATAAAAATAGCAGTTTCTAATTTCAATTCTACCTAGATCTAGATTTCTAGTCTATTCCCAGCTGTTGTAAGAAATGGTAATATGACGAATCTTCCGAATCTGATGCGAAACCAGGTCAGTATTTTACGATTCAAAAGATCTATTGAAAGCTGCGCAGCGGTTCTAGAGAACAGACAGACAGACACATAAATAAACACAGATGATATGTTCAAACAATCTCTGTATGAGTCAAACCATGGTCGAAGAAAACAAGGTCTTCCATTCGGACCACGTGACTGACACAAGCCTACGTCATTTTGCGCTGTTCATCCTTGTCTATAATAATTTGTTAATAGACAAGGGTGAATAGCGCAAAATGACGTAGGCTTATGTCAGTCACGTGGTCTGAATGGAAGACCTTGTTTTCTTAGAACATGAGTCAACCGTATCGCGCTATGTGCCATTACATAGTAAGATTTGGTTTGGTTCCTTGAGACAAGAACATTTTTATGGTTCGTTACGATGTGTAAAGTAGGCAGCACATGCAGCTGGACAATCGCACTAGGTAGGGGTTTCGCCTCTACTACGGTATAAAGGCGCTCTCAAACTCATTATGTCCATAATAAGTACAAGAAAAATATAAAACTGAAGTAAGAAATGGCCTGAGTATAACTTGGTGTTATGTAGTATACCTACCTGCTTGTATACATTTCACTGCTGGACCATGAACAAATTCCAGTTATCCAAAATAGCTTTCAAGTGACTTGTCGTAATCAAAAATCACTTTTGTGCTTTTTACCCTATCACGGCATCGCGTTACTAATCGCGATTAGTCGCCTATTAAGGCCTGTATTCACTTTGATTAGTGCGAGTGCAGGTGATTAGTAATTGCGAGTGATTAGCACAGGTGTGTAGTGCGAGTAGTGTCCAATTCTGTCCAATTCTGTTGTTTAACTCGCAATTACTAATCACTTGCACTCGCACTAATCAAAGTGAATACAGGCCTTTAAACAATTACTTACCTCTAATGAACGACTGAGTGAATGAGAACGAATGAACGACTTGAATGAATGACTTGCTCGCTCGCTCAAAGAATGCGCGGTTCTCACGCACTTCACTTAATTCAATTAAAAGTGTTATGTTTGTTAATTATTCAAGTTTTTTATGAGGGTAGTTTTTTGTGGTGTAATAAAATCGTGTTATGGATGCTGTTATTTATTTTTGAATTCGGAATGGGTTAATTACGTAATGGTTATACTTGAGCGAGTTTTAAGGGCGTTTTCTTTCACATTGACTTATTTGTGTTACTTTAACAAATTTCTAGGTTACTTTTACAAGATTTTTATTAGATTTGGTCAAATTTGGTCGACTACGTTAGAATTAAAACCAATTTTGCTAAAACTTTCTTTGTACATACCTATTATATTTTCATTCCTAACCGATTTTCTATAGTAATTAATACCTACATTAAAATAATTAAAACTATATCAGATTCAGTACCTAGAACTATTACTTACTTTCTGAAAGAGTTTTTTTCAACGACTACAAGTTATTATTTCTTGCTAATAGACCAGACATAAACATTGTAAAAAGTTTTGACTGTTAAATTGATGATTGACAGTACTCTATGAATCCGTTCGATATTTAAAAATCCAGAAACGGAAAAGTTATGGGCGCATCCAATTTAAAAACAATAAAAAGCCCTTCACGACATCAGAATTCCAATCATAAATGGTCTAGCAACTTTAACAAAACAATGAAGCGATGTATGGACGGGCTTTGAATATGAAATTAACCAATCAATGTATGCAGGGCCAATTATGACGTTATGCATTGAGAATACTGATCGCGAATCGTTCGAAATATGAAAATATTTAATACGTTAATATTTTGTTAGGGTTATTTTACCACTGTGTTCGTTCGACACCACTTGAAGGCTAGTTATTTTTCCGTATGTAATGTGTGATGTCATGACGCAATAGTATCTATACTAATATTATAAAGAGGAAAGGTTTGATTGTTTGTTTTTTTGTTTGTTTGTTTGTTTTTTTGTTTGTTTGTTTGCATCGAATAGGCTCCGAAACTACTGAACCGATTTCAAAAATTCTTTCACTGTTGGGAAGCTACATTCACCCTGAGTAACATAGGCTATATTTTATTTTCAAAAAAATTAGGGATCCTTACTAAAACTTCAATAATGTAACCCAAGGTGTGAAAAAAATACGTAAAATATTCCTAATAATTGAAAATGCTCCGAAAGTACTGAACCGATTTTAGTGAAACTTGGCACAAAGTTAGAATATACCTTAGGAAAGAACATAGGCTACAATTTACCGCGGGAAATTTTCTCATTCCCACGGGAACAATTGTTAAAGCGGGCGGAGTTGGCATAAAGATAGAATAGACCTTGCGGAAGAACATAGGCTAACTTTTACCGCGGGAAAATTCCTCATTCCCACGGGAAAAACTATTAACGCGTGCGGAGCCGCGGCGGGAAGCTAGTTATTTATATTAGGTAGATTTAGGTGTAAAATCTTTTAGCTGCCAATTATTAGTTAAGTTCAAACTGATATCGCATCGCCCCTTTTTGATCGTTTGATCTCTTTTTTATTGGTCGGCCGGTCTTGGTTTGAGCAAAGCTTTTAACTTCTAAAATGACGTCATTAAGTGTTCTGATGGAGTCTATCATACTAATATTATAAGAGGAAAGATTTGTAATTTGTGTCTGTGTGTATGTTTGTAATGAATAAACTCAAAAACTACTGAACCGATTTCAAAAATTCTTTCACCATTAGAAAGCTACATTCACCCTGAGTAATAAAGGCTACCTTTTACCGCGGGAAAATGCCTCCTTCCCATGGAAAAAACTGTTACCGTAATGAATACGTATATGTAATGAATAAAATAAATTTGAATTTAAAAAATCCATAATGATATAAAGTGCGTGAATTTTGGCGTTCTTCATTAGATTCAGTGGTTTATTAAGCTTCCTATCATATTTATTTGCGTTGAAATGGTTAAAAGAGGTATTTTTGATTATATACTAGTATACCTATCAACAAAATATCAATTTATTTCTAGGAGGTATACGCATTATAGATTTTTTACGATGTGGAAATCAACAATAGAAAACCATTCAATGAGTTTATTTGAAACAAGGAATAAAAAGCAAAACGGTTTAGTCAATGGTGCATTCTTGTTGGTCATACAAATGTACAAACACATTAAAAATATGTAATAAAATAATGATTTTATTGATAAAAATATCTGAATCAAGGAGGGCGTTTGAGGATCAGCATTCCGGATAGGAAGTCACCAGGGAAGAGGATAGGTCTTCATCGCAACGCAACGCAATAATCTGGAGGCATAAAGATAACTATTAATTGCTTGCTACTAACAAAAGAAGGTCATTGAACTGTACCTTAATATTTTTCATATCTGGGTAGGCATTATTAATTTGTATTTACAGCCAAAACATGAATTGATACTACCAAAACATGAATTGATTATACTTAGATGATGTAAATAAATATCTAAGTTAGACTGATAAAATACTGGATTTACGTAGGTACCAGTCCATATTGGTCCACTTCTACATAAAAACGAATTAAAATGGACCCCATCATCATGAATCAATAGGTACCTAATGTTAGATTGAATTTGATACACAAAAAGTCGTTGTAGATACTAAGTAGGTAGTAAGTTTCGAACCTATTTACTTTCAATCTATTCAAATTATCTAATAATACAGTGTATAAGTAGTAGGTAGGTACAGTACGTACCTACCTAGCTACATAACATACCTACTAGGTTTTTTATAATAGATTTAGTTACATTCTTTTGACTATTCACGCTTGAAATCAGCTCAATATAGTTACTTACAAACAGATAAATATAAATTCTCTTTAATAATAAATAGGTACCTATAACTTTTTATTACAATAGGTATACATAATGTATAACCTATGAAGAGGCTTGAACCTATTTAACTTCGCCTAGGTCCTACTTAAAACGAAAAGCTCTAAAGGTCTCCGAGATCTCTCCACAACCACAGTTCAATGACCGCCAAAATATAATAAAACGCAACATTGTAACGAGATTATGCTGTTTAAACATCTCAATAATATCCGTACGTGATAATTTTTTGTTAATTTTAATAACAAATGTCGGAACAATAGAATATTTTTACAAAAACTTTGTAATATTACCTATTTATTTGACTGAAAGTGGACATGCGCGGTAGAGCTTTCAGTTGTAAACAAAGTTACAGAAAGTTTACTAAAGCATAACACTTACAAAACTAATAAGAACAAACCTTATGAGACGTGGAGCACTCAAAATCCAAAATCTGCTTACAAATACACAATCCACTTGGATTTTAGACACAGCATTCCTTAGCAAAACACTCGTTTCAAACTAGTAGCTTCCACACACAATCGTCGGAGCACTTTTTTGAGAGAAAATCTTACTGAAACTCACTTTAAACACACTTGTTAGCACTGAATAAGTTGCTGAATACACTTGATAACTCGGGTTTTGGGTGGAAATAGCGTTTTATCACGTAAAAACTTAAAAAACCGTCGTAAACAACCGGAGCAACACTCAGCACGCGACGGCCATCTTCCGCTAACGTAAAGTTTGACGTTAAATCTACTAGATGGCGCTAATAAAGTTTTATTATTATTGTACAAGTTTTGTAAAAATAGTTTCTTCATACATACACTATTTTAAAATTTTTGTGAACTTAATGATGTCTTTGATCGTAAATACATTTGGTTTATGAATAAATACCACTCAACCATTAATTGTTTTAAAAATATCAGAAAGAGCAATAATTTTCATTTATAGCAACACTCAATATTTTAATGGCAATACTGAACTTGTGAATGTTGCCATATATAAACTTACTACTAGTTTAGTAGAATTTAAAATCTATTGGCACTATTTGACACGGCAGGCAGCTTAGCATAGCAGCATTATAGTTTTAAATACACAAACACAATACTCACAATTTGTTTTCTCGACGGTTGTTATTTTATGTGAGTTTTTTTTACATCTGTGGTATTGAAAAAGTTTGTTGTGTTTTGTTTTCGCAACTTTTAAACACGATAAATATTAGATCAATAAATTGAGGAATTAAAGAAGGAATAAAAAAAGTGCACTTTATGTGAAGTCCCACAGTCAGTTGTAAAAAAACCTTTTTAAGAAATTCATGTATGATTTTTAATGCATGCGTACAAACTGATAAACTAGCTGTCTATATGTATACAATAATAAAATAACTAAAATACAAAATACTTTATTAACACCAAAAAACACACAAGAAACAATAATAATAATAATATCGATAATAATAATAATTATAATATCTTTCTTTCTTTCGTAAACTCAACATTAGGTATAATAAAAAAGGTATGTTCACTAACAAATAATTACAAGTGCATGTAGAAGTAGTACGAACGGAGTCTTTGTAAATTTTTTGAATTTTCAGTAAACCGGGCAAATGCAATATTTAAAAATTTCATTTTTCATTTCCTAAACCCCTACAAAAATTACCATAAATAAATTTATGAAATATTGTACAATGAAAATATTACATCACTACATAGTATAAAACAAAGTCGCTTTCACTGTCCCTGAAATTTTCTTTCAATGTCCCTGTTATAAGTATCTCGGATTAACTGTTGATAGTAACTTTTCTTGGAAGCTTCACGTAAAAAACGTATGTAATAAGTTAAGAGTAGCTCTGGATAATTTCTTTCATTTGAAATACACTGTTAACGGAGCCACGTTGTATACACTATACTTTGCGCTGGCGGAGTCGATACTATCTTATGGTCTAAGTAGCTACGGAAGAACATTCACCTCGTACCTAAACAACATTAAAAATATACAAATAAGATTCTTGAAGGCCTTAGTAGATAAAAAAATAAAAAAACAACTTAATAAAGAATATGATAAATTGTTTAAAATCTGTAATACACTATCGGTCCATGAGATGGTATCATTTCTGCTCTTGGTGGAGGAATTTAAAATTAATGATCATAAACAAGAAATACCACAACGTTGTAATTTGAGAGGAAAACCTAGGCTTTTTGTACCTAACGTTTGCAATTACTATGGTAAAAGAACTAAAGCATTTTTAATACCTAAGATTTTAAATAAGTTACCCTTGTCTTTAAGAGACGAGAATGTGTCAAAAAATGTTTTTAAATCAAAAGTAAAAAAACAGCTGTTGGATTGTTAATTATTGTGTGAAACTGGGTATTGTTGCTGGTCATGTGTGTGGATTCTTTGTTTAGTAGGTGATGACAACTGTGTGCTTTGTAAGGTTGGGTGCACGTAAGCTGAACACTTTGGACTTTGTATAGTTCTTATGCCTATAAATTAAGAAACATACCGCGATACGCGTGTAAGGCTTACCCTGCACTTGACTTCAATTTTTATAATACTATGGATGGAAGCTCAACCTTATTTTTCCCGCCAACAAACTGTTGCACAGTTTGGCAGGTCTGACGTATAATGTTTTTTGTACTTTTCCCAAATAAAAATATTTTTTATTTTATTATTATTTTTTTTTTTTTATGTCCTTATTTCCCTATGTCCCTATGTATGCTTAAATCTTTAAAACTACGCAACGGATTTTGATGCGGTTTTTTTTAATAGATAGAGTGATTCAAGAGGAAGGTTTATATGTATAATAAATGCATAATATACTTAAGGATAACCCACAATAACTATTTTGCCGTGCGGAGCCGGGGCGGGTCGCTAGTAGTTTATAAAAAAAAAAAAAAAAGTTTATTTGACTAAAACTAAAAACATTAACCAATTACAAATTGGTTGAAGACAATAATATATTTAATTGGTTTTCAAATTATAATCCCCAAACTAGGTAAAAACCTGTAACTTACCTAACTAATGTATGATCTCTCCACAATTGGATGTCTTTTCTTTTTGTTTAAACATACCTCTTGAAATATACCAATTTTTGTTGAATGCGAATTTAGCCGCACTACTATATTTAGGTGGAAAAATCGCTTTTTAACATTCAGTTCGCCTTTGCGCATTTTTTGTGCAATAAATAATTTTAATTCACTTATTCAACAGAAGCTCTAAAATTATTCGTTACGAGGTTTGACATTTCATGTTTTTATAATTGTCAAAAATACATAGCTTTTAAAACGAATCTCTTTAAATAATAAAGTAAAAAAATTTACTTATAGAAATAAGACTAACTACAAAAAATTGTAACGTGAACCCGGGCCGGGCATCACCTATTCTTTATCAATCTTTATAACAGTAATTATTTTGGACTGCGAAATTGGTAACGCCTTTTTTATTTTTTTCTGAGACACGACATATTCTAACACGGACGCTCAAGCCATGTTCACACACACGTCACATCACAACGATCATGACATGCATGAGTCGGCCGGCACCATAGTAGAAAAAGGTAATCAGAAACTGGTAATACTTTTTGGCAATGTCATCGTAACTGTCAGTCAGTCAGTCAATGGCTCAATGCTACAAAAAGAAAACAAATAAACAAAAGAATGAAGAAATTACACCAAAAAATACCAATGTACCTATGTGGATTATTTTGGTATGTACAAGTAAATTCGCTCGGTCAGAGAGTCAAGTTTCTCTAAATATTGTGTTAAACTTTTGTGAAAATGTTGAGGTTATCTCTACACATTTCAATTTCATTGTGTTTCTTTGGAAATTAATTTATGTGATAGGGTTTTTTATTTGTTTATTTCAGATAAAGCCAGCATTTCTATTAATTGCCAGACTTTACAGGGCCTTAGCCTCCTTAAAAATAAAAACAAAACCTCAGACAGACATACATACATAACTAGACAACGTAGACAACCAAAGATTATGTAGTGATGTAAATATCCTAAAGCTAAAAATTAATACTTTGACTTTAATTTGACTGTGACTATAATATAACAAAGACGAATACAAATAATTTATTATGTTACCAATAATATACATTCAATATACCACAAAAATTACTATTGATTAGTATTAAAACTGGATGTTATGAAAATATAGTATGCAACAATACAAACTAAGTTAATTTACAGTAGCCACCACATGCAGCTAGACATGTTCACCTTGTAGGGCCCATATTCTGTAGCAATAGGGGTGAATATCACAGAATGAATATCCCACTGCATGTGTTGGCTTCTGTAGTATTACTAAATTATTGATAGTTTATTATAGAATAGATTTTAATTGAATAAAATATACAGCAGGCCAAGAACCGGCTTTATAATTTTTTAAATGTGAGTTCCCTTTTAGGATTAGGATTTCGTTGGTTCCGAACAAACAAAGATTTAGCAGGAGGTTAAAAATAATTGTAAGCAGAAAATAAAATTTGTAGAAGTTATAAGTCAAGCGCTACAGATCGTCAAATGTGGTCCCTCACATGAACTATGTGAATTAATATATTTACTGAATGTCACCTTAACACTAACGTAACGAAGTAAATCCAATAATGTTGAGGTCCCTCAGTTCTCCTCAGTCCTCCTAGTTCTACATATTAATATTAAAAATCTTTTATGTTTTAAATAAATAGATTGACTTGGCCATTGCATGAAAACACAATGTATCTCACAATTAATACATATTATTGTATTAAATTAGACTGTTTAGTGCAATTGAAATAGAAATAATTTTACTGCAGATATGTTAATATACATTTATTGCACATAAACAACACAAAAATTTGTTACAAATTTAATTGCAAAGGCGAGCCTATCGAGAAAATTGCGAATTTAATTAATTAATTTTTTTTTTGTTCTTCGAATTTTTTTGGGGCTTACGTTTTGATTAATCTCGCGTCAGAAAAAAAGCCAATAAAGCTGAGCCCACACGAATATAATTATTATTTTGGTACTTTTAATTAACGCTGGCAACCCCTTCCCACCACCCGATCGATTTAATTTTTTTTTGGGTGCACAGGGAGTACAGAGCAACTGAAAAAAAAATTAAAGTCGCTGAGCCCACATTTTTTTTCTTTTTTTCCCCACCCCACTACACCCGCACCCACCGCCCGCGGCCTGCCAGCACGAAGGTTATAGGAAAAGGATGTTCAGGGAAGTAGCCAACGGAGTTTCAATGCAGCTGAAGCCACATGAAGGATTTGGTCGCTAGCTCTTAGTGTACTACTTCAACTACTTGTCATTTATAACTTTAACAGTTCTAGGAATATACACGATAAAGAAAATAATATAAATTACTGAATACACAATTATACATATAAAGTTGACGAGACTCGCGAGATTAAGTCAACCGTCATGGTTTTCATCATTTCTCAATTCTTCTGATATTCCCATCTCACTTTTTTGCTTTTTCCATCTCGGCCAAATGACATACTGATATTTACTATTATATACAAAACTATTCATGGTTTTAGCCCATACAAATATTGGCTTTTCCGTAGAATCAGCATATCTCAGAAAACACGTTAACAGTATGGAAAATAATGTAATAAACATTGAGCTGCGTACAAATAGCAATATGACTGGAGTATCAAAACTGTGATAAGGCAAAACAGCGCTGATTTCTTGTAAAATATAAAAATGCAGCAGCAGACTGAAACAGGATATAAACAACCGAACACACCTCACGTCCAGCAACAAGGAAACAACAGTTAGAATGCTCACAACTATCAAAGGATAGAAAATATATATGATCAGTTCCTGCGATTGTCTTTCTATATAATATCGTATGCTTATTTGGTCGGTCTTATTTGGATTTTTTTTCGAATCGAAATGCTTTAAAGTCCAACTGGATCCATGCACATTTTCTATCATAATAAAAACAGCTCTCAGATCGAATACAGTTTTCGCATACGGCTGTTCCCACTCGCCAAATATCTGCGTGCAAGCATGATTATCAAAAGGCCAATTGCTCAAATTAGAATCGCAGACGGTCTGATACTCCATATTTCCAGAACAGCTGACATTACCAGTGTTCCGAATTATGCATCTTTCAAATACAGGGTACAATTCAGCAAAATTTGTTTCCAATGCGTTCCGTAGTTTTAGAGATGGGGACCATATTTGAAAATCTGATGCTACCGCTTCGCTAATCCCGCCGTAGTCTTCGGGATTCCATGTCAATCTGCCGTCGAACCAGCTCATGATAACCCACGAGTAAGCCGTGAAGATAGCATCTTCGTCGAGCTCAAATTTGTTCAGAATCATTTTTACGGCAACATGAATCACTGCATCTTTACCCTGCAGTGGCGGTAAATAATATTCATCGCACTTAGATAAATCTTTGTGTAGTTTGGTTTCCCATGAAAGGTCCGGACTTCTATTATCAAGAACACAAACCTCACATGAGCAAAAATAAAATATAAATAAAACAAAAAACCACCTGATCACCGCCATTATTGGCCACGAACTGATACTCGACATGAAACTAATATGAATTTTGCATATACCTACATGTATTTATTTACCTTTCTACATAATCATACTTATATTATAAAGAGGAAAGATTTGTATTTTTGTGTGTGTATGTTTGTAATGAATAAACTCAACTACTGAGTTGATTTCAAATTCTTTTATCATTAGAAAGCTACACTCACCCTGAGTAACATAGGCTACCTTTTATTGCGGGAAAATGGCTCATCCCCACGGGAAAAACTGTTAACGGAGCCGCGGCGGAAGGCTTGTAATCACTACATAGTATAAAATAAAGTCGCTTTCTCCGTCCCTATGTCCCTATGTCCCTTTGTACGCTTAAATCTTTAAAACTACGCAACGGATTTTGATGCGGTTTTTTTTAATAGATAGATTGATTCAAGAGGAAGGTTTATATGTATAATACATGCATAATATACTGAAGGATAACCCACAATAACCATTTTCCCGTGCGGAGCCGGGGCGGCTCGCTAGTCACTATCACTACATAGTCACTACATAGTATAAAATAAAGTCGCTTTCTCCGTCCCTATGTCCCTATGTCCCTATGTCCCTTTGTACGCTTAAATCTTTAAAACTACGCAACGGATTTTGATGCGGTTTTTTTTAATAGATAGAGTGATTCAAGAGGAAGGTTTATATGTATAATACATGCATAATATACTGAAGGATAACCCACAATAACCATTTTCCCGTGCGGAGCCGGGGCGGCTCGCTAGTCACTATCACTACATAGTCACTATCACTACATAGTATAAAATAAAGTCGCTTTCTCCGTCCCTATGTCCCTATGTCCCTATGTCCCTATGTCCCTTTGTACGCTTAAATCTTTAAAACTACGCAACGGATTTTGATGCGGTTTTTTTTAATAGATAGAGTGATTCAAGAGGAAGGTTTATATGTATAATACATGCATAATATACTGAAGGATAACCCACAATAACCATTTTCCCGTGCGGAGCCGGGGCGGCTCGCTAGTCACTATCACTACATAGTCACTACATAGTATAAAATAAAGTCGCTTTCTCCGTCCCTATGTCCCTATGTCCCTATGTCCCTATGTCCCTTTGTACGCTTAAATCTTTAAAACTACGCAACGGATTTTGATGCGGTTTTTTTTAATAGATAGAGTGATTCAAGAGGAAGGTTTATATGTATAATACATGCATAATATACTGAAGGATAACCCACAATAACCATTTTCCCGTGCGGAGCCGGGGCGGGTCGCTAGTCTACATAATAAAACTGTAGAGGACGAAAATCTGTTCACAGACAAAATATGCTATTAACCGATTCAGGGGGATGTAAGAAGTGATATTTGACGGCCCCGTAGCCTAGTTGGTAGTACGTCTGCCTACTGAGCACAGGGTCGCGAGTTCGAATCCCGCCCAGGGCAAACATTCGTGTGATGAGCACTTGTATTATAATATCAGTTGTTACCCATAGTACAGGCTCTGCCTAGTTTGGGGTCAGATGGCCGTGTGTAAGATATTCCATATATTATTATTATTATTTATTTTAAAGAACACATCCAATTTTTTTTATTTTTTTTTTATTTTCTGTTCGTCGTTCGTGAAAACAATTCGTTCAGAAAAAAAAGTTCAAAATGGCGGCCATTCTTCCCAATTTTGATTACATTTGCATCCTATTTTAATTTGTCTACTTATCACAAAATCATAAAGATAATATACAATAATAAAAAATCAGCAAGTGAATTCATTGGCCTATAGCGTAATTTCAACTATAGTTGTTCACAATTTGACTTTATGATTTTACTAATATATCATAGGCATTAAAAATTTAAATGCTCTTAAATTGTCGCTAAAATTATTTTATTTTTCCTTATTTATATTTAATTACACACCCCATTTATTTTAAATATGATTGCCTATTTGTCTTTTATATCTGAAAATAATTTTAGTTGCCGAAACAAAAAATCGATGCCAGTTTCAATTTAGAACTACCTTCCAATTAATTTATTTAGTAGCCACTTCATGCTTAGTCGCCAATCCATTATTTTTAGCACCCATTTAAATTTTATTTATAACCCTAATTTCGATTACTTTGTCGCCGCGTTAAATACGTGCCGTTAAAAATTACTACGGCAAAAGTCGAAAAACAACGCGGGCGCAGCCGCGGGCAGACAGCTATTATGATTGATTTCATGTAGGTACCTAATTAATTTGATACTACAAAACGCCCCCCGTTTGGTTCAATGAAAATGATATTGTTGATAAAATTTTATATATCATGTCGTTAAAAGAAATATTCAAGGTTGTCTACTTAAAATATGTAAACTTCGGAGGTAGATAACATTATTCACCCTGGCCCCTATAAAACATGGTGGAAGTAAGTAAGTAAGTAGTAAGTAAGGAAAAAGGTGACTTAGTAAAAACTGAGAGGACAGGCTTAGTGATTCGATCACAATCGCAAAAAAACTCGTAAACGATAAAGAAATGCAAAAACCCAAAGACAAATACGGAATGATAAACAGATAAAGTGTTTTAAGTGTGAATAGAAGTAGGACGAAACTACTCGGTCATTACTAGTCCGCTGACGAAATATTTCAAGAAAGTTTTCAATTGAGTGAGGGTATCGGAAAACATTTTCCAAATAAAAGTTACTGCAGATATGTTACTAAGCGCAGTGATATGGAGATATTGATGATAATATTTGAGAGAGTCGGTAGCGAAGTAGCTAAGGCCGTTTACTTCTATACCAAAGGTCTCAGGTTCAAGCTTTGGCACGTACCAATATATTTTCGAACTAGCTTTCAGCCGCGGCTCCGCCCCCGTTAACAGTTTTTCTATTGGGAATGAGGTATTTTCCCGCGGTAAAAGGTAGCTTATGTTACTCAGGGTGAATGTAGCTTTCTAATGGTGAAAGAATTTTTGAAATCGGTTCTGTAGTTTTTGAGTTTATTCATTACAAAAATACAAATCTTTTCTCTTTATTTCTCTTTCCTTTTTAGATTGAAATGTACGTTTATTCGACGGTTTAAAGATGAAGGAAAACAATTTGAGGAATTCCGCAGTCACCTGCGAAGTAATTCAAAGGTTGTTTATGAATGTCAGACCCACACTGGGTCAGTGTAGTCGACTAAGGCCTATTCACCCTGATTTCAGGGTAAGCTCGAGTCCCTCCTGCCCTGCCAATGCCTTCGATAGTATCGTTGGTAAAAGTCGTCCAGTAATGACGTAAAGCGAAGCGCGATTTTCCTTTCTCTAAGGTATAGAGGTATAGACGAGACCTCGGTTGTTGCCCGTTGACTTCCATTCCGAAGTTCGCGGGTTCGAACCTCGGCACGTACCAATGTGTTTTCGATTTTAGAATTCATATGTACGTTTATTCGTCGCTCTTACGGTGAAGGAAACCTGCACTGCACACACCTGCGAAAAAATTCAAAGGTTGTCTGTGAAGTTGACCAACCCGCACTGGGCCAGCGTGGTCGACTAAGGCCTATTCACCCTGGTATCAGGGTCGGCTCGAGCCCCTCGGTGGGGACATATATGAGCTGTTAACGATAGACGATACCTTATTATAAGAGTGTCAATCAGACAAGCGCTATACGGTAGTATGACAGCTTATATTTTGTGATGAGTGAGAGTTTTTTATTTGTTGGACTGAAATACTAACTTTCCGTGTTAAAACACTAGGTACACTTCTCAAAAGACAATTTCTAACACATCTTTAGTTTGGAATGTTTTTATGAAGTTTTCAAAAGTAGGTTATGCGCAGTTGGAATCAAACTTCTTCAGTCCGTCCTATTGTTGTCGCCTCAAGAGGATATTGTTGCGGATCCCAGTCCCTCGAGGGTTTTTAAGTTTATTTTTAATGAAAGTTGCATTCTACTAGTACTTAGTTCATCTTGTTAAGAAAGTATAATTAATATCAATAAATACTACTATAATACTCCATGGGTTTAGGTAGGTACTTAACTAATTGTAAACAAAGCAAAAAAACGTGTTTTACATGTTACATTAAAATTGAACTTTGAGTAAGGAAATGAAATTAAATTAAATAATTTATTTTTAACTTTTGGACACTTGATCACTTAGTTAAGTCAAATAAAGTTACATTTAGTGGCGAGTTCAGCAAAGAAAGGATAGGTTGGTACCAACATTTTTCAAAATGGAGTGTTACTCGTTCGGGGATTAATGTAATAAATATCCCAACAGCGAAAGAATTTTGAAACTGGTTCAGTAGTTTCGAAACTTATTTAATGCAAAGAAACAAACTATCAAATCTATCCTCTTTATAATATTAGTATATAGATACCTACCTACCTATTAGGTATTGTTATAAATCAGAAATTAACTTAGGGATCTATCACACAGAGAGCGGTCACGCGGTCAAGCGTTCAAGGCGTTCTTTGTGTTGTATTACGTTACATAGATATACTCACACAGGAAGCGTTCGACCGTTCAACAGCGAGCAAATGGCACGCTCGAACGCGGAACGCGAACGCAGACCGCTTGACCGCGTGACCGCTCTCTGTGTGATAGATCCCTTTATCTGTTTAATACACTTTCAGGTCGTAATTTCAATGGAACTAATTTTGTAATGGAATTTGTTGCGATATACATAAACATATACAAGTGGCGACCCCATAGCAGGTTTTTTCTTTTTTGGTCAGTCTTTAACAGAGCGATGGGAAAAGCGCGCTGAGGACTATAAAGTTTATGACTAGAAAATAAAAAACCTTACCATATTGCGAAATTTCAATTGAACTAATTTTATATAACAGTAATTGTTGCCATAAACTCGAAAAAATTACACGTGGCGCCCCCAGAGTATTTTTTTTATGTTTCTGGGCAGGCCTAAGAGTACCTACCTACCTTGGTAGGTATCACGTTTTAATATTGTCAGTATGCTGTTGGACTAAAGAATAAAATAACACTAAATAGGCGCGCGCGCTTGACGTCGAGTTGCGTAAAATAGCTCGATGAACTAACTAACTAAGATATCTATACTAATATTATAAAGAGGAAAGGTTTGTTTATTTGCAACGAATAGGCTCCGAAACTACTGAACCGATTTCAAAAATTGTTTCAATGTTGAGACTACATGATCCCTGAGTAACATAGGCTACTCATATTTTATTTTCAAAAAAATTAGGGATCCTTACTAAAACTTGAATAATGTAACCCAAGGTGTAAAAAAGTACCCAAAATATATCTAATGATTGAATAGGCTCCAAAACTACTAGACCGATTTTGGTGAAACTTTGCACAAAGATAGAATAGAACTTGGGAAAGAACATAGGTTACGATTTACCGCAGGAAAATTGTCAAAGCGGGCGGAGTTGGCACAAAGATAGAATAGGTCTCACGGATGAATATTGGCTAACTTTTACCACGGGAAAATTCCTCATTCCCACGGGAAAAAACTATTAACGCGGGCGGAGCCGCGGCGGGAAGCTAGTCAACAAATAAATAAACTGCTTTAATAGTTTCAGACAAAGAGTTCGATTTCGTTATTGAAGATAAAAAAAAACAGTAGGGTAGACCGGGGACAAAAGTAACAAGGGGCAATAGTAACATCGGCGATATTTCCACACATATACAACGCTTAAATGTGTGCGTCCGTCAGATCACGCGTCTAACGTGTCTCGACCTGCTCACCAATCGGCGGCGCGCTCGCTGCGAAACAGAAGTGCTCAGAGGGAATTTTTGTTTTTCCACCACCACAAGTAAGTTTTTTACTCTGAATTACGCGCTTTTTTTGTAGTTAGTGAAGGATTTATAGCCAAATCATTGTAATCACTCTGTTGCTAAGATGATTGGCTGCCATAATTGTGATAATTCCACTGCTAAATTTCGATAGGTTTCTTGCAAATTTCATATTTTGTAAAATGTACTACTTGAGGGCAATTGTAACAGCAGGGACGGGGTCAATTGTAACGGTACAATCAACCCCGTGCTACAATTGACCCAACAGGTAATAATTTCATATTTTTTCAAATTTTCCAATAAAACAAAAACAATCGATTTTTACGTCGTATGTGATAGGTAATACTCAAAATTTTGTGTTTTGTTTTCCAGATGCCTCGAAAACGAATAAAAACTGATCGTGGCTCAAAAGACATTTTACTTTATGAAGAAAAATCAAATTTTCGACTGTCCTTCTCCTGCTGGTGCATATTTTTTGAGAGTGATCCGTTTGCTTAGTGAGCAAATCATGTTCGTTATAAGTCCATTTTATTAAGTTTTTTTTTAAATTCAGGGACGGTTGTAACAGGGGCAATTGTAACTTAATACAAAAAATAAAATAGTGTTTTTATACGTTTTACTGTCGTTATTCAACTAATATTAATCCTCAGAAGTTGTATTTGGCCCAAAGCGTTCCTGTGTTTACTTAAAGTTAATTTTTATTTTGTTTAAAGCTACTAACAATCTATTTTAATTTTGTTAAACTTTCATGTTGATTATTTAATAAGTTTATGAAAACAAGTTTCCTTATAATTGAGACTGATAAACAAGTGATTAAACTACGCAAAAAAGTGAATAAAAGTGGTGATATTAATCTACTCTGTCTTTTATTGTTTTCTAAAATGTTGTTACAATTGACCCACACTAGGGGTCAATAGTAGCAGTGAGACCCCTCGAATTCAAACTGGATTTTCGGTACGATAAATGCAATTTAAGTGTAATTCAAAAATAAAAGCATAAAGACAATGAAATTAACCTACTACCTACCAAATGATCCAAACTTTGGATAATGCGAGTAGATTTCGTGTTATAGGTAATTTAACAAAAAGTGTTACCATTGTCCCCGGTCTACCCTACTAAACGCGAACAAACTTATAACAAAACAGGCTAATAAATTTAACCCCCTTCCCGTTAGCCCCCCACTTCATCCAGGAAGTTTAAATTAGTTGTCACAGTGGATCTTATTCCCGGGAGCAACGAGGACAATCGAATTATAGCCGCCGCCATTTTGTTTTGTATTTCGTCGATTTATTGTGTTTTAGAGAGGGGTAATTTAGGCTAAGAGGTTATTAGACAACTAACTAACGGAAATTGAGGTTCCGAAGTATTTATGTAAGATAAAATAACATCATCAGGAGTACGTTCAGTCGCTTCGAGCGTAGTTGTTTGGTTAAATTTTAACCCGTTTGAGTTGCAACCGAGCCACTGAACGATCGAGTTGTTTTTATAACCTCAAATATTTAACGAGAGAAAATTCTTCTCCTGTCTCAATTTTTTCCACTTTTATATACATTACAGACGTATTAGACGTCTGTGATATACAAATTTAACAAAATTATTATAAAATAACTACGAAACAAAATGGCGGGCTTTTCGAGTCTTTTGATTTTGACATAAATTGCAAGCTTTAAACGTCAAATAGCTGTCAGAGTAAAAATTAACCATCTCATTAGACGGTTGTTTGGTTGTTTCGCTCTTAGCCACAGAACGGGTGAAACTACGCTCTGACAGCTGTCAGGGTAAAATTTCACCGAGCCACGGAACGGTTAGAGCGCGCACCAGAGCGCGCTCGAGTGCACTCGTACGAAGCGACTGAACGCGCCCCAGTGGTCGAGTGGTAAAACGCTTGCTCCACATTACGAAGGATACGAGTTCGAATTCCGTTGTAGCACTCGTCGAACGAATATCAGTTTGCGATACTTTCAAAATCTGAAGGCATTTATATTCGAAGACTAGCGACCCGCCCCGGCTCCGCACGGGAAAACGGTTATTGTGGGTTATCCTCAAGTATATTATGCATGTATTATACATATAAACCTTCCTCTTGAATCACTCTATCTAATAAAAAAAAACGCATCAAAATCCGTTGCGTAGTTTTAAAGGTTTAAGCATACATAGGAACATAGGGACAGAGAAAGGGACTTTGTTTTATACTATGTAGTGATAACATCATCAGTGGTCGAGTGGTAAAACGCTTGCTTCACAATACGAAGGATGCGGGTTCGAATTCCGTTGTAGCACTCGTCGAACGAATATCAGTTTGCGATACTTTCAAAATGAAATCAAATGCAGAAGGCTTTTATATTCGAAGATTTTACAAATCATTTTAGACGTCAAATCTTAATGAAGTTCGGTACCTACTAAGTTTTGCTCAAACCAAGACTGGCTCTCGTCTCACACTAATGAAGAACAAACTGTTAAAATATTTAAAGAGGCGAAGGCGATGCGATATTAGTTTGAACGAACTGTCTTTCCCCAGTTTGGTTGATGGAAAGATGATTGGAGTGGAGTGTGACTTCGATGGCCCCGAAAGAGTGGGCTGTGACGTCACCATTGACGGTGAAAACATACCCAAGGTGTCCCGCTTTAAATACCTCGGCTCTATGCTGACTATGACTACAAACTCTCGTATCGGTGACGATGTTAACCACAGAGTTAATACGGGTTGGTTGAAATGGAGAACCCTGTCCGGCGTCCTATGCGATCCCAAAATGCCAGTTAAAACTAAAGGCAAAGTATACAAAACTGTCGTCAGACCAACCATGTTATACGGCTCCGAATGCTGGGCTACATTGAAGAAGCAGGAACAACTCCATACAGCGGAGATGAAAATGCTGCGCTGGGCGGGTGCTGTAACGCGCTTGGATAAGGTGCGAAATGAACACGTGAGAGGTTCATTCAAAGTGGCACCAGTTACGGAAAAAGTTAAAGAGGGCCGACTCAGATGGTACGGCCATGTGATGCGACGAGACGAAAGCTTCTCCGTGAGGAAAGTGCTAAACATCAGCACCAGGAAAAGAGGACAAGGCAGACCACCGGCCACGTGGTGGTCCACTGTGGAGAGAGACCTAAGGCTGCAAAATATTCCACCGCTGACAACCCGGTACAGGTCGTCCTGGCGCAAATGCACAAGAAGGCCCGACCCCAAATAAAGTTGGGAAGGAGGCAGGAAGAAGAAGAGGTTGATGGAAAGATGATTCCGTGCTTGGGATGACACAAAGCCGTCGACGATTAGGTTTCTACGGATGTATAGGTACGGTAGGAACATGGTCCAAGAAAACAAGGTCTTGCAATTAGACCACGTGACTGACACAAGCCTACGTCATTTTGCGCTGTTCATCCTTGTCTATTACACGCATTCGACAAGGATGAATAGGCAAAATGACGTAGAAATGCTAATGCTCGTGTGAGTCACGGGGTCTAATTGCAAGACCTTGTTTTCTTGGACCATGTGTAGGAGTAGGACTGTTGCCTTTCTGTCCATTCGGAAGGCGCCTAATAGGTACCTATACCACCTAGCAAACAGGGACGAACAGCTTGTCAAGCTTGTGTTTCCCCAATTACGGAATCATTTTTCCATCCAAACAAACTGGGGAAAGTTGTTAAACGAGTCATGTCAGTAAACTAAGGCGGCTCAATAATTCTGATTTCAGCGTTTTTGATATAATCAAGGGTTTTTGAGTTAGGTTAACTTCGAAGGCTAACCCACAAGATAAGCAAGTATTAAATTCGAGATACGCGCCTCCCGTCCCGAATGAACAGCAAGGCAACAGTTCTACCGTACCTAAAACCGCTATAAATCTGTGATGATGATGAAACCACGTGTAGGGCAAAATCACTACAAAATATTTTTTGTTGTTTACACACAATGCATAGGTATATCGGAAAAATGAATTTAGGTAATCTTTTCCCGGCGTAGCCGCTGGCTGTAGTTTATAAAATGTTCTAAAACAAATACTTTTCAAACTAAATTATGACAGTATACACTACTTCATAAACTAATATTAGTTTCCAAACAGTCATACAATGCAATCTAATACCAGAGACCCGCTAAAAACTGTTGTACTGCGCAGTAACTAAAAATTTAAGTTGCATAATTTTATTGATGTGACTTATTTATAAAGCATGCTTTAAAAACCGATTTTGATTACACTAACACGAACGAACAGTAGGCCTACGTAACGCATTTGAGAAAATTTTCAAACGTGACATAGTCACATATGGGTCTTAGTTGTTGTGATACCGTCACATTTTGACACCTTTTCGAGATTCTTGCTGGTTATGTATACTGGAACTAGGAAGGAAGATGGCAAGTACGCTACTTATAATTTTTTAAAATATCTTTGTTCTTTGGACAATTTTATATAGGTAGGTACTTAACTAACCTTGCAATTTAACATTTGCACACTGAAAATGTTCAGTAGAATACATTGTTACTTTATAATTATATTTAAGACCCATCTTTTCATGTATTCTTGCAAATAAATTTTTATTCTATTCTATTCTGGAAGACGTAGCGTGATAGCAAAAGATATTTTTTTCACGTGATCGTAGCGTAGAAGTTGTGGCCTTTGTCCAAACAGTGAACTGCCGCAAACTATTAATGCAGACGCGACACGTCATATTTAGGATCTTCCCTCTAAAGAAATATCCATACTATTTCACTATGAACCTTTCTTTCTTGTTCAAATCGTTTGCCGCTAACTATAATTGTATTAATAGTGAGATAAATTATTGAGAAGAGACAGGAATAATCTCTTTACTGTGCCGCAGCTGAATAACACTAGTCCCAGGGGATTCTCACTCCGGAAGTGGTTTTGAAAGTCGATTTTAGTTTTAATGTCATTTTCCGATTGCAGCGCTCTTGAACAATAATTTCCGATGATAGTCTTCTATACTGCCTAGTTGAAAGATGGACAACTTGAAAGAATACTTGAGTAAGACTTAAGTCAATAAAAAGATAATTTAAAAAAATATATAAAACCGCCTTCAAGGTCCTAACCTACACTAAAAAATAAAAAATAAAATATAAATCTAGCTGAAAGCGTAGAAATTTAATATGGCTATTAATATTCCTTATTTACATAAATTGTAACATCATGTAAACTAAGTGAAAATTTACCATGACACTTGTTGTTACTCACACAAAACTTTAATTTGTTTTGTTTAGTACATAATTATATGCAGATTTTCTCACTACGTTTCCTTTACAGTCTTACGTTTGAATTTTATATTCTAAAACATTGCTATACTTGATTGGACTGTAACCTAAGTTTTCCAAATGGCGAACAACTGACCAAACCACTACGATACCGACGACGACGCTCGCCCGTTTAGTCTACGGAAAAATTCTTAATTTGTTATCTTTACTTGGGGTTTTCAAATCTTTAATCTATGACTAGTTTACAGAATATATGAACCAAAACCGCATATTTCTTGTTCTTTCAATTATAACAAAAGCAACGCAATGAGTGTGCTGTTATTTATTGAAGAGTTTTCGTTTTAGTCTTCTACTCCGCCATCAGATATAATCCAAATTGATATGAAACCATTTTAAGTACAAATTTTATCCATAAAATAAAAAAATAATGAAATCCATTGATAAGAAGCCGAGATATTGCCAAAACAATTTACCGATCGGGTATAACGGCATCGTCAATTGAGGAGTTATTTCCTCATATCTTCAAATTTAATCATCCGATCTTAGCGGGCACAGCAATTTACAATAAATTTTTAAAACATACAAATTTTAAAAATATTACAAGATCGTTATACATAATTATTAGTCACTAGCTTTTCGCCCCGCGGCTCCGCCCACGTTAAATTTTCCTGAATTTTCTTTGCTATAAACCTCACGGAGCCCGAGACCTTTCCAACGAATGCAAAACCGTGGAAATCGGTTCGTGCGTTCTGGAGTTATAGCGTCAGGAAGGAAAACCCGACTTATTTTTATATAGTAACAAAAATTAATCAATTATAATATATATCAAAAAGAAAATGAATCAATTATAATATATATTTAAAGACGAAAGAAGAAAAATAAAAAAAAATATGTCAGGTAAAAGTAATGCTAAATTAATGTCATCAAAAAACTCCTGCATAAACAGTAAACATTGCAAAAAACATTTTTCAACAAGATAATTTTTCAAGCCAGTTTTAAACTGGTTTATATTTTCTTCTATTTGTAATTCCTTTCTTATTATATATTTTTGCTGACATAGCAGGTGGACCCGAACTTATCATTGTTCGGGTCCGCCTGCTAGTTTGCTTGGAGTGTATTTATTTATCGTTTATCGACATTTTTTTGCGATTGTGAACGAATTACTAAGCATGTCGTCTCAGTATTTACTAAGTCGTTACTTATACCATGTATTATAGGAGCCAAGATGAATAAAGTTATATCTACCTCCGAAGTATACATACTTAATTGGAAGACCTTCAATATATCTTTTAATGACATGGTATATAAAGTTTTATCAACAATATTATTATCATTGAACCAAACGGGGGGCGTTTTGTAGTATCAAATTAATTAAATACATGAAATTAATTATAATAGCTGTCTGCCCGCGCCTACGCCCGCGTAGTTTTTCGACTTTTCCGTAGTAATTTTTAACTATCCCACGGGAACTCTTTAATTTTTCGCGATTAAAACTATCCAAAATGTTGACCGGGGATATAAGGAACCACCATGCAAAATTTCATTCAAATCGGTTCAATGGTTTCGGAGATTAGCCCGTACAAACAGATAAACAAAAACTTTGAAAATATCTGGATGTGTTCATATCACTTTTTACATCCCCTGAATCGGTTAATACATTTTATTTCTATGTACAGATTTTCGACCTGTACAGTTTTATTATATAGTAGGAAAATACATGTATATGCAAAATTCATATTAGTTTCATGTCGAGTATTTCGTGGCCAATAATGGCGGCGATTAGGTGGTTTCTTGTTCTATTTATATTTTCTTTTTGCTCATGTGAGAATTGTGTTCTTGAAAAAAGAAGTTCGGACCTTTCATGGGAAACAAAACTACACAAAGATTTATCTAAGTGCGATGAATATTATTTACCGCCACTGCAGGGTAAAGATGCAGTGATTAAAGTTGCCGTAACCATAGTGGTGGACAAATTTGAACTCGACGAAGATGCTATTTTCACGGCTTACTCGTGGGTTATCATGAACTGGTTTGACGGCAGATTGACATGGAATCCCGAAGACTACGGCGGGATTACCGAAGCGGTAGGATCAAATTTTCAAATATGGTCCCCATCATTAAAACTACGAAACGCATTGGAAACAAATTTTGATGAATTGTACCCTGTATTTGACAGATGCACAATTCGGAACACTGGGAATGTCAGCTGTTTTGGAAATATGGAGTATCAGACGGTCTGCGATTCCAATTTGAGCAATTGGCCTTTTGACACTCATACCTGCACGCAGATATTTGGTGAGTGGGAACAGCCGTATGCAAAAACTGTATTCGATCTGAGAGGTTTTTATACTGTCATGGGTCATGGATCCAGTTGGGCTTTAAGACAATACGATACGAAAAAAAATCCAAATAAAACCGACCAAATAAGCATACGATATCATATAGAAAGACAATCGCAGGAACTGGTCATATATATTTTCTATCCTTTGATAGTTGTGAGCGTTCTAACTGTTGTTTCCTTGTTGCTGGACGTGAGGAGTGTTCGGTTGTTTATATCCTGTTTCAGTCTGCTGCTACATTTTTGTATTTTACAAGAAATCGGCGATGTTTTGCCTTATCACAGTTTTGATACTCCAGTCATATTGTTATTTGTACGCAGCTCAATGTTTATTACATTATTTTCCATACTGTTAACGTGTTTTCTGAGATATGCTGATTCTACGGAAAAGCCAATATTTGTATGGGCTAAAACCATGAATAGTTTTGTATATAATAGTAAATATCAGTATATTATTTGGCCGAGATGGAAAAGGGAAAAAAGTGAGATGGAAATATCAGAAGAATTGAGAAACGATGAAAACCATGACGTTTGGCTTAATTTCGCGAGTCTCGTCAACTTTATATGTATAATTGTGTATTCAGTACTTTATATTATTTTCTTTATCGTGTATATTCCTAGAATTGTTAAAGTTACACACTTTTCATAATAAAAAATATAGGTTTTAGATTTGTTAACATCTTTCCATTACCTGAGCTACTAATCATAATTTGAAACAGTTAGAAATAAAATAGATTAGCGTTCTATTATTTTCATTTCTAAAACAATGTAAGATTTGAGAAATGGACATTGTATTTTGTAATCTATCTATGTATTTATTAGAGCTATGATGACATGTTATATAAATTATAGTTAATAACTTAATTTTTCATTATTATACCTTTGTTTGTAGACTTAAGTACCTAGAATACAGGCTGGTAGGCAGGCTCGTAGGTCATATAGGTATTTAATATTTATGGAGTGTAATTTATGATACAACAATGCAGAGACCGATTACTAAATAAATACCTACTAGTATTATGAGAGTAGATTGTATCACAAAAAACAGAACATGAATTTTAAGAATTCTTCCCCTACCCTGCTTATACATATCGTGATATATTATTTTGTAAAAACGCATCCGGAATACTTTGAAAACCAGCACCGCGAAGGAATCCAACATCTCGGAAGACCAGCGCCATGGCCTGCCCTGGCTTTCGCTGAGGGAGCCCTTTTTGTTTGGATGTCGCAACGCAGGGAGATAGATGCCAATGCGTAGGTCTGTATCTTTTTATTGTTTTTTTATGTCTGTTTTTTTTGCAATTTTTGTGTTGTGATGTCCAAAACAAGTAAAAAAAATCTGATTTCTGATTTTTGAAAACCTTTCGGAAACTCAGACACGACAAATGTTTATGCATAAATTTTATTGTATCAGCCTCCTTGACACACGTAGGTATATATGTATAGGAAAAATGTATAACATGTGTGTATTTTAATTTATAACCTAGAGATCCCTGACGAATTAAAATTATAAGACATAAAGACTTTTGAAAGGATTGACGAACTGCCTCATGAACAAATGTTTTGATAATATAAACGAGCTTTTTGAATTTAAGAATTAAGTATTTAGTAAATTGAAATGTAAAATGCACGGCAGGTTGAATACACAGGATTCTATGCTATGTACCTAACAACTGTTTACTGCATTTTGGCAAATAAAGACTTTTTAAGTTTATATTATTATAAAAAAAATGCTTTTTATACTGAGCTCAGTGAGGCACAATATTGGGCTGAGTATGTTAAAAACCTTAACGTACACCATGGAGAGTTGGAAACTACAGAAAGTACCAGCTAACCGGTTTTCAGGATAACAAATGTTATTTTTTCAGGAAGGCCATTTGTCAGAGAGACAGGTGACGTGGGTTTTTCCCACCTGAAACAAAGAGCCTTATAATGAGGGTGGTCTTGTCTTGTCTTGAATAGGGGAATGAGAATAACATCGGCATTGCGTTGTATGGCGCAATTTTTAAGGGTCATCCCAAACTAGGCAGAGTAAGTACCATAGAGTAACTTATACGTAAGGTCTAACACAGAATACCAAATAGTAGTCCCTAGTACTACGGAAAGATTATGGATTTCAGACAGCTGATATACAATCCATAGTCCATACGAATATTATATTATAAACTAGCGACCCGCCCCGGCTCCGCACGGGAAAATGGTTATTGTGGGTTATCCTTAAGTATATTATGCATGTATTTTACATATAAACCTTCCTCTTGAATCACTCTATCTCCGCATCCGCATTAAAATCCGTTACGTAGTTTTAAAGATTTAAGCATACCTACATAGGGACAAAGGGACATAGGGACAGAGAAAGCGACTTTGTTTTATACTATGTAGTGATGATGAGAAAGTTAGTTCTTTCGCGTCGCAACAGAATATCGGCATGGCATCATTTTTGTATGGAGATCATGTACTTATTAGTGTCAGTACTGTTAGGAACCCAATTCAATTAAATAGGTACATATTATTTTGGTTGGTCACACACCATCTTCTTTTTACCGCGAAAATAGCTCATTCCCACGGTATAAATTCTTTTTAAAATTGATTTAAGATCCAACCAAGACTTTACTCATGTATAATTTATGAAACTAATAATCGGAAATCAAATCAATCAACTTTTACTGTAGGATGAGACTATATCCATCCAAACTGCTCCACCTACCTAATAATTATGTTCTAGACGCGAATATTATTCGGTCTGAACTTAAAAAAAATGAATTTGGTAAGTAGATAGATCCACTGGATTAACACGGGCGAAGAGATAATATTCAGAGAGCTTTAAACTTTGGGGAAAACGTAACGATAGCGAGTTTTAAAAATGAACAACGCCATCTAGGTTTTCTTATAGCAACTAACTGACTTGCAGTGCACTACACTGAAATTCATTGATAAACTTCTCACGTAAACTTAAAATTTATTCGCAGGCGCAGGTGAAACGAAGGGCCTTCCACAAGGTTCGATTCGCGGTTTATTCTTGTTCCTAATTTACCTTCCATGAAACTATTTATTGTTGCCAATATTATAGCCATAGAAACATTATCACCCGAAGCTAGGGTAGAAAAATTACTGTTCAGTGTTCACTTTAGTAGTCTTGAAAACAACTGGGCAAGTATATTTAGGAATACATTCGCCGCGGGTGGCTATGGTTAAGCATTCAGCACCTTTATTTTAATATTCAAGTCGACAGTAAACTCAGATAGTCTCGTCTCGGCCCAAAAACCAGCTACCTGCTACACGAATATAGCGTTTTCAGTAGCCTTCATCAAGTCCTCTCGCGTGTAGGCGACAGGACAAGAAGGGCAGCTAATGGTATGGTCCATTTTCTGGGGAACCATACCACTCCTACACTCTAAGTTCAAATCCCCTAATGAACCACCACCATTACAAGTTATCTCTAGTTCGAGCCATCTGAGTCTGGAGTATTTAGAGGGATTTTCAGATCGGCCATGGCAGTTATTGGCCAACTGCGAATAGTATCAACTCTATCACGTTCACATTGAGATGAATGATAGCAAAAAGCATTTTTTTTCCAACCAAGGATATACGAGTACGTGGTGTGTCGTTGGCGCGGCGCGGGTGTAGCAAGTGCGATGTCAAACAAAATGTATGGGTAGAAGTGACTTAAGACTAGGCCACCAACGCTCTATGCTAAATTACCAGACCTACAAAGATAAATGACTTAAATTACATGATCCTCACTTCTATTATTATTTCCTTAACACCTTTTTAACGCCTTTATTATTTAACATTATTATTTAAAGCTTCACAATTCTTATCACTGGTGTACTACATATAATCCTAACTATATCAATAGGGGCGTTACGGTATCAAATTACCGCAATAACTTTTGAACTATTATTTTGGCTATCACCAATTCTCAGTTTATGGCTCACCATGGCTTTGATCAGTTGGTTTATTATTGTGTATGTTATTTCCTTATGTTTCTGTGAAAATTGTGTTTTAGACAATGTGACTCCTAATGTTTCATGGGAAACAAAATTAATCAAAGACTTGGTTAATTGCGATAAGCCCTATTTACCACCAATCATAAGCAAAGATAAAGCAGTTGAAGTGGCAACAACATTTATGTTGCGGGATTTCGATTTGGACGACAATGATATATTTTCCACTTATTGGTTTTTGGTACTCACCTGGCAAGATGAAAGATTAAAATGGAAACCTGAAGATTATGGCGGTATAGATGAAATTGTACTATCGACATTTGAAATTTGGACTCCCACCCTGAAACTCCATAACTCCTTAAACCCAAATGAAATTGATATTCTACTTGGTAAATGTACTGTTTTGAATACCTACAGGAATTGTTGTTAGCCTTATAAGATTAGACCACCCACCATACAATATGTAGTTCGAACTTGAGAAATTGGCCGTTTGATACCCAAGTGTGCACACAAAAGTTTGGAGAACCGCAGCAAAATCTTGTGATGGTTGAATTTTCTCTCTCAGGTGTAATTATGCATGAGACAAAATATGGATCACGGTGGACTCTTACGGACTACGAAACAGAAAATACTCGAAACAAAACAGGAGAGATATCTCTAACGCTAACTTTAGAGAGAGAAGCATACGGATTGGCAATTTCTATAGTGATCCCATCAATAGTATTATGTGTGCTCACAATAGTTACCTTCATATTGGATGTGGACAATATTCGTCTAACTTTATCATGTTTAAGCTTATTGCTACATTATTACGTATTGCAAGAGATAAGTGTATCTATTCCAAAACATAGTTTCGAAACTCCCATAATTTTGTTATTTGTGCGTAGTTCAGTATTATTAACATCATTGTCTATATTATTTACATGTTTTTTGAGAAAGATCCATTCAATGAAAATGCAAATATATGAGTGGGCTAATACAGTTAATAATTTAATATATAACAGTAAATGTCGGTATGTTATATGGCCAAGATGGAAAAAGGAAATGAGACAGTTATCAGTTTCCGAAGAATTGAAAAATAGTGATTGTAATGTAAAAGATTGGCTTGACTTTGCAAGTTTGATTAACTTTGTATGTATGATCATGTTTGTAATAGTCTATTTTATTCTATTTTTAATTTATATGCCTAAAATAGTTAAATTTAAACATTAAAGTAGTAGAAGCAGTTATAACCAAAATATTATTTTAACAGATGAACACAGATCTACAGAGTTAAAATACAATATTTTAAATTCAAATTAAATATTTCATTATAATCATCATCATCTTCATTATTAGAGCCAGTAAGTACATCAGGAAAAAATATTTTTACTAAAAACTTTTTTTCTGAAGATTTTAGGTGCCTTTTCAAACCAAAATCTTCCTCCTAACTAGAAAATTATACGACGTCCGGTGAACACGGTGGGTGTTCCATCAATTCAAAGCCAGCATCTTCAACAAATCAACTTTTGCGAGTTTTCCACGCCGTTTCTCGAGTATATCATCACGCATTTATTTAATTTGTCCTGCATATAAAGACAGACCCCGTAATAGTGGCTCCATGTCTGAGGTATTCGATCATTACTAGCCCTTGACTATCCCCGAAAAGAGAGCTCCTTAGAGTAGGTATAAATAAAAAATTAGGGAGAAAGCATAATCTTGCCGGCGCGGCGGATGTAATTACCTTAAATTTCTTAGGAGTTGGAGATGACGGTCTCTTTCAGGTCATAGACTGCACTGTTGTTTCGGTTTAGGATCGTAATGGTGAAGCCACGTTTCATCCATAGTTATCAATGGAGTCCAAAAAGTGGTCAGGATCTTGTTGTAACAAATCTAAACAGCTTTGTGAAATTCTTAGTCTGATTTGTTTCTGCCCCCAGCGCGCTGACACTTTTTTCATGCCTTTTTTTTAGTCGTGTATAATAATTATTATAAAAAAAAAGTCAGCGCGCTGGGGGCATAAAATTTTATGGACACTTGCTATCGAAATATTTACTTCATCAGCAATAAAACGAACAGTAACACGACGATCGAAATGATCGAATAAAATACCGTTTGTTCTGTTACTGCTGTCGTAGGGCGTCCCGAGCGTGGATTGTCGTTGGTGGAAGTTCTTCCCTGCTTAAACTCAGCACACCAACGTGCCACTGTAGAATCTGGAGAAGCATCAACACCTAATATATCCTGCAAGTCATAATTTATCTGCTCCGCACTGAAATTTTTCATACACAGGTACTTGATTATCGTGCGAACTTCAATTTTCCCCATTTTCGAAAACGTATTCCGAAACAAAGCAAGCAAATGACTACATTCAGAAAAAACAAAAGAGAATCAAAAGCTTTTTGCTTTATTATATAACTGACTAGCGACCCGCCCCGGCTCCGCACGGGAAAATGGTTATTGTGGGTTATCCTTCAGTATATTATGCATGTATTATACATATAAACCTTCCTCTTGAATCACTCTATCTATTAAAAAAAACCGCATCAAAATCCGTTGCGTAGTTTTAAAGATTTAAGCGTACAAAGGGACATAGGGACATAGGGACATAGGGACATAGGGACGGAGAAAGCGACTTTATTTTATACTATGTAGTGTATCTCAGCTATGCTACGCTATGCCTGCAAGTATTTATATTTTTTCTTACTAAGGATAGTATAGCAGTTTGTTGGCAATATGTGTAAACAGACAATTATCACATTATCCCTTGCATTTTTTGTTTTCTTTGTCTTCTTCTTGTGCCAATCGATCTAATCTACGATGAAAAAGGGGCTCTTCCATTTTTCATGTGTCTTTTTGCAAAAAAAAACAACATCTAATTTATCGAGTACCCTACCTACCTACTAGAACTGATACCATCTCAGCGTATTCATCATAGATCATAAAAAATGTAAAAAGGGGCGTTGTTGTATCAAATTCATGCAAAACCACTTTTAGTCATGTAAAATTATTTGCTACATCTCAGTTAAGAGATAACAATGGCGTTGATCGGTTGGTTTTTATTTATATTTATTTGTTCTTTGTGTTCCTGCCAAGAGTGTGTTTTAGAAAAACCTTCTTCCAATTTTGAAAAATCTTTGTATAATGATATGTTTTTGAAATGGAACACTATTTTACCACCTCATGAAAATAACGAAGTGTTAAACGTAACTGCTTCCATTTCCATAAACAATTTTTATTTGAGTGACGATGATTTGTTTACAATCCATTCAAGGGTAAAACTATTCTGGGACGATACAAGATGTAAATGGGAACCCGAACACTATGGAGGGATACAGGAATTGAACGTGGCTAGTTGGTACTTATGGAATCCGCTATTGAAGTTGCATAATCAGCATAAAACTGAAATATCACAGCCCGTTATTGCAGTTAGGTGTCTCGTTAAGAATACGGGAAGAGTTGGTTGTAAATACGAAATAGAACATCAAACTGTTTGTTCAAACAACTTGAGAAATTGGCCGTTTGACGTACAAAAGTGTACACAAGAATTTGGTAAGCATCAGCCAACTCTATATATTTTTATCATCCAGAACAAACATGTGAAAATGTTCAATTTGTTTTGAAAAGTGTTTGGACCGCGGATGAAATTGACTCCGGCTGGACTATCAGTGACATTAAACAGAGAAACGATCGAAATAAAACTGAATTAATAGCTCTTAGTTTTACACTAAAGAGAAACGCGGAAAGACTAGCCATTATGTTAGTAACTCCTTCAATAGTTGTAAGTGTACTAACAATTACGACGTTGGTATTAGATGTGGGTGAAGTTCGACTGTTTATAACATGTTTGAGTTTGTTACAACATTATGCTATTTTACAGAATTTAAGTAATTTTATTCCAAAACACAGTTTTGATACACCAGTCATATTGATATTTGTGCGCAATTCAATACTATTAACATTATTTTCTGCGTTATTAACATGTTTTTTGAGGCATGCTTCATCAACAAAAAGGCCAATATATGAATGGGTAAAATTTGTCAACAAATTTGTATATGATGAAAGTAAATGGCATCACTTTATTTGGCCAAGGTGGACAAAAGACACCAATGGGTTGGAGATTCCTGGATATTTGCGTCATGGTGATGATGATAAAGAAAATTGGCTCAAATTTGCAAGTTTCTTCAACTTTATGTGTACAATTATTATTTTTTTAACATATGCCGTATTATTTGGCCTGTATTTGCCGAAATATACTGAAATTGTTAGAATTAAGAACATATTCTTTTTCAATTAAATTAGGTTTAAAATAATATAATTTCTGTAATATTGTAAATATTATCCCACCAAAAACATACCTGTTGAAAAGGGGGCCAAGTTCCTATCGGCTAAGATCGAATCGGCTGCAATTGTCTGGATCCCCGCACGAAATAACTGATTGGCTACTATTCAAAAAGTGTTTCTTTGTTTTCTATTCTAAAAATTGTATAGGTACTATCCCTTTCTTCATCCTACCAAATGCTTACTTGGCATGCTTAGTTTTAACTCCTTAGAGGTCAGACGCAATCATGATCTGTTATCTACCGTATGCCACTTGCTGCGTGGTGAATCAGACTGTCTGGAACTAGTGACCAGAGAGTGTATTTGTGCCTGATAGGTATCTCCGAGGTCCATTTCTATTCCATTTTTCATTTGTCCTTTTAGAAAAAACATCTAATTGATCAAGTACCTACCTACTTGAACTGATAACATCAGCGTCATCATCATAGATCATAAAAAAATTAAAAAGCGGTCAAGTGCGAGTCGGACTCGCCCATGAAGGGTTCCGTATCAGCAAGTAACATAATATAAAAGTTCTTGTAGTTCGTTGTAACTTTGATCGATGTTTTAGAGTGGTTTTAGTAAGTGAAAAGGAAATTGCGGTTTACGATTTATGACGTATTAAAAAAATACTACTTACTAGATCTCGTTCAAACCAATTTGCGGTGGAAGTTTGCATGGTTATGTACATCATATATTTTTTTTAGTTTTATCGTTCCCTTATTTTAGAAGTTAGAGGGGGGGGACACACATTTTACCACTTTAGAAGTGTCTCTCGCGCAAACTATTCAGTTTAGAAAAAAATGAAATTAGAAACCTGAATATCATTCTTGAAGACCTATCCATAGATACCCTACACATATGGGTTTGATGAAAAATTTTTTTTTGAGTATCAGTTCTATGTATGGGGACCCCCTAAATTTATTGTTTCTTTTCTATTTTTGTAAGAAAATCTTAATGCGGTTTACAGAATACATCTACTCCCCAAGTTTTAACAGTATAGCTCTTATAGTTTCGGAAAAAAGTGGCTGTGACATACGGACGGACGGACGGACAGACAGACAGACAGACAGACAGACAGACAGACATGACGAATATATAAGGGTTCCGTTTTTTGCCATTTGGCTACGGAACCCTAAAAAGGGGCGTTGTAGTATCAAATTCATGCAAAACTACTTTCAGTCATGTAAAATTATTTGCTATACCTCAGTTAAGAGATAGCAATGGCGTTGATCGGTTGGTTTTTATTTATATTTATTTGTTCTTTGTGTTCCTGCCAAGAGTGTGTTTTAGAAAAACCTTCCAATTTTGAAAAATCTTTGCGTAATGATATATTTTCCAAATGGGACATTATGTTACCACCACCTCATAAAAATAACGAAGTGTTAAACGTATCTGCTTACATTTCCATAAACTTTTTTGATTTGAGTGACGACGACTTATATACAATCCATACAACGGTGAAACTATTGTGGTACGATACAAGATATAAATGGGAGCCCGAACACTATGGAGGGATACAGGAATTAAACGTGGCTAGTTGGTACTTATGGAATCCGCTATTGAAGTTGCATAATCAGCATAAAACTGAAATATCAGAGCCCGTTAGAGCTGTTAGGTGTCTCGTTATGAATACGGGAAGAGTTGGTTGTAAATATGAAATAGAACATCAAACTGTTTGTTCAAACAACTTGAGAAATTGGCCGTATGACGTACAAAAGTGTACACAAGAATTTGGTAAGCATCAGCCAACTCTATATTATTATCATCCAGAACAAACATGTGAAAATGTTCAATTTGTTTTGAGAAGTATTTGGACCGCGGATGCATCTGACTCCGGCTGGATTATCAGTGAAATTAAACAGACAAACGATCGAAATAAAACTGAATTAATAACTCTTAGTTTTACACTAAAGAGAAACGCGGAAGGACTAGCCGTTATGTTAGTAACTCCTTCAATAGTTGTAAGTGTACTAACAATTACGACGTTGGTATTAGATGTGGGTGAAGTTCGACTGTTTATAACATGTTTGAGTTTGTTACAACATTATGCTATTTTACAGGATTTAAGTAATTTGATTCCAAGACATAGTTTTGATACACCGCTCATATTGATATTTGTGCGCAATTCAATACTATTAACATTATTTTCTACGTTATTAACATGTTTTTTGAGGCATGCTTCATCAACAAAAAGGCCAATTTATGAATGGGTTAAATTTGTCAACAAATTTGTATATGATGATAGTAAATGGCATCACTTTATTTGGCCAAGGTGGACAAAAGAAACCAATGGGTTGGAGATTTCTGGATATTTGCGTCATGGTCAACATCATGATAAAGAAAATTGGCTCAAATTTGCAAGTCTCATCAACTTTATGTGTACAATTGTTATTTTTTCAACATATGCCGTATTATTTGGTCTATATTTGCCGAAATATACTGAAATTGTTAGAGTTAATAATATGTTATATTTCAATTTAAAGAATAAGGTTTAAAATAATATCGTTTCTGTAATATTGTAAATATTATTTAATACCTACTTTATTTGTCCAGTACTAAACGTATTCCAATTACCTATTTTAAAAATTTAGATAAAAGTAAATAGGTAGGTACTTGGAAAGTGTGTAGTGATGAAAATAACAAAGTTCCGTTACATATACTCAAACTTGTAATAATAATACGTGTAGGTATCATATAAATAACATTAAATCCTTTCAACAACTAGAAAAGAGCTGATAATCTTCAAATGGCTGAAGATATTTTCTTGGATCATAGCTAAGAGCACCCTCGATTGACACCTTGCAAACAAAAAAAAACTCGATCAAAATCGGCACATCCGTTTAGGAGCTACGATGCCACAGACAGACAGACAGACACACACGTCAAACTTGGTTCATAAAACCCCTCTTTTTCGTCACTAAACAATTAATGTCAAACTTGGAAGTACGACCGTCGACCATACCTACTTGAGAAATCGATAAATATTGTAATCTTAGGAGTAGGTATAGTTTTTTTTTCTAAATTTATATTTGGGTAGGTTAGGTAGGTACGTATTTTTATCAGTAGCTGTCCAGAATGTGAGTGACGTCTAAGCAAATGCTGAAAGGAGATGCTCAGTCAATCGATCTGATTTATTTGTCCAAAGCAATTTTATCCAGATAAAAAAAAAACTTATTTATAAATACAGTTCTCTTCCTTATAAACTGCGAATCCTCAATTTGTCATCAACATATACACTTCCTCAAACCATTTTGTTTCCCAAACGGAAATTAGTCAAGATTTATAATTATCCCACGGTAGAGGGCATAATGTGCAAATTAATGGGAAGTTAAGCGCCTAACAATATTTCACAAACAGTCTGATAAACGACCCAGCTACTCTTTGCTCGCGCTTAAAAATATGGATTACCTACAGGGACAACACATTGGCAAGAGAAACGCGGCGATTTTTTAAAAGGGATTACAGAGACCCAAATATAATATCTCAACCTAATAACAAAGTTACTAACCATAAGCCCAATGATTCTGACACCAGATTTGGTGAGGTAGGTTAACCTCGAAACCCACACGCTAAAGAAGAAGACAAAGTTACGTTACGAGTCAAATAACCCGCCCCTTGACACTCCGGGCGCAAAGGTGCCCATCACGCTCGCAGCATTGCGTCGTCGCCGCGTTGAGTCGCGATGAACAGCCTTTGCATCAGCCCCCGTAACATGCAGTGCTATGACAAAAGTTTGTCGCGCGAGAAACCCGCCATATTGAAATATACTCCAATAGGATACGAGAATAAGCACGACTTTATGTCTGTCACGCGTGGACCGGGCATGTTAGAGGGGCAGAAAAGCAACTGAGCGAGGGTAAAAGAAACTACTTCTAAAAAGGTATATTTTTAACATACTATCGAAAAAAAAAATATCACACATGAATACCTACACACACTATGAAATAAAAAATCATTTATCTGACACAAAATAATTATTTATGTTTTGTTGCGAATTTTATTACCTATATTATCCGTCATGCTACATTGGAGTAGGTATAACAAGGTGATCATAACATTATAATCGTAGATTATAAACGTAATGAGGGGCGTTGTTGTATCAAATTCGTGCAAAAGTACTTCAAATGATTTTTTTGTATAGGTATCTCAGTACAGATCCGACAATGACTTTGATCGGTTGGCTTTTATTTCTATTTCTATGGTGTTTGTGTTCTTATGAAGCATGTGTTTTGAACAGAACTTCTGAATATTCCACCTCAGAAGTTAAATTAAAAAAATATCTTCAATATAACAACGCAGGTTTGCGACCTGACCAGGGAACGAACAATGTGACAAAAGTGTATGCTACTTTTTTAATGAAATATTTCGATTTGAGCGATGATGGTGTGTTTTCAAGCTATACAACGGCTATACTACGCTGGAATAATGAAAGATTGACATGGGATCCTGCAAACTATGAAGGGATACAAGAAACATACATGAAAAGTTACGAAATGTGGGTTCCCTCTTTGAAACTGCATAACCACATTTACTCACATTTAGCTGGGTTATCTCGTAAAACAAGATGTTTCATTCGCTATACGGGGGAAATTGGATGTGTTTATAAAGTGGAACACTTTACAACCTGTAGTGCTAACTTGAGAAATTGGCCATTCGATGAACAAAGTTGTACTCAAGAATTTGGTAATCAGCAGAAAACGATAAGTGATCAGCAAGAAAAATGTGAAAAGGTGCGATTTATTTTTGAAGGAATTTGGGAGGCCGATGTAGTTGAGTCTGGTTGGGCTATTAGTGACATTAAATTAGAAAACGATAATAATAGTACTGACCCAATAGGTTTAACATTCTTTTTAAATAGGCAAGAAATGGCGGTTTTGATTATAACTCCTTCAATAGTTGTAAGTGTACTTACAATGACGTCATTAGTATTGGAAGTGGGTAACGTTAGACTTTTTATATCATGTTTGAGTTTGTTGCAACATTATACTATATTGCAGGATTTAAGTACTATGATTCCAAAACATAGCTCTGAAACACCTATAATTTTTATATTTTTGAGTACTTCAATAATTTTAACATTATTTTCTATACTGTTAACTTGTTTCTTAAGACAGGCTTCCTCAACTAAAAAACCAATTTATGAGTGGGCTAAATTTGTAAACAAAGCGTATGAAAGTAAATGGCAATACTTTATCTGGCCAAGGTGGAAGAAAATAACTACCGAGTTGAAGACTTCTGAAGATGGTGATGATAATGAACGAGAAGACTGGCTCAACTTTGCAAGTTTAGTCAATTTTTTGTTTCTACTCATGTATTTTTTATTATATACCATTTTATTTATTGTGTACATGCCGAAAGATACAGCAATAATTAAGCTCAAAAAGTCGTTTCAGTTATCAGATGTCTAAAATAAAATTGTCTTTGTAATGACGCAACATAAATAGTTTATTTGTTTACTTTGGACGAGATTATTATTATATTTTGTAAAAAAAAATCAGAAATAGTTTAGAAAATCACACGAACCAAAAAAAATATATCGGCAGTAAGTGAAATCTTACCAAATACCTAAAGGAATTGTAAATGGTCACACAGTTTTGAGGACTTTTTAAAATAAACTTTCTATCGCCGAAAGTCAAAATGTAATAGGACTCTTAAGATTTAATAAATATTATGTTACCTATTTTATTTCAATTTATTCTATATTTAATATTAATTACTTTCGTTTACAGCAAATCTCACCATTACCTCATCTGTAGGCTTACTACATAAAGCGCGACAATCTCGAGATTATGTCAAACGCGAAATAATGACAGAACTGCTATAACTCTTATGTCACTATGTCGCGTTTAACATCTTCTCAAGCTTCTTGGCGTGTTATGTAGTAAGCAATAAAAATAAATAAGGTTTTTTTTCTCAAAAACCTCTTTTTATGCAAAAGCTATGTATTGTTAGCACTTAGCAAATAACATTTTGTAGCTCTTTAAAAACTTTAAAATTATTGTAAATTGTTATTTTGGACTCTTTCTCAAAAGGTTGCCGACCCCTGCTTAAGGCCCTGAAGGAACATAACAGTAAAAACAGTTCAAAACGCGGCGTTTTCCCGACCGCTTGTGTTCTCTTTTCTTCCCCTTCCCGTTTGAAAGTAATGTTCTATCATTAATTACCTTGTGAAAACATCCCACCTGCCGCGTGTTAGGATAGATAGGTGCCGGTGCAGGGAGGCTGTAGATTTCTCTAGCTTGTTTACAACGTAAGGCCACAGAAACATTAGCACAGATGTTTTACTCACGAGGGCAGGCGAGCCATTCTTGTGTGTATATTGTTACAGCCAAAGTAATTAATCTGGATATTATGTATATTATCTAGCCATTATTTATAATGTCTACTCAATTTAGATAAAGTGATAATTGACACGGAATTAATCACATTAACTAGCAATTTTATATAATATCTTCCAAGACTTGGATAATGTAATAAAACAAGTAGGTACTGTTAAGGTTTTTATTAAGAATTAAAATGACATTGCCATAGACAATAGATTCTAATTCTAGAGCGGGAGGGGTAACAAGTCAGTTAGACCGTATTTATTACTTTGGCTAACTTTGACCCGCTATTATGAATAATTACCGGATGAAGTGATTAATTTATCATATTGTCTAGTCAATTTTGTTATTACATATAATGACCAGTCATTATGTATAATATCTATTTAATCACTATGACTAACATATACAATGTGTTTGTGTGCGTAGCGCTCAGTTTAGTGGTACGCACACAGAAGCACGTGTCTATACGCACACAACTACAAGTAAGGCTCGCCTGCACTCGTCAGATAAAATTAAAATGTACTGCAAAACTTGGTATGGACATGGATGGAAATTTAAACGCTCCTTGCTGGTTTACTACGTGACGCGTGTTCGAGAATGTGTCAAACGCGATATAATGACAGAACTACTTACAATGGTTTGTTTCATATTAATCCAGAAAAAAGGTCATTGACGCCTGCATACAATGCGCACATTTTTTTCAAACAATAAGGATAAAACTATAGGAAATTATCGCAAAATACGTAATTTGGCATACCGTAGTAGAAGGCGGGGTGAGCGTGTGACCTTGCCAATCATTTTAGTACTATTATTTATTCTGTGGCGTTACATTATTTTCCATAACTTTCAAGAAAATGAAGAGGTCAATGAACTTTTGTCCGGATATATTTGAATCAGACCATAATACCTCTTATGTCACTATGTCGCGTTCGACAGCTTCCTGAGCTTCTGGCACGTTACGTGGTAAGTCTGTTGTAGGTGTAAGGTAAAGTTGGTAATTGTAGAAAAATAAAAAAACTTGCCTTGCGGAATTTCAATGCAATAAAATTTTATAAATAACCATAAAAAATACAAAAATACATGTGGAGCCCTAGAATAGGTTTATATTTGTTCTAGTCAGGCTTAATTGAAGGACTTCGTGTTTTGGGAGGACATATTTCGCCAGTTTCAATCTTAACCTTTCTTACCTTAATTTGTGAGGATGGATGGTTGTTTGTTACTCTTTCACTCAAAAACTACTAAATGGATTTTAATGAAACTTTACAATAATATAGCTTATACATAAAAATAGAACACATAGTCTATAAGAATATGTCTTACCGCGCGAAAATCCCACATGGAAAAAGCTATTAGCGCTGGCGGGCGGAAAGCTACTTCATCGTAATAAACCCGATATGAATAACATAGATAATGTTATCTAGAAAATCGATACTGATCAGCACAGCAATAGCGGCTTGAACCCTAGTATCCACCATCATGTAACCACCCCCTGGGATGGCGTGCCAACTCATTAGCAGCTGTCAATTCTGTGATTTTGCTGCGTGCATAATCTTGTACCATACCATGATCTAAGAAAACAAGGTCTATCACTCCGACCACGTGACTGACATAAGCCTACGTCATTTTGCGCTGTTCATCCTTGTCGATTACTCGCATTCGACAAGGAATATCAGACAAAATTACGTAGAAATGACGTAGGCTTGTGTCAGTCACGTGGCCAGGGTGTTAGACCTTGTTTTCTTAGACCATGCCTTGTAACTTTTCAATAGAAGAGTGCTTTTAAATCACTTTTAGATAGTAATGGATATATGGATAATCAATTCCTAATAATAGTCGAGTAGTCAAAAGCACGCCTGACGTTACGGAGGTTCCGGGTTCGAATCCCGGTGGGGACTCGTCGAACAAATATCACTTTGTAAGACTTCCTCAGTTTGGTTAGGACATTGCAGGCTTAATCACCCGATTAACCGAAAAGAAAGATGATTTCATGCTTCGGAAGGCACGTAAAGCCGTTGGTCCCGGCTACAATCTACGGAAGTCGGAAGCCTAAGGCGGTTCTATAATTCCGACACCAGGGTTTGTGAGGTAGGTTAACTTCGAAACACACACGAGCAATGGTAATTGATAATAACAATGGTTTATGTTGAAAATTACATTTAGACGTTTAAAAGCACGTTAGATTCCACATGAAATATAGATGTCACGAAAAAAGCTAAGTTTCTGTGACATTTGGGCGCCATATTTCAACTGGAAAATGAATCCGAGACGTGACGAATGACTGCAATATGAGTGACGGCCTTTGAAAAATACACCCAATCCACCGTCGCTTATGAAAAATGGACATAAATCGTCTGTTAGACAAAACGATAATTGAAAAAAAAAGAAGTGACTTGACACACGTATTGCTTTTGTCTGCAACATAAGAACGTTACAAATTCCAAAGTGTTCAGTTTAGCGTGCTCTTTTATTTAAGATTTAAAACAGTCTCTATTAAACCAGTCTCTATATACCTACCCAGTTTACTTCGCACAACAAAGTTACACCTTGTTAACACAACAAAAAAAAAAAACTTCTGGAACCGCCAAATGCTAAAACTGTGTATTCTAATTCCGAACCAAAAATAACTATTCAAGTTAACTCAATTACTTACCTTTTGTCTGGTTTCCCAGTTAAACCTATCAAGGGTAATATGGTTAGTTTTGACGTTTCCAGAATAATTTTAACACGGAAATGCACTTACAGCTCTCATGCTGTCTGGCCAAGTAGCAATGTTTATAATAGCACATAATAGGTACAGTTGACGGCAGGTAAAACTGTAATACTATTGTATGTAGCGTAGCCTAGTTGGTAGTACGCTTGCCTTTGAAGCACAGGGTCGCGGGTTCGAATCCCGCCTAGGGTAAACATTTGTGTGATGAGCATTATTATTATTGTACGTACAGACAAGACCAGATAATTCTGTATGCATGTGTGAAATTTACTAAACTGAAATGCATGTGTGTTTTAGCTTTTCATAGCGGCTCCGCCCGCGCAAAAATTCAATTTTATTTAAATTAATTATAGGCTCCCTCAGAACACAATGACGTAAGAAGCTAAAAAGCTTTGCTCAAACCAAGACCGGCCTCTCGTCTCAAACAATGTACAAGTCTAAGCAATGAAAAAGAGATCAAACAATCTAAAAGAGGCGATGGGACCCACAGATGGGATCAGTTTGAACCATCTCTGTGGTTTGAACAGAACTGGCAGGTTCGCGCAAGTGTGCAAGAGTGTCTGCTGTGGAGAAGAAGCCGCCGAAGAAACTCCACAGGACCGCATCTTTTGTATTTTCATCTCTTCTTTAAAATAATAGATTTCCCCGTGGGCACGAGGGATTTTCCTGCGGTAAAAGGTAGCCCTAAGAGTTATTCTGATATGTATATTGTAAAGTTTCATAAAAACCCAATTAGAAGTTCAGTCATGAGGTCGATCGATCGGTGAACACACGAATTTATATGCATTACGTCATGTTCTTTTCTAGCGAGTTCAAATAAGCTCGTCACAACTAGTCAAATTTAGTTGCTCTTCTATCATGCTGTTATCTTTCCGTTGTTATTCATTCTCCCTAAACAAAACTAAAATGAACACCCCTTTTACATATTTTTTAAAGAAAATCTTATTTTCTTACACAGAACGAATCCAGCCAAGCATAAAACCAACTCCAGTTAATTGAGTCCGCAATTCGCTGTACTGTGAACATTACAGAAAGAACGAGTGAACGAATGAACGAGTGAACTAAACAGTGCAGAGTGACTCGCGAACAGATAAATCGCATTTTCGCCTCTCTGACCGCCTTCCACTGCAAAGCACAAGCAATTAGGTTAGCGCAGTCTCGGTGGGCTAAGGCATAAAAGATTGCATTTTATCAGTTCCGGTCATGAAGGAAAAAAAAAATTAAATTAAATTTAAATTTTTTCTTCCTTCATGGTTCCGGTTGTCATAATCACTACTGACCACTAGGTACATAGTATAAAACAAAGTCGCTTTCTCTGTCCCTATGTCCCTATATCCCTATATCCCTATGTATGCTTAAATCTTTAAAACTACGCAATGGATTTTGATGCGTTTTTTTAATAAAGTGATTCAAGAGGAAGGTTTAGGGTACGTTGTGGTACAATGAACCGGGTAAATTTTGAGACCCTGTATCTTTTTTATTTATGTACCTTTTTCTTTCAGTTCTTTACTAAAAGTTAGGAAATTTATTCAAGTTTCTAAGTGCATTTATGCTTTTAGTAAAAAATATCATTTTCAGGTAAAATTATCAAGTTAAAAAGAAAACGACATTTGGTTCATTGTGTACTCTTAGCATTATGCAATGAACCGGGGTATTTTCCACAGTGAACCATCCTATTTTGAACACATAAAAAAATGTAACAAAAAAGAAATAATATCTGAATGATATTTATCAATATTAAAATATATTCGTATATAAAATGAAACTGAATAATATAATCATCATGTGCCTGTGGATTGAAATTTTATCATTAGAGTAAATTTTTTATTTAGACTTATATAATTTATATTTTATTGACATTCTTACTTGGTAAATTACATAAAAATAAATTACGACTCAAAAGTTAATCGTCCAAAAGTAAATAAAAGTTGAAAAAGTAACATGAGCTAGTTGTGCGTACGATTGAACCAGGTTCATTGTAGACCTCCTTATGATGGTTCAATCTGAGACACCTAGGTATTTTTAGATAAATTCAAATTTTAATTGTTTTTAAATTTATCTCCGAAAAACATCGTTTACGCAATTTACAAGGTAAATATGTGTGTGATAACATAAAAATACTGAAGTAACTAAATCGTCTTTCTCCAAGCTATTAAAAATCGAAGAAAGCTGTCAAAAATTTTTACTTTTGAAGTAGATTTTCACAAAAATGGTCCGCATTTAACCGTTAAAAAGAGGATCGCCGCGGCGATTGGGGTGGAGGAGGGGGATAAAGTTGCGATTTGTTCACCGGTATAAGCACGATCGGGTCATGTCGTGTTTCAGAGAAATATCGATGGTTCACTGTGCCTGCCTTGCCTGGCTCATTGTAGAACTACCGACCCTATATGTATAATACATGCATAATATACTTAAGGATAACCCACAATAACCATTTTCCCGTGCGGAGCCGGGGCGGGTCGTTTAATAATATTACCTGAAGAAGACGGCTTTATAAATAGATCTATTTTTTTGTAAACATGTGTCATATATCCTGTAGTTTTAGTATCAGTCATTAGTTTAAGGTAATATTATATATTTGAAGAGAAATCGGTCCCGACGACAAAGCCACGGCACCAAAATTTGGTGCCGTGGGTTTGTCGTCCATTTTTTTTTAATTTTACTTCAAAATCAATTTGTCGATCGTGACATGAGACTTCAGAGGGCCAAAATTTGGGCGCGAAACAGAAAGAAGACCACCGGAAACCTCCTGAAATGTCGTTAAATAAGGACAGAAAAATGTATGACGTCAATATATCTCTGAAAGGTATAGTTTTTAAAACATTAAATCTCCACAGATTATCGAATCAACTGCTATAACTTTTACACAACCACCCATCAACATATGATTAGAAGCAATGTTTCAGTGTAATAGTGTTATTGTGTCATTTTATATCGTCATGTCTTTTAGTGCATACTCCTTAGCAATGTTCGCTTTGGTCAGAGGGTGCGTGTCAAAGTTTATTTCAGAAAATGACATTGGCATGTTTACAAAAAAGAAACCTCAGTAGACCTCTTGAAATCCTCAATGAGCCTCTTGAAATCCTCAATGGCCCTCAGTTACCTCACAACTGGACCTCTCCCTCCGACAAACCTCTTGACAACGACACGGCCGTGTCGATGAACGGTTCGGAGTAGGCCTACTGTACACTTTTAACCTGTAAGAAAGAAAGATGATTCCGTACTTCGGAAGGCACGTAAAGCCGTTGGTCCCGGTTACTATCTACGGATGTAGTCGTTACATATGAACCATGTCAGAAGCCATAGGCTCAATGATTCAGACACTAGCGAAACGCACGGCTAAGTACGAGTAAGTACCTATAAGTTCTTGCATGCTTGCTGTATAATCATGTGATGCTCTGTACCATGTATCCATGCAAATAAATGCTAAATACAACAGTATTTGTCTACACTAATATAATAATAATAAAGAGGAACGATTTGTATTTTTGTGTGTGTGTATGTTTGTAATTAATAAACTCAAAAACTACTGAACTGATCTTAATGGAACTTGGTACAAAGATAAAATAGACCTTGGGGAGTAACATAGGCTACTTTTTACCGCGGGAAAAATCCTCATTCTAACGGGAAAAGATGTTACCGCGGGCGGATCCGCGGCGGGAAACTACTAGTCTGGAATAAATTGCTAGTGGCCGCATAAATGTAAACTTTTTTCCTGGGTTATAGAATAGAATAGAATATATATAAGAATAGAAAAAATAGAATAGAGTATATTTATTTTTGGACATGTAATGTAGTCGAAGTTTAGAGTCAAATTACGCTAAAAAAACCCTTTCCACGAAAATAATAACTCAGTTACAATTTTTCTTTGAAAGAAGAAGCACTTGAATGTTAATTTATATTTCGTAAACGCAGTCGCTTTGCTCCATGTGTTTGGGGATGATGTGTTGAGAGTTCACAAATTACAATAAAAAAATGCCTTTTGATCCTTTTATTTCCATAACAAAACCAATATTTTGTAACATAGCGAAGAGCAGGCATTAGTTTTAGCTTCACAAGTGTTTGAAGTTTGAATATTCTCTTTTGTAACTTAAACCACTAACCAAAGCAGAAGCGAGCGCGGGAAACAGTTCTTAGTTGGAGCGGGCGAATAGAGAAAACTGCTATAAGCGAATTAAGATTCTAACTCTTCCATCGCCGACCGTCCAATTCACAATTAAACTGGAAACGCATTGCTTAATGAGTACCAGCTTCTGAAGCAGCCATTTTGTTTTAAGGATAATTTGGTGGGAAACTTATCTTTGGTTTTGGGCAAGTAGGTATATACGTTGTAAACATTTTCTAGAAATACATACTTAGCAATACCTAAAAATAAGAATCAACTAACTTTTCTGTGCGCTATTTCTATCCTTAGGTTGCACGGTAAAATAAATAAATAAATAAATATGTGGGGACGTCTCACACATGGCCATCTGACCCCAAATTAGGCAGAGCCTGTACTATGGGTGTCAGAGAGCTGATATACATACATACATAATATAAATATACAACATCCAGACACAAGGCAAACACAAGTGCTCATCACACGATGCTCGGTACATTATGTACATGTGAATTTAATAAATTTTATTATTATTATTATTATATTGCTGTGAAATAAAACCGACAATGATTTTCGTACGTGTTTTGTATTGTGTAATGTTTATTTTGGTGACTATGAATTATATCTGGCAATTGTAAGTATTTTTAACACTTTATAATAAATATCATATTAACGATTAGAAATTAGATTAAGATTAGATTTTTTTGTAACTCAAAAACTACAGAACGGATTTCAAAAATTCTTTAACTATTAGAAAGCTACATTAATCCTGAGTAACATAGGCTATCTTTACCGCGGGAAAATGCCTCATACCCACGGGAAAAACTGTTAACGCGGGCGGAGCCGCGGCGGAAAGCTGTAAATAGTAAAATAGTAATTTAAGGTGTGAGGGTGTCAGTGGCGAAGTGGCTAAGGCCGTTCGTTGACTTCAATTCAGAAGTTTGCGGGTTCAAACCTCGGCGCGTACCAATCTATGTGTTTTCAATATTCGGATGTATGTTCATTCGACGCTCTTACGGTGAAGAAAAACATCGTTAGGAAACCTGCACACGAAGTAATTCAAAGGTTGTATGTGAAGTTGATCAACCGGCACTGGGCCAGTGGTCGATTAAATCCTGTTCAACCTAATTTCAGTGTAGGCTCGAGAACCTAGGTGGCAAAAAAAAAGTTTGTTAATGCTGAATTTAAGGAACCATGAGTAAGTTTAAACAACAGTGATATTGTTAAAAACTTTACTTTATATTTCACAACTCGACATAAGCCGCCATGTTGGCTACGCCGCATCGATTGAATCCTCTTCTTATCCTGAAAAAACACAAATATGAAAAAAGAACTTACAAATCATTTCGGTTTTTTACCCCCGCAGACGAAAAAGAGGGGTGTTTGTTATAAGTTTGTATGTATGTCTGTCTGTCTGTGGCATCGCGTAGCTACTAAACGGATGCGATTTTGATCTAGTTTTTTTTGTTTGCAAGGTGTCACAATCAAGAATGTTCTTTGCTATGATCTAAGATAATATCTTCAGCCATTTAAAAATTATCAGCTCTTCTAGAAGTTGAAAGGACCTAAGTAACGGATTAGTGGCGCAGAGGTTTTCAAAAATTTTAATTAATATTAATATGTATAATTAATCTCACCAAAAACATTCAGTAAAAAACTAGCCAACTCTCGATGGAGCTGCTTGTTTATCTCTAAAAAGTAATGAAATCTAGACAAAGTCGTACCAAGTCTAAGGTTCATTACTGCGATTTCTTTATTATTATAGTTAATGTTGTGTGACTGGGCCGTTGATTTTCCATCGTCAATGAGTAGCGGTTCTGGCGACAGATTGGTGCAATGGAATCATGGAGCACCTGGTTTATAAAACTCCTTGTGTACCCTTCAACAGCCAAGTAACACAACATTAACTATAATAATAAAGAAATCGCAGTAATGAACCTTAGACTTGGTACGACTTTGTCTAGATTTCATTACTTTTTAGAGATAAACAAGCAGCTCCATCGAGAGTTGGCTAGTTTTTTACTGAATGTTTTTGGTGAGATTTCACTTCTTTTTGTAGAAACGTATATATACCCATATATTGATTTATATTATTAGATTTTCTTATTTCACATAGTTTTTTTTCTTTTTAGAAGTTGTTTTTTTATTATTACAAATCTTTCTTTGTCAAGTCAGCGCCATCTAACGACGTGTGCGGGTATCACCTCCACTCCTCCATCATATTTTTAGTATTAATATTTTAGTGTAATTTGTTTATTTAATTTGTATAATGTTTGAGTAGAATAAAGTTAATCGTTCGATCGTTCGACTATTTCTTCTTGTAAACTTGTAAGTATAATAACCAGTCTATTCTTATCCATAGTTTTCCTTTAATTTTATTTATATACGTATTAAAAGCAGAAGGGGAAGCATTCGCCCAGCAGTGGGACGCTATAGGCTGGATTAAATTAGAAGATGTGTTCCACTATGCTGGATTTTTGCAATGACAGTCGATTTTTTTAAGTACCAATAACAGAAGGGGGCGTTAGGTACCATATCTCTAATACAGCTGAAACCAGCCGAGGGTTCTTCATCAGATACTTCAGGCTTTCGATTTTTGACATCAAATGAAGCAGCCCACCAAATTGAATATTTTTTGTAAAGGCGGTATGTCTCGATCTTTAATACTTTGGTTGGGCTCTTGTGTTTTCTAATCAGGGTCACCAGGTACTCCAGATCTTCGATTATCCTAGTTTTTATAGTTTTCCCTTTATGTAGCCATTAAACCCTAACTCTGTACCAAATTTCAGGTCGCTGAGTTTATGGGAAGTACTAGTTCTATTTTGATGATCATGAGTGAGTGTCGAAAATGCGAAACTTTGCTTTCGCTTAACTTCGGGACTAAATGACCTACAGACTTGAAATTTCGGATTTTTAGTATGTGATCATAGCTTAGTGGATGACAAAATTTCTGCGTTCTGGTCTTGTCCAGAGGTTTTCAAATAGGGGCCTGAAAATGCGGCGAAATGGTTCCAGTAAAGATGGTACGGCAGTGTTGCTTCGCGCTCGACTTGGCGGGGGCACTCCCGTGCCCCCAGATATTTGTGATCGTTACAACAAGCCCTTTCATTTGATATGTCACACGTTATAGCTAAAAAATTTTTTCCTTTGATTTAAAACAATAAGGTCTAACCTCATGTAACCATCCTCGCCCCAGTTCTTCCCCCACCAGTTGAGCAGGATCCAGTATTGGGGCGTGTAGCCGACCAGCAACATCGCGTGGTTAAGTGTCCAGGATGTGCAGAAAGGGTCATCGTATATGCCGCTTCTAGGAGGTACAGGAAAGATGGATCAATGACATTCGGGGACATGCGCACTTCTTCTTCTTTTCGAGTCGACAGCAAACTCAGACAGTCTCGGTCCAAAAACCAGCCACTCGAATAGCGTCATCAGTAGCCTTCATCAAGTCCTTTCGCGTGCAGGTGACAGGACAAGATGGGCAGCTAATGAGATGGTCCATTTTCTGGGGAACCTTACCACACCTATATTCCAAGTTAGAATCACCTATGAAACCCCATCGGTATAAGTTATCCCTAGTCCGACATACCTGGGTCCGTTGAGGGATTTCCAGATAGGCCATGGCTGTTTATAACCAGGGGTGAGACCCTGAGCTATCGGGATAAATGGGTTCGGGAGGGAGACACTATTCTGCCAAAGCTCAACTCTCGCCTTTGCTGGGTCGACTGTTAACACGTTCCCAGCGGCACAGATTTGTCTGTACTTTCCATTACTGCGTTACGGGTCGTTTTAAACCTTGTCCTATACCAGAGATTGTGGCGGCACGAGGCATATTAAACCCCACCGCCCGTAGGAGACCAAAATCCTTTTTGTTGGCGCCAAATAAGATGAAGTGGACGTCTTCTGTCGTGATTATTATTACAGTGAAATTATTAACCTAAATCTGCCGCCGCCCGTGGTTAGATTAGTTAGTTTAGTTTCTATAGGTAAAATAAAATGTGGGGCCTAATATACCTTGTATCGCACTGAAGAATGGCAGGTTTTCATATTATTTAGTGATGGGAAAATAAATATCGATTTTATTTAATTGTATTTATTCACCAAACTTATGGATGTGTTTCTAGTGTTTTTCATTAAAACATGTCAAACAATAATATTTTTTGCAACCAGTGCATTCTGTGAGAATGTTCTTCACTTTTTTGTCGGCTTCACGACTCGTTAAGAAGGTGCGGAGTTTTTCGTAACATCCTACACAACTCCCCATCTTATATTCTGATTTTGACTCAGATTCTCCACCCGGTTTTTCTTCATCTTACTCCATAGTTAACTTTTTTCGGCAGCGTTTCGACATAATCGGTAGGGGTCTTACTTCAACGCGTGCGAGCCTCGAATGCGTTGCACAACACTAACCGCGTGAAGCTAGCGTAGGGTGCGGTACGAGGTGCGAAGGGGTACGAGGTGTTCGCAACCTCGTTCCGCACTGTGTTGGAATTATATTTGTTCAGTGCGGCACGAGGTCTAACAAACCCGGCATTAAGGTTGGTGTACCATCGAACTAGGAATCAATAGCACATCTCAAACATATAGTTATCTCTCTCTTACTCTGAATCAGCTAGAAGTTATGCCTCTCGCACGACAAAGAAGTTTAAGTTTTTTCTTACCGCTTTAAAGACGAGACACGGACAAGGTGTTTCAAGCCCTGTTTCGCACTTAACGTGTTAAGAGAACGACACACTTAGAAAAGTTTTTTAGACTTTTACGACACGCGCTGGTCCGAAGTAGATGCAAGTGGCAAGGGATAGAAAATTGTGGAGGGCTTTGGAGAAGGCCTATGTCCGAAGACGGACGATGAAAGGGCTGCGATGATGATGATGAGGTACAGGAGATAGTTTTACGTATGGGCTAAGACTGGCAGAGGAGTCTGAGCATAAAAAATAAAGATCTCGCCATTAAATTAATGGAAATAATTTTATGGTGTCGATTGTTGCAACAAAGACTAAAATAGAAACGTGACGCCTTCAAGCAGGTTTTTGTAGGTTTATAATGTTTTTAGACAGCTACCTATATTGTCTGCTTTAAGCCTCATATTATATTTGCGAATTATAAATGCGAAAGTAACTCTGTCTGTTTATTACGCTTTCACGCCAAAACCACTAGGTAAACCGATTTTGATTAAACTTGATTGATACCTAGATCTTGGAGAACAACATAGGCTACCTATACGACAGCCCCGTAGCTTAGTTGGTAGTACGTACCTGTGTATGCCTTGTATCTGGATGTTGTATATTTATATGTGTTGTGTGTCTGGCACCAATAGTACAGGCTTTGCCTTGTTAGGGGTCAGATGGCCGTATGTGAGATGTCCCACATATTATTATTATGACCGCGGAAAAACACTTCATTCCCACGGGAAAAATTGTTTTTGAAGGGCGGAAATGTTATTTTAAACAGATATTTTGTGAACTGAGTGCCAAGTGCGAGTTTTTTACTCACGAAACGCGCTCGATAACTACAACGTAAACGAGCATTTAAGTATGGAGAAATTTTAGTTTAGCGAACTGTCCACAGATGGCGTAGTTTCAATTCCATACAAAATCGCGTTTACGCTCTCGCTATCGAGCGCGTTTACTTTGGTTGCAAAACTCGCACTCGGCACTCGGGTTACCGATAAAGTTGGAAGGTGAAAGGTGCAGCGTTGACGGCGACTGCCAGAGGCCCAATGGTGGCTAAAGCTCGCTCCATCGCTTCCTCGTCTCCTGAGGGCAACATCGCCCAGCGACGGGGCTTCGCCTTGGCTTGCAGGACGCTGTAGTGGCAGACACCTTTCTGGAAAATAACACTAAATTTAAAAATTAACCCCCGACTCAAAACCGTTACTTGATCCTTTCAACAACTAGAAAAGAGCTGATAATCTTCAAATGGCTGGAGATATCTTCTTGGATCACAGCTAAGAAAACTTGATTATGACACCTTGCAAACAAAAAAAACTAAGTAGATCAAAATCGGCGCATCCGTTTAGGAGCTACGATGCCACAGACAGACAGACAGACACACACACGTCAAACTTATAACAATCCTCTTTTTCGTCGGGGGTTAATAACGAACATGAATGAATGATATGCTTACTAGTAACAGTTCATATATGTCCCCACCGAGGGGCTCGAGCCTACCCTGAAATCAGGGCGAATAGGCCTTAGTCGACCACGCTGGCCCAGTGCGGGTTGGTCAACTTCACACACAACCCTTGAATTACTTCGCAGGTGTGTGCAGGTTTCCTACCGATGTTTTCCTTCACTGTAAGAGCGTCGAATAAACGTACATAGCTTCAGCCATTTGAAGATTATCAGCTCTTTTGTAGTTGTTGAAAGGACAAGTAACGGTATTGTGGCGAGAGTTTTAATTTTTTAATTTAATTAATGTCATGTAATAAGATGATGAAGACGGAAGCGGTCAGAGGCAAGAGATAAAAATGGATGTTTCAAAATCGTAAATTTTAATAAAATTACACCACAAATAATTGCCAAGTCCGGTGAAGCTTGATTGGTCGTACCTTTCCGACACAAGCATAGGTCAATTGAAAAAAAAAAGTCACAAATAAGCGGCACCTGCAGGTTTACTCTTTTTCGTGCGGCAAAAATGACTATTCTAGTATTGCTAAAGCTAGTTCACCTTCCCAAGATAAGGGTAGCTGGTCTCCGAAGCCAGTCCTTCCCTGGCCACATACCGCATGGCTGCTCTGAGCGATCCTCCGTCACAACCAGCGTTACCGTCCACCAAGCTGCAATCAACGATCTGCTGAGGACTGAAAGGTTGTAGGTTATGAGAAGGTGGGTTGGGAAGATGGTGAAAAAAAGAAGTCAAGAGAAGTCAAAATTAAAATTTATTTCGATCCACATAATTTAACTTATACTAATGATAGGAGTCTCCTAGTAGGCAAGTAAAATTTGCCCGTGTTAGGAGGCTCCGCTCTTTCGTACATCAGATTAAGTAGGTACTATTATGTGTTAGGTGTTTTTGAAAAAAATGTAGAACATAAAGAATATACGTGCCTAAGTGGTGAAAATGCCTTGAAGATGATCATGTGTGTGTGTTTATGTGTGTGTGTGTGTGTGATATATAGGGTTACTGGATTTGATCCAGAAGAGACTCCGTCATGGGTTTTAGTTTTTAACCATTTTGTAACCGAAGTTTTACACTCGTTGTCATATATATATTTATGAGAAGTGCCGGGTCGGACGCCCGCGCACGTTTTATCGGACGCTCTTAGGTATGAATGACTTTTGTGTGTGTGTGTGTATGTGTGTGTGTCTTTACCTGAGTTCCTTCCAATCCCCGTGCCTCTTGTATAGCTGGGCCTGCAGCGCATGCGTCACTGCGAAGGCGTAGCACGCGCCGCATTGGAGCTGCTCTTCCCGCAGAGGTTTGAAGCCTTTCGCTCGCCAGTCCACCTTGGATGGAGTAATACGTCAGAATAAGGAAGTGTCGGTGGCCAAGTGGCTAGGCCCGTTGACTTCCATTCCGAAGTTCGCGGGTTCAAACCTCGGCACATACCAATGTGTTTTCGATTTTCGAATTCATATGTACCTACGTTTATTCGACGCTCTTACGGTGAAGGAAAACATCGTGAGGAAACCTGCACACACCTGCGAAGAAATTAAAGGTTGTGTGTGAAATTGACCAACCCGCACTGGGCCAGCGTGGTCGACTAAGGCCTATTCACCCTGGTATCAGGGTAGGCTCGAGCCCCTCGGTGGGGACATATGTGAGCTGTTAACGAAGGAAGTGTCTTAGGAAAATCTAATTAGTCAGTCCGTCAGTTAAATTACTAAAAAATAATGTACCTAAACGTTTTTTTTTTGTCTGGCAAACGAAATGCCGACGATACAGCACTTTGAAATTTCCAGTGACGACACGCCGCCATACAAATTGTACGGGAAAAGTGACGTTATAGCACTCTTCTCCTACACTTTGACGCGATATATCTTCGTCACATTGAAAAAAAAATACGTGGTCAATTTTTTTTGATAATCTAACTGACGGACTAATTAGAATCGATTTATTTTTTCCAGGACACTTCCCTATTCTTACGACATCATCATCAACAAAGGGCTTGAGCGGCTTGAGACGTCCCCCTAGCATGACCGTTATGCGTGACAGACATAATTTTGTCGTGCATATAAAGCCTGACCAAAGAAATATGACACCTGCTCAGGGGGCGCCACGTATATATTTTTACGACTATGGCAACAATTTCCCTTATAAAATTAGTTCCTCTGAAATTCCGCAATATGGCGAGGTGTCATATTTCTTTGGTCGGGCTTTACTGTTATCATCATAATGGAGGATATTTGAATATGGAGGGATTTTTGGTATTTTGACCACCTAATGGGAGATTGACTAAACAGATTTACAAGGCGAGGGTGGAAGGAAGCGTTGGAAGGGGAAGACCAAGACGAACGTTCCAAAATCAAATCGAGGACGTTCTGACAAAAGGTCGGGTCAGGAGTACTCTAAACCGACGAGCATGCTGAGGATATTAATGAATGTGGATGAAGCGATAGAAGTGTGTCTGGATCGTAGTAAGTGGAAGGAAGTGCATGGTCTCTGCCTACCCCTCCGGGAAAGAGGCGTGACTATATGTATGTATGTATGTAATGGGATATACAGTTTGTCACAGCGTTCATGCTACAAGCTGTACAATGGTACTTACCTGTTTTGGTATCTCATAATGTTGGTTTTTCCTGTAAGCAGTTTTGTGGTGGTCTTCAGCCGGATCTGGCAGGAATGGCGTCTCTATCAACTTCAGTATTTTCTTGAAGTAATCATCTAGCGCCTTGAAGAATGCAAAGCTTTGATTTAGAGAATTATTGTCCAAATCTACGGAGTTTATATGTAGCCTATCTCATAAAAAGCTAGCGCAATCTGTGTGACAGGTTACAAGTAAACTCGGATATCGCCCCGCGCTTTTACGTCTGCGGATTGTAAAAGATGAAAAAAAAAAACAGTTTGTTTGATAAAAAAATAGTGACAGTAATAATTAAGTACGAACCGGTCAAGTGCGAGTTTCGACCATAAAAAAGTTTCATTGCTAAAAACAGCTCTGCTTCAGATTAGCCTCTGGAATATTAGTGGGCTGACTAATTCGTTAGAACTGTATTTTTTTAACAACTGTGATATTGTGGCAATAAAAAGTATTATGCTTACTTCGCTTCTAATATTATAAACGCGAAAGTCACTCTATCTGTCTGTTTGTTACGCTTTCACGCCAAAACAACTGAACCGATTTCGATGAAACTCGGTACAGACCTCTGGGAAAATATGACAGATAGATAGATAGATAAAACGTTTATTTATGAGCACAGTACATATACGAGTAAATTTTTAATATAGGTCATGTTAACTAATTGATTATAAACAAGCAGTAAACACATTAGCACTTATACAAAATAACAAATATTAAGTAATATCGTATTCCCACGGGAAAAACTGTTAACGCGGGCCGAGCTGACGTCCACTGCTGGACAAAGCTCACCAGATCGTCTGCCCTGCCTGCCCACACTACGTCTTCCGGCGCGCGGCCGCTATTCAAGAAACTTTTTGCCCCAACGGCTGTCGGTTCTACGCGCAATATGCTCAACGATTCTTCGGGCTATGTCGGTGACTCTGTTTCGCTTGCGGATCTCATCATTCCTGATTCGATCACGCAAGGAAACTCCAAGCATAGCCCTCTCCATCGCTCTTTTGATGACTTTGATTGAACCTTCTTATGAGGCCCATCGTGCCTTATGCCTTAAATAAATTAATGCTATTTGGTGTGGTTCAAGCTATAATATATAGAAAGAACAAAGCGAAGTGCAGAAATGAGCAAAATTGAAATGCTCAAGCCATAATCCTCCCCAACCAGTAGCTATATCTTCGGAATTACAGCGCGTCTAATTTTCTTTCTTCAGTGAGCAATGAATACTATTTCGTGTCTATTTTTTTGGATATCAACTAAGTCGAAAGACCCCACCGTTTAGCTGTACGAGAGGGGAGGATTATAGCTTGAACATCCAGCTGTAATCCTCCCCAAACTATAGCTATATCTTCAGAATCATAATGATACCAATTTTTCTTACAATGATACTATTTACTACTATTTCAATACCATTTTTTGGCATAGTCAAAATTGAATTTCATTAAGGTTTCATAGGGGAGGATTATAGCTTGAACCACACGCTATTTGTTTTTATTGATTACCAAGTCTCCAAGATGGTTGAGGTGCAGGGAGTACGATTGTGTGCCCGCTAAATATTCCTTGTTGTGTTCAGCCACTCTCTGCAAGTTCCTTTTCCACTTGCACTGGGCCTCCTTCTCATGACAATCGGTGCTGTAACGCTTCTTGTATACTGACTGGAATTATAACAGCCCCCGTAACATGCAGTGCTATGACAAAAGTTTGTCGCACATTTAACTGTCAAAAAACCCGCCATATTGAAATATCCTCCAATAGGATAAGAGAGTACGCACGACAAAATTATGTCTATCACGCGTGGACCGGGCATGTTAGAGGGGCTGGTCATAACATTACTTCATTTGACGTTACCAAGGTTCCTGGTTCGAATCCCGGTGGGGAACTTGTCGAACAAATATCACTTTGTGAGACTTTCCTTAGTTTGGTTCGGACATTCAAATTGCAGGCTGAATCACTTGATTGTCCGAAAAAAAAGAGAAGATCCGTGCTTCGGAAGGCACCTAAAGCCGTTTTGGTCTCTGTTAATATATTTACGGATTTAGGTAGTCGTTACATGAGCCATGTCAGAAGCCATAAGCGGCTCAATGATTCTGACAATTTCTGACACCAGGCTTTGTGAGGTAGGTTAACCTCGTAACCCACACGATAAATAATAATAATAATAATAATTTCTTTATTCAGGCAAAACACCCATGGTACAATAGTACATAAATAATTAATAATAAAATAAATATAAATAAAAGTAAAAATAAATATTGCAAACTAAAACTATTAGCTTTTGTTCGCGTCCCTATGCATTGCAATCCAATGCTTTTTACCATAGGACTAGATATAGGTCCTGTGTCAACGCAACGCCAATAAAGAAGAAGCGGGAAAAAATACCTCATTCCCATAAGAAAATGTGTACTCAAGCGGCAAACTTAATAGTATAATAATCATGTAATAAGTTAACGCGATAGACTAAAGGCCTTTCATTTTATTTAAGGACTAGCTTTCCGTCCGCGTTAACGGGTTTTCCCGTGGGAAAGAAGTATTTTCCCGCGGTAAAAAGTAGCCTATCTGTTATTCAGATGTATAAGCTATATTATTGTAAAGTTTCATTAAAATCCATTCAGTAGTTTTTGCGTGAAAGAGTAAGAAACATACATACACACAAACTCTCGCGTTTATAATATTACTCGTAGTAGGATTTTAGATTTTATCTATAGCGTAACAATATTTTATCACTATTAGTACTTACCTTGTATTCATGCCAATGCGTATCAGGTACATCCTCATTAACAAGAAAACCCTTTAAAATATGCTTCTCGATATGACTCGCTCCATATTCACTATCTTCTCCACACGCGCTTACGTTCACATATTTCAAATATTCTCCAACGCGTTGAGTTTTCTCCAAAGCACTAAGAGCTCTATCTAGAAAATTTCCCAGCTTTTCACTAGTGCATCTAGGTAACCTATGTTCCTTATACACGGTTAGAAGTTTAGAGATCCTATACGATGTTTCAGTTATATTAAAGTTGCAATTGATTAATGATATTTGTATGAAAATAATAAAAATTAACATGTTTGTAATTTATAATGAGACGTATTGTGTTCACGGTTAATAATTATGTGCTTAGAACAAAATAGATTATTGGTCAATATGTTTCGATTTTGCAAACTTGCAAAATGTTATTGTAACTTGATCCATATCATATACGCTACTATGACGTGGGTAGTACCTAATAATCAGTTAGTTGTTATATATTTTATTATATCATTAATTACGTATATAAGTAATTTAGTTTTTTATCGTTGCGATTTCCGTGGTTTATTTGCGCGGCAATGCAGGAAAGTAAAAGTAAAAGTGGCTAAGCGGTGCCGTACATGAGGAACAGATAAAGGTATGCTGTTTGCGCGCTACAACTAAACAGCGTAAGCGCTAAGTTCGTGCACGTTCGTACTTGTCCATTTATACAAAAAGCATTAGGTACATAGAATAAAAATGTTTCTATTCTAAATTTTAGCAAGGTTGAATACCAAGTTTCAACGTCAAATACATAGCTGTTTAGAGTTTGGCTATTGAAAGTAGGCAATCGATGAAATTGGAAAACATTGTATTGGCAACAAAGTTACATAGAAAAAAAAGTACCAAATTATGTAAATCCGTATTATCGGAGTTGCCACGATGATATTTTTCACTACTTCAGTAGTCTTCTTTCAATAGCCAAACTCTACCTACCTATAAGAAGGTTTGGCGCGATGTGCGTTTCTATATATAGACATATTGTTTGTATTTTAAGTAGGTATTTTGTACTTTCCTATGTCGTCTACTCCACATTCTCCTTTTCCACCACTGAGTTGGTTGGCTGGAAGAAATCTCTTATAGAGATAAGCTCGCCTTTGTAAACTAGTATTATAAGAATCACCTTTTTTCTTAAATTGTGCAATAAAGAATATATTATGTTCATTTCATTTTTTTATGTTTAAGGCAACTCTTAATTCTTTTGTCTATTTGAAATTGTATTTTAATGATTTTGGTTTCTGCCATTTACTTTGCTGAGAATAAAACACATACAATTTAAAATATATTGCTTATTTATTTGTCAAAATGTCTATCATCTACACAATGGCATCAATTCAACCGTCGCTTCACAAAAAGACCGTCAGAATTCTGGTGACACGTTACAAAAATAACAATAAGGTGTAAAATATCAAATTATAGGTACAGTAGGCCTAGTATGTAAGTAGCGACAGGCTCGAGAAGCTGTCAAACGCGATATAGTGACATTAGAGCCGTAGCAGTGCTGTCAATATGTCGCGTTTAACAGCTTCTCGAGCCTCGCTTCTTACATAGTAGGCCTACAGAAGCCAGCACATGCGGTTGGACATTCGCACTACGAAATTCACCGCTACCGCTACGGAACACGGGCGCTCTCAAAGTCAACCTGTCCAGCCGAATTTGCTGGCTATTGTATTGTAATCTGGCAAGGATCTATAAATGTGTTCTCGAGCGCTGTTTGCTATACAAGAGAATGTCAAAAATTACTAATATCGTATTAATATATTAAAAGTTTAAGTTATAAATAAATTTAAAGAGGCGAAATTTTAAGAGTTTGTTCTTCATTAGTGCGAGACGAGAGGCAGCCTTAGTTTGAGCAAAACTTAGTAACTTCATTAAAATTTGACGTCGAAAATTGATTTGTAAAATCTTAGTTCGAATAAAAAACCTTTTGACTTTGACGTTTTGTAAGACTTTAGTTCCGCTCTTTTTCTAGCCACGTTGATTTAGATCCTTGTCGAAAAAAACAATATCTATAATAAAGATGTCCAACTAATCTAAAAACAAAACATCAATGGAAATACGTGTCAACTTAGTTATTTAAATATGAGATTGGAGAAATAAATTAAGTTGCATAATATTCACTCAAATAAACAAAAAATAATATTCATGTAGTTAAGAAGTTTAAAACATTTCAGCAAAATTATGAAAATCAGATTTAAAGCGGCCCAGCCAACAAAACAACTGAAATTAAATTGTTCTAAAAAAATTGTCTAGGAACAAAATGGCTAAATATTAAAATGACAAATTATTTACAAAATATCACAAGAAAGCTGTATGGAGGTCTAAACACGGTCATGTGAAAAAAAAACTAATTAAAAAAACAACTGAATAGATTTTGATAAAACTTTCACTGCGATTTTAGTTTCAACCATTCACTCAGGAAAATACAAGTTTACTAGTCTAATAAAATGTCCAGACTATCAAAATATATGACATTTACCATAGTGATTTTAAAATACTATTAAAACTACACCTATATGACCGTCACGAAGTTAAATAATTTGTAATTAAATTAAATGGAAATATCTAAATTAGACTTAAAAATACTATTGATGAGATTTCATTTTAAAAAATAAATAAAGATCACAAATAAAAAAATACTTTTGCTAATAAAATAATTGTTATGATTGTGGCTAAAGAACTCTTCCAAATACATAAAATATCTAAATAGAAATCACGTAGTTATGTAATACATAGTATTAATCATGATCTAAGAAAACAAGGTCTTACACTCCGACCACGTGACTGACACAAGCCTACGTCATTTTGCCTGTTCATCCTTGTCGAATGCGTGTGATAGACAAGAATGAACAGCGCAAAATGACGTAGGCTTGTGTCAGTCACGTGGTCGGAGTGTTAGACCTTGTTTTCTTAGACCATGTTATTAATATAACAAGTCCTGTATGTATGATTATTATTACATTATTTACAAAAAAATCACTGAACTTGTTTACAGGAAACTTGATAAATGAGATATACCAGGGACTGAACATAATGTTTAGCATTCTTAGTAGAATGTTCTTCAAAAATTTCATCCTAATCTGTGGAACCGTTTTCTATGTCAATCGCATTGACATAATAGTTATAATTTAGTGGTCCAACGTAACAAACGTCCGTACTGTAGAATTTATAAAATTAGTAAAATATTAAACGGATTTGATATCAAAACGCTCTCTATAACTTATTTTATCACTTTCAGTTCATATAAAATTATTTTAATTCTGATTTTTATACATTATTGTTATTCATATTTTTTACACCTCCATAATATGCCAAAACAATTTTGAGACAAAAAAATCCTATGTAAACTATATACGTTTTTAAAGAAAACTCATTTTTTAAATAACGATAATATAATTAAAATCGACACAGCACGATATCAAGAGAAGAAATTAAATAATGATTCAATTAATTTTTTACTAATGGTCACATTGGTCACAACAAGTTTACTGATTGGTTGCATAGCCACCGGAAGTGGACTTAATTGGCTGTAAGCTCGAACAGTGTTGTCAATAAATAATTTTATATCATGCTATACAATTAACACAGACATTTAAATATTTTAGGTAGGTAATTAATTTATAACCAGGCCTTAAAATTATGTATGTGACACTAAGATTCTAGTATGAATAAATTTTAAGCTCATTGATATTAGTCAAACAGATTTAGCTATGTAATCTCAATACAATGAGGCTGGTTGATAATTTGGAATATATTTTTTTGGATTTAATCAGTTAATGACTTTTTAACACAAAACAAACAACTGTCACCAAGAGCGATAAATCTCTGCATTATTTCACATTTAATCAGCAAATTATACGTTTCTTTTTTCAATTATTTTGCTATCATTATTTACTAAAGCCTGACCAAAGAAATAAGAAACCTGCTCTGGGGGCGCCACGTGTATATTTTTACGACTATGGCAACAATTTCCCTTATAAAATTAGTTCCACTGAAATTCCGCAATATGGCGAGGCTTCTTATTTCTTTGGTAGGGCTTTAACTACTTCACTGACAGGTTTTTAAATTTAGGTGATATTTTTCATCTACCTAGTTCATTTTTTAAACAATTTTCACGTTAGGGGTCGGTCATTGCCCTCAAATCTCTCACGATATGATGATTGATATCGGAGCTAATATAAGACAATAAACAATTCATTTAATCATTTTTCTTGCAATAAAATATTCTATTGATCACCGCGATGCGGCACCTCGAAAAACTTAAAATCGCAGTAGAGGCGTGGTTTATCTGCGCGGCAAAGTAAACGGACCACTGATGGCAGTGCAGGACAGTAATAGCGCGAAGCGGTACCGTACATGTGGAACAGAGAAAGGTGTGCTGTTAGCGCGCTAGAACTAAACAGCGTAAGTGCCAAGTTCTTGTGAGTCCATTTATAGAAAAAGTACTACATATAATAAAAATGTTTCTAAACTAGATTTTAGTAAGGTTGAATACCATACTTGTAACTAAGTTTCAACGTCTAGTACGTTGCTGTTTACCTATAGGAAGTGAAAAAAGATAATAGAAGGTGTTACTTTGACGCGATTTTCTATCGATAAAATGTTGAGAAAACGTGTTTCCAATCAAATGAGTAGGTATTTAGATTATATGATCAAGTTATGTATATCTGAAAATAATAATACCTACTTGTATAAATTACGAGGATCATCGATTCAAAAAACACTAAAATTTTCAAGGTGCCGCCTTAAGTTAATTTTTTTTTCGTGTACCAAAATCAGCATCTCAAAATCACATTTTAGGAAATATAAATGCAAAGTAATAATCTAAAAATAAAACGGTTAATGACTGCAGTCGAATTACATTACACAGTGTGTGTGTGTGTGTGTATATGGATATTAACTACAATTTATTAGGCACACACAGACATTTAAGATTTAATCAATATGAGAGGAATATCTCACACACGGCTACCGGATCCCAAACCAGGCAGACCTTAGATATACATACATATATGAGGTAAAACACAAGTGCTCATCACATGAATGTTGCCCTGGGCGGGATTCGAACCCGCCACCCTGTGCTTCAAAGGCAAACGTACTACCAAGTAGACTATGGGCACTGGGCGGTCACTCCATACAGAAAACGCATTTTGACAAGTTACTTCTTTTTGAATAACAACTGAATATCAACTACAAGTCAATGGCGCTAGGCGCTATGTAAAACACCCCCGAACACCACCGGCGGAGTCCCGCGGCGCCTGCGGGGTGCGGGGCGTGGGGCGCTATATCGGGCGGGGGGGGAGTGCCAAGCGGGGGGGTGAGTGTCCTTTCTGTACGGGTTAGTACTATTATTTTCTTCTGTGCTATGGGGCCGCAATTATTAATAACTGCAGTCACTAATATAAAAAAAAAACTGAAGTTATACAAAACTTCAATGTGACATTACTACAAGAACTATAATTAAATTGGCTACTTAAGTCTAGACCTATCTAATATTCTAGTATACCTAATAATACTCTTCGTTTATACTATTATACATTATGTTTAACAACGCCCCATTCTGTAGTAGGGCTCTAAAACTTTGTTTTGTCCTTTATTATCTATTTAGAATAAAAAAAAGACAAGAGATACCACTGATTACTAATGAGTATTAAGGTCATCTCTTATCTCATTAATTATACAAAAAAGCGCGAAGCCACAATTTACAAGTACAATCATACACACGCTAACATATATCGTCGTTGCTTATTTTGGTGCGTTTTTCGAGCGACTAACAAAATAGTTTATTCAAGAAAGAAAATTTAATTTGTCAACTTATGTTAACATATAGAAAAATCGTCCGCCCTGTGACGATAGGGTGGTGCCATAGGGAAAGAATTTTATTGCCTTTCTAAAGTTCTTTTTAAAGTTTTCGACTTCTATAAGATAAAGAAATGGTCAGTAAATGTAAAAAAGTGTCATTTTGCGAAAGAGGCATTTTTCTAAGAAAGGCTACAAAAACAATCAGTTAGCTATAATTTCAAATCCTTTGCGGCGCAACTAATGTTCAAATTTACCAATGGTCGAAAAATGTCCAATCATAAAAACGTCCAACCATGAAAATGTCCAATCATAAAAATCTGTTTTTTGGCAGTTAAATGTGTTTCATGATACCGGGGCTGTTTTACTTAATTTACAACGATATTTGAGATTAAAGATAATTATTAACTACATATTTTTATACTTGTAAATTGCAAAATAAAATCTTTACATATTTAGGACGCTGCTTTCAGATTAAGGCTAACGAGATAAAAACATAAATTGACTACACGACATAGAGAAGTAAGCTAATTAGCAAGAACATGACAATAACAACTACACATATATTTTTGGTCTTGTAGAACCCATGCTTTCTTTGGAAAGCATAAATGAAAATCTGACATCAGAAGTGGGATCCTATATTCATTATTTTACGTCATATTTGAGTCAATAAGTAAAATGAGATTTTGAAATGCCTATTTCGGTATTTAGTTATATAACAGGATACTTCTTGCTACTTGTTTTAATTTATTTTTTCTTAATAGAAACATTATGAAAAAAAGATTTATACAGATTTTATCTTACAAATCTTTGGAGATGAAACTTACATCTGTTTTAGTTTTAAAACTATATCTCCTTACACTAAAACTAAGAACTATTAAAATAACATTTTAGATTTCACTTTTATGTATTTGAATGTTTCAAACTAACGATTTGAGCTTAGATAAACAAGTTAACGAATATTGAACCTTATTCCTATATTTACAAAGAGCTTAATCATTCACAGCACGTGTAAAACTGGTATAATACAACGCCCGCCGTACACTTGGTTTCATCGTCCAACGGATATGAAAAAAGAAATAAAAAATAATAATAATAAAAGAAAAACATCGCATTTTAAATTCTTTTTTCACTCGGTTGGGCGAATAAACTCTACAATTTGACCTAAAATCACAACATATTGGAACTAACTCGAATATGTATGAAGATTCTTGTTTTCAGCTAAAATTAATTACATAATTTTACAAGGTGACACATGCAGTTCAAAACGGGTTTTTTGGTCGAATTTTTTTCAGCCTGGTGAACCGATTTCGCGTATGGTAAAACCAAAGTAGGGTAATAATGGCCTACTATTATTGGTAGTTAATTAAGGCAACAGGTTCATTCACTTTTTAGATTTTCACTTCTATTCTGTGCCGCCACTTGGTGCAATAAACATTACCCTACACTTTGTTAGTTATTTTTTATTGACCTATGCTTGTGTCGAAAAGGTACGACCAATCAAGCTACACCTAACCTTCGGGAGAGCAAATGGCTCTACCCCAGAGTAGTCATGTTCCAACGCGTCTAGGGGCGAAGAGAGGAAGCCCTGAACCTAGGCCTAGCGCGTTAATACTGAAAAACATCGTAAAGGAGACGACGCCTGAGGGGCTCCGTCTCTGATTATTAAGTTGATTTTGACTTTGGCCGCGCCCCCGCCGGCGGGTACGGGCATTGTTACCTGAAAGGTAATTTGAAGGGTATTCGCTACCAGAAGGGCATTCTGTTAGGGAAATCTAAATTCTTTGGCTGGTTTAACTGCATCAGTGATTTCGTCATTTCGTCGTCAGGTTCGGAAAGGTTTGTCAGTTTTGTAAGGGAGTTTTCACCGCATCCTAGTTTGGGAAGCCCCGTTCAGGCTTCTAAGCTCCGTGTAGGCCTTCTTCGGCAGAAACCTGAGACTCTCGCTCGCTGGCAGGGGAGTGTAACCTTGGCGCTTCCTGTACATCATGAGCCTGAAAAAATAAGAAAGAAGTTGTTAGACTCATTAATAAACAAAACAGTAGGCATAAATTGCGAAAGAGAAATAATAAACATAGTTGTTAATATAGCTGGAGGGGGTTTTTGTTATTTATTACCTTTAAATAGATATCGTAAGCGCATCTTATTTTTTCTTAATCGAGTAAAAAAAAGGATTTGTTGACATAATTTGTAATGCGCCAAGGAGACGGAGGTTCGAGCCTGCCCAAACACAAAAAAACTTTTTAGCTTTTTAGTTTCGCTGTGGTTTTGCTTTGATTTAGAAACAGTTATAAGTATACTTTTTATAACTATTAAGATTTAAAACGGGATATTTATGGGCTTTTATATATTTATTTATTTATATCCCGTTTTAAATCTTAATAGTTTTATGTATTTTAAAAACGGGTGGTTCAGATTACGAAACTGAACAAATTTCTAGAAAGAACACAGATCAATATTTAAATAAAACCAAATGTTGACATCTTGCTTTAGATCATGTCATTAATAAAAAACTTTTAATTTATGACCTATAATATTACTTCAGAAAAGTTGTTGGGTTTTAAGATCTGAAAAACCCCGTGAATTATTTTTGTAAATAAAAATCATTAATCAAAGTCAGGGTTTCGAACCTATATCTCATCATTACTAAAAGATAGAAACGGTAGAGGTTATTCTAAATATTTGTCTGTTGAAAATAAACATAATAATAATGATATACCTACTTATTAGAAACCATTCGACAAATTTTCCTAACTAAGTAAATAGGTAAATCAACAAGATTATGTATCTTGGCAAAGTGTGAAAATCGTGATTAAATATACCTAGTTTGTTGAAAGAGCAAACTGAGAATATTCCACGAACTACAATATGATTCATATTTGTATATTTGTCGAGTGATATCAATTTAAACACCTTAAAAGAATATATTTTTTCCAATGGGTAGTTTTCCAGTAGCAAATAAAGAAAAAAAATGCTTATAAAACGGCTCAACAGATGGCACTAGTATATAGTGAGGTAATAAATACAGAAGTATTGGATTAAAAAAAAGCTTAAAATTATCAACTAATTATCCTAGAACTAATTTAAGTCAGAACCATGTACAATCCGATACAAAAAAAGTCAAAAAGTCTACAATAAATCTCACTGTTCTCATTATTTGACTAGCGTCATCTATGGAAATCTTAAAAAACACTCTTTTTTTTTTATTTCGTACTGTCTGAAAATCTCCTATTGTTTTCCTCTAGTAAAGTGTTTATTTAGCAGCGACGTCATAAGGCCTATTAACGACATAGGTAGCAAATACTAAAAGGGCATGCGCAGAATGGTTTGAGCAACCTATAACTTGGGTAAATTTTTTTTATTTTTTTTTTAAGTTAACACGTAGGCGTTGTCCTAATAGAACGCGATTACGCGATCATCGCAAGTTCGCGCGAATTTTACTCGTACGAACGCGCGATTAAACATATTGAAGTCGAATAGGTGTCTTAATAGACGATCGCGCGATTGAACGATTTCTTCATACATTTGACAATCGCGCGTTCGCGCGAACTTGCGATGATCGCGTAATCGCGTTCTATTAGGACAACGCCGTATAGTTTGTCACAGTGGTCATTGTTATCCCTAAAGGAATAGCCTGAAATATAAAATCTGGGCGCCATTATAAAAGTTCCAGTGAATATCTGCAATATGGCGAAGTTTTTTATTTTCGTGGTCAGGCTTTACAGATCCCCTACACTTGCGTCTTTTGAGCGTCTTTCCAGCTGGCCGTCGCGCATACAATCATAGGTAGGATAGCGAGTGAAACAAAAGAAAGTTGTGTTCGCAAAAAAGTTTTGTGTTCCAAAAAACGCAGCGCTGGCGTCGACGACGGTACATACACATACAAGGAAGTGATCGTAACTAGATTTTCGAAATGTCGGTATTTAAAAGAGAAAATTGCATCGTAAATCATAATGGAGGGTGCACTGAACTTAAAATTACAAACATCCAGCTGTGCAGTGACAGAGCATAACAAAGATGCAATAGCGAAATTAAATTTGAATTAAATTGCATACATATTTTTTCTTTTAAATACCGACATTTTGAAAATCCAGTTATGACCACTACCATGTATGAAGTGGTTCCAGTGTGCGTCGCTTGAAAGACGCTAGTGCGGGGGAGCTGTTACATAAAAATATTAACCTTCCCTTCACACAAAAAAACTACAAGTACACAAACACTAGATACCTGGCTAAATTATCATTTACTAGCGACCCGCCCCGGCTCCGCACGGGAAAATGGTTATTGTGGGTTATCCTTCAGTATATTATGCATGTATTATACATATAAACCTTCCTCTTGAATCACTCTATCTATTAAAAAAAACCGCATCAAAATCCGTTGCGTAGTTTTAAAGATTTAAGCGTACAAAGGGACATAGGGACATAGGGACATAGGGACATAGGGACATAGGGACATAGGGACGGAGAAAGCGACTTTATTTTATACTATGTAGTGATAGTGATAGTGATACAGAATACGTTTATTTTGCATTGTCATCTCAACATACAAAGTAAGGTCAATACAAGATAAAGGCACAGCGTTCTTATCAGTTCATACGGGTAATTGTATCATTTATAGAGGTAGAACGAAGTGATTATATGCTCAGTGTATAGAGGTAAATATACTATATAGGTTGTTAGGTTTAAATACTATTTTGAAATTAAAGCGAAAAATGTGCTGCCGCGTTAGTACTTTTGGAATGAGATTTAGCGCCTGTATGGAGCTTATTAGTGCTAAAATTTCGAAGTTAACAGTAGTCTAGACAAAAGACCTAGAGAAAAGAATTTTGAAATAAAAAAATACGGCAAAATTTACACAAAAGCAAGCAGTAACACCATTTTTAATTTTGCAAATATTTTAATACTGTTGAACGTTTACCATTGGCATACGTTAATTTGTAAATGTCCGTTTTGACCCGCATTGTTGAGAGGTACTACTTCGAAACCTGCCTAAAATCAACAATATTTTAAATACTTTTTCATTTTAAATATTTCGCTTCGACTATTAAATAAAAATCAAAAACAACGATAAATATATAAATTCTTGACAATAGGCAGTCTGCATTATAGATTTAAACAGCTACTATGTAAATTGATGTAAACTAACATATACCTACATAAATATACTAAAGTATATAAATCTAGAACAACAAGATATAAACTAACTTCCAGAATGTTCCACGTTCAGCTACATCGCAAATTATTGTTACAATAGCTACAGCTGCATATCAGACGATCTACAGTCATATTAAAACAGGTGTTTTACATTTATTACCATACTAATATTATTATTATTATCATCATTTTCTTTTCTTTCTCTCTGAAGAGGATTTTTTTTGCACGGGCCAAAGCCAAGTGCTCGACGGGAAGTTATGAAGTTATAGTAAGAAATTTTCTGACAATTCGGCAGGTATTTAGAATGACGGCCTTTTGTAGGAGTGTGTATGTGTATGGATTATGGATGTAGTTCAAGACTTCGAGGCTCCTGTTATTACTATATAACTTCATTTATTACAATTTCAAGGTATAAAATAATTATTTTAATACACAATTTAATTATAACATTATTACGATTGTTTACGGGTCTTAGCGCGAAAGCCTCAAACAAAATTTAATTATAATCATTGGCATACATTAAGTACATTTATATCATTTACTAAGGACCTCTCTATTGAATAAAAGCCTCCTTAAATTTTTTCGATGTGCCTCTATCAATTGCGTTTTCTATCCTTTTTTTCCCGCTGTTTTTAACCCCCTACAAAAAGAGGGGTATTATAAGTTTGACGTGTGTGTCTGTGTGTCTGTGAGATCGTAGCTCCTAAACAACATCGTAGATCAAGTAACAGTTTAGTGGCGCGGTTTTAAAAAAAATTAAAGTTATTGCAATTTTGAATCGAAATGAAAATCCTTTAACTCCTTTAATCCTTTATCAATATTTAGATTGGTGACCTACGGATAAATGTATTACCCCTGGTACACCCAGTTATTTTGAGGTGAACTATGAGAAGAAAAAAACGCCCTTGGTACACCTAAGTGGACTAATGGGGTGAACCACGGGTTTGGACTGTCAGGCAGGGACACTCGAACCCGCCAAATTAATAAACTACGTACGTACGTATATTCATTTTTTATATTTTTTAATTCCACAGGGAAACTCTCAAAATATATGGGTGCTTGTTTCGAAAAATTACAATCAATCAAGTTTCGCCGGACTTGAAAATGCAAGCGAAGCCGCAAAAAAGCATCTAGTATTTCCATTACAAGTTGTATATTTACATAATACAGGTGTTGCACATCGAGACTGTCTGTTTATTTACCGACAGTCATCTGGCGTGCAAATGTCACTTGCTTTTGTCAAGAACAAACGCGACACGACTTTTACGTACAGTCACGAGCACGCTAAGGTGTAATCACTGTATCATGCAGCCAAGAGAGCACCTTTTTTTAAATTGACCTATGCTTGAGTCGAAAAAGTACGACGAATCAAGCTTCACCGGACTTGCGGGGGAGCGGAATACTTTACCTCAAAAAAAAGTCATATACCAACGCGTCTAGGGGCGGCTCGAGGGAGCCTCGGACCACGGCCTAGCGCGTTGATAAAACATCGTGAAGGAGACGACGCCTGAGGGGCTCTGTCTCTGATTATCAATTTTGATTTTGGTTATGGCCGCGCCCCCGCCGGCGGGTACGGGCGTTGTTACCTGAAGGGTGAACAGAGCGCACCCATTCCAAACAGTGCGAAAGCAAATTTAACAATCGAAGCGGCAAAAATACCTTTGTTTTGCAAAGTTGTTTTTTGCTGGCGCTCTACGACCACAATGTATTATAAAAGGAGTACAACAAGCGCAAATTAATTTGTAATCGTGCGCAATTTTCATCGTTCTTATGTCTGTTAAATAAGAGAGAGAATCGTGGTACGAAATGAAATTAAATCATTTATTTTTAACTTTTAGACACTTTTGATCACTTAGTTAAGTCAAATAAAGTTACATTTAGTGGCGAGTGTGTAGCTTAGTTTGCACTTGACTGTAGGTTTTATTTTAATAATATTAATTGGTGTACGATTTAACAATTTGCACTTAAATATGATTATTAATAAATGAGCTTTTTCACTTTTGAGATATTTTATTCATAATCATGTCGTATGGCGATATTGCGTTGGATTCGAAATGGAAAGTTTAATCTTTATAGTATCCCATTCGAGGTCGATCATTGGCCACTCCATGACTTAACAACGGAGTGTTTCTGTGTTTCGGAAAGCACGTGAAGCCGTCAGATCTACTTCTTGTTTGTGAAAAGATAATGTTCCCTTCTGCAAGGAAGGGGGGAGGGCCTTAAATATACTGAATCATTTGCCAATTGGATATGAACGCGTCTTAAAGTTGTATCATGAATTTGAAACTCGATAGCGTTCTAAAAATTGACCGTTACAACTCCGCTTTTAATTATAGATAAAAAAATCAAATAGCGAACGAAATTGATCATCTATTGCGAATGCGAAACCGCTATAAAAACACGCTGCAAAAAGGGCGAATCTGATGTAACAACATAGCGAAAATCTTTGAACAAAAAAGAACACCATTTACAACTCTAGTGACGTAATTTTAGACGTTTAGTTAAAGTGCCGAGATCTACGGCATGTTTAATTTGTGCCAATTTAATTAAATTTTATTTCCAATAATTTATCGCGTTGAGTAAACTTGTTTTGGTATAAGATACAAAGTTGCAACTAGTATTATTGCAGATTAGAGGAAACTGACCATTTAGTACTTATATCCTGTTAACTGATTTCAAAATGTAGGTATATCATGATTAAAATTATGTATTTGAACCTATCTATCTATAATACTAAGATACTACAATGTCCTTTTCATGACAAGTATTTTGTTTTATAAATAAATAGAAAATGCTTTATTATTCAATATACTTTTCTAAGCTTTTACGGTTTTACATATCCATTTTGAGTCATAATAGTTAATCTAAATTATATTTTAAAAAAACTCAAACTCAAAAACTCGGCAGAATTTATTTTATTGCGTCTGTCATTTTCAGTATAAATTAATGCAAGTATAAATTATGTGCATTGTCAGCATAACTTTATACTTATTACATTATTTTGTCTTAAGGAAAATAGTACGAAATATTCTAAATATCTATAAGATGTGTGTAATACAACCGCACAATTTATTCCTTGTTTGTCTATAAAATTGTCGTCATTTAATGCATCAATTATGACTAGGACTCAAAAAAACAAGTCACACTAAATAATGACGCAATTATTTAAACCGCAATAGCAATTGGAACGCCCTGTATGCGTACGAGCAAAAGTGAAACAATTATTGTGCGCGAGAGCAGCTTAAACCCGAAACCTCGTTCAGTCTGATAGTGACCGTCAAGGTGTAAAGACGATGGAGCAAAGTTAAATTTTTAAAATATAGTTTTATTTTTGTGCAGATGGACTTAAGCAGAGGGAAGGATTATCTTGATATAAGGGTAGGAATAGCTCCTCCGTGGGATTTTTTTCCTCTCAAAGTTTTATTGTATTTATTTATAACTTGTAGATACTTATTTTCAGATATTTTTTGCAACCTAACTGACCTACTGCTATTTGTTTTTTTGATAGATTCGAGTTATTCTTGTGTCAAAACTTGCCCCAAGTAGTAGAAGGCTTTATGGAATAAACCAACCAACCATCATTGATAAATAGAATAAAATAATAATAATTAAGATTTAATTCTTTTAAAGAATAGGTTCTTAACATAATGGGCTATTTCCCGAAAAGGACATATTAATTATAGAGCATACCAATAATAGGTACTTATACGACTAAAGGAAATTTTGCGAATAGGTCCTAATTCACCTAGATCACAAGTTCTCATAGTAAATAATAAAATACTCAACATTATAGCAAATAATGTTAGTTGATATGATAATAATATCAGCTTTTATTTGCGTTGAACAATTTTTTCATGCATAATAAGTAATGTGGATTTTCCCAAACTTAAGACCTCAAAATATTGAATGAGCTTGTATGGTACAGGATTTTTATTCAAAATAGATAAATTACGGTTTCCTGAAAGAGATTGCTAGTTAGCAATAAGACTGCCTTTCAATGAAGTCGGTTTTTCCTGTGTGCTACAGAGTGTACCTGTTATTTGTTATAAACAAAGAACAAAAGTTTGTTTATTTTACATAATGGAAAAATTTAAGTTTCATTATTGATGTAGAGTTTTTTATCTTATCATCATAACAATATAATTTACGGTAAATTGAACCGTGCACTAATTAATTATTTCCTTAGATTTTCCCTTTGAAAAAAATTAAATCTTTACAATGAATGACGAAGATTAATAATTTATCCATACTAATATTCTAATGCGAAAGTGTGTTTGTTTGTTTGTCCTTCCTTCACGCCTTAACTAAGCAACCTATCGACTTGATTTCGGCATAGAGTTAGTTGAAAGGATGGAGAGTGACATAGGCTACTTTTTACCGCGGGAAAATACCTCATTCCCACGGGAAAAACTTTAACGCGAGCGGCGTCGCGGGGCGGAAAGCTAGTTAATATTATATGGATGTATTGTATGTATGTATAATACACAATGTTGTATGTACAACATTATTTCCAAATTCGAGACTTTTTTTTATATTCATGAAAAGTTTTTTAAATGTTATTCAGATTTCAGATTTCATATTTCAATAACTTTATTGTAAAACGGTGAAATAAAGGGAATGTGGTCCTTCGAGGAAACGGTCAGTTCTCGTGTCCGTTCGGGTAAACGGTCGATAAAGGATCTGGACGTTGAGGGAAGTGGGTGTTCGCGAAATTGGACGTCCGGTGCCGGATTGAAATACACGACATAGATGCATTAATAGGCGACCATACTGCTAGACAGAAATTTCTTCTAAGGTACAGTTTTACAAAATTAATGTGTTTTTTTTTTCAGATACAACATTTCGCGTTTATTGTGGTCAAGGATAGTACTAAAATTCTGCACTATTTTAATTATCTCATAAATATATTATGTATAACATCACTAGTCACTTTAGTTAGATAAATATCGTTGAAAGTTGTGTAATTTATTAGCGGAACTTTCAAGGTTTAATTAAATTAGTTTTTAATTAACTTATATAAATAACATCCTCAACAATGAGATGGTAAATAATGTAAAAAAATGTGATTGCTACAATAAAATATTAACTTGTTTTGCGTTTTATTTACATAAAAAATAGTCAGTGACTGCTCTCAGAAACTTTTTAAATTTTATGTACTCATGACTTTATATTCAAACTTAAAACTATGGTTATTGTATAGGTTTTGTACCAAAAACATCCGACCTCTTCTAAGTTCAGAATAAATTTGTAGAGGTCGAAAATCTGTACATAAAAAAAAGATAAAAACCGTTTCAGGGAGATGATGTAAGAAGCGACATAGAACATAAACAGACTTTTTTTGTTTCTCTGTTTGTCTGTTTGTACGGGCTAATCTCCGAAACTGTTGGACCGATTTGAATGAAATTTGCTTGGTGGTACATTATATCCCCGGTCAACATTTTAGATACTTTCAATCCCAAAAAAAAAGTCCCCTTGGGATACTTAAAAAACTATAGTAACCTAAACGGCTCAGCACATTGTATGGGCTCATCTCCAAAACTGTTGGACCGATTTAAATGAAATTTTGCAAAGTGGTACTTTATATCTCCGGTCACATATTGGATACTTTTAAAGAGTTCTCGTGGGATAAGTAAAAATTACTACGTAAAAGTCGAAAAATAACACGGGCGTAGCTGCGGGCAGACGGCTAGTAAAAAAATTATGACAATAGTTTTAGCGTATGTATCAAGGGATCTTCTCACATGAGTGCATAGTGTGACGACAGAGATAACTGACAATGCTAGCAGGACAAGGCCGCGCTTGTACCACTAATATACCACTCTATTTTGGAGTGCCGCAAGTCACGGGCCGAAGCGAGAGGACAAAGGCAGAAATTATTGCGATTTCGAAAGTTTGTTCATCGCTAACATCCGATATATATTTTTCATTTCCACTTTTGTATTTCTGGCTACATTTTGGGGCTCTGCCCTATTTAAATTATTTGACTCTATCTGAGGTAACTTTTTATTTGGTCTCTGTAACATTAGATATAGAATCATTGTGTAATTAGGCTGTAAGTTCCCCAAATAAAATAAAATAAAATATATGTCGCCTACGGGTTTGAGCTTACCCGATTTTGTAAGTATTTTGGTGATTTGGGGATGTGGAAGCCGTGTGATTCGAGGCTTACATTTGGATGAACAAAACTCTTCTTGAGACTTGAAGGCAGGCATACGAGGTTATTAAAAGTTTTGGAAGGGAAAACCCAAGGCAGACGTTCTACAATCAAATCAGGGACATTCTGCATAGAGGCCAAGTAATGAGTACCCGAAATGGGGACGGTGAGATTAATTAAGTCGGGTTGTCTGGGAGAGGTTGCTAAATTAGCAATGAGGCCGCCTGTTGAAACCTATTGTTTTCTGTGTTTGTGATTTGTTTTATATTTCTTGGTGTCAGTAAAGAATTTTTTTTTTGTATTGTACTCGTATTAATGTGGATGAAGCTAAGCTAATGAAGAAAGATTTGAGCACTGCTTTTCTGGGAAAATAAAGTGATTTTGTGTGTGTGTATAAAAGGCATATTGTCAATGTTATTAGTATAGACCTAAACTTATAGCAAGATCGATGTATCAAGGTTTACTAGGTTGTCACAGGCTCACTTGAATCCCTCTATGGGTTTAAAGAGTAAAATTGAAAGAAAACGGAATAAAAGTAGAGGTACAGAATCCAGCACTTGCGGTTGGACATCCGCACTACGAAATTCACCCCTACCGCCACGGAAAACGGGTCAACCTGTCCTGCCGCATGTGCTGGCTATTGTATAAATAAACCATTGAACTAGCGTACATAGAAAAGACGGGCAAAACGTGTGCATCTGGATTGAGGGCCCATTTTTTAAAAGTTTACAAAACTATTTGGGATTTATAGGGGATTTAATAAAGAATAGTAAAAACATGAAGCACAGGGTCACGAATTTCTTAAACATAAATTGGAACTGTGGTGATTAAATAGCTTGGGCTCTCAATCCAGATGCTCGGCTAAAATGGCATAGTTCAAATCTCAAAACGTTCGATGGATTTATCTGTATTTCTTTATATAAATTAATGTTTTGCAAGTCAAATATTGGGCTCTCAGTCCAGACATATCTGGATTGAGGGCCCAAGATAAATCGTAATATTAATATGTAAATCATATTATACAAATTTAAGAATTTATATACATATTTAAGAAATTCCTAACTAAATGCTGAAATAAAAATTATAAACCCAGAGGTAGTACTTTTTGAGATTTGAACTATGCCATTTTAGCCGAGCACCTGGATTGAGAGCCCAAGCTATTTAATCACCACAGTTCCAATTTATGTTTAAGAAATTCGTGACCCTGTGCTTCATGTTTTTACTATTCTTTATTAAATCCCCTATAAATCTCAAATCGTTTTGTAAACTTTTAAAAAATGGGCCCTCAATCCAGATGCACACGGGCAAAACACACTCATAGTAATATGAATTGGAGGTCGCGACTTCCAACTTCTATGGCGTTTATCTTTTGTTTTACTTGTCGCCCTTCCTGCTGCTGCCATGTAGGCGCATAGAATGTATTCGAGGTGTCTTATCTGGTACTTGTATGTAATTCCTCAATGATATAAACGCGTTTAAATCCCCGCTGCAGCTTATGCCCGATACTACAGCCGATGACAGGGATGTACGGTCGACCTTGCGCGGTGGTAATTACGCATAATCTGTGCCACCATCAACAACTCGTGAATAGAGAACTGTAGCATCCGACCGTAATGGACACATTTATTGTACAGCCAGCGTGGTTAACGACTGTACTTGACACGGTAATGAACTAATGACACGATTGTGTGTGTTTGTTTATTTCATAGAATAGAATATACTTTATTGCACACAAAAAACAAAAGAATCAGTAAATTTACAAAAAAAAGATCGAAAGTGTACATGTAGGCGGCCTTATTGCTGCGTAGGATCTTTTACCAGGCAACCTTCTATTATGTTTATTTCTTTTATCTCTACGTGGGTCTTCTGGGGTGATTAAAGCTTCATTTTTGAAGGGTAAGTAGGACTTTGCCTACAGCAGGCTGAATAGTATTTTTCATTATTATAAAATCACTTAATTTTATCTAATATTTATTTATAAAGTTCAAATTTGGAGTTCTGTTCTGAAAAGGCATTTTTTTATACGGGAAAACAGCCAGTGTCTAGTATAACATTTTCATATTATGTTGCTTATCCATTAGCAGAGTATCCGCTATTTTCAGTTCGCTAATAAATAACACAATGAATACTTATACAAATAAATCTTTGAGTAAACTCGGTACTTGTTCGCAATTAAATGTGAACGTAAGTCAAGGTCTCTGAATGTGATGATAAAAAAACATATAAAAAACATTGTCTTGTGTTGTTTTTTTACACTTATTGTTCTGTATTTTATGCTTTTTTTAGTACTGTACAGCCACAAAAAGCTTTTAACAATTATCTATATCTTATTTATAGGCACAAGAGACAAATTGGAAATCGTAATTCGTTAATTCTTTAAGTGCTGCTCACCCCGAAAGTGTGTGTTTTTAAAGGTATGTATGTGTATAAGTATCATCCTGTTTTGTGGAGGGGTAACAACAAGCATCTCAAAATCCTAATCCTTTCTATTTATTAATTTTCTGCGATTTAATGAAAAACGATAAATAATGTTGTATCAAACTTTTTGAAGAATCCCGATGACAACATTCAGATTTGCAAAAAAAAATGGGTTTTAAGGAATTTGTTACGTTCTTAAAAAGCATTTTTGGAAAAAATAATCTTTCGACTCCCATACAAATACAGCAGTGCTACATAAACTCCCTCATACATAATTGCGCCAATCCATGCAAAGATATTTCCCCTTCCTCTTAAAGGTCAAAACCTTCCACGGTCCAATGTCAAGACTCGTGTAAAGTCCAATAACAGGGATTTATTACAGGACGTCTGTCTGTCTATTATAAGACCACGCGTGGGCAGTAGTGACGTAGCAAAGATGTTCTAGACGGATTTATTATTGACCTACGCTTGTACAACAAAATCAAGGTATGAAGCTTCACCGGCCTTGCGGGGGAGCGGAAGGCTCTACTACCCCAGAGTAGTGTACCAACGCGTCTAAGGGCGGGGAGAGAGGTTATAGATAGATCTATCTATACATGTTTTTCAAAAAACTGATTGTAGGTGATAAAGGGAGTGTGGCTGAACACAAAAATACAAGTTTTGAAAAAAAAAATTGTCTGCCTGTCTGTTTGTACACGCTAATCTCTGGAACTACTCGACGGATTTTAATGAAACTTTACAATAATATAGCTTATACATCAGAATAACACATAGGCTACTTTAAACCGCGGGAAAATACTTCTTTCCCACGGGAAAACCTGTTAACGCGCGCGGAAAGCTAGTATTAAAATATGGAATGAAATTATACCTGACAGCCCAAACTCAGCGACCGAATCGCCTACCAACCCCAAATAAGTAGATTACAACCTACCTAGTACATAATAGTAACAGGAGAAAAAGTATTTTAGTTAGTTCTTTAACTAGATATTCTAGATTGAGAACGAACATAAGATGTCTATTTTAAAAACTAAAAAGCTGAGGAACCTCTCTCCGTGAATGAGGAAAATGTTGAATAATACTAAATTCAATACAAAAAATAATTAGTTATTACAAAATTTTATCGAAAATAGCGCGGAAAAGATTTCATTGTTTTATGGAGTGCAGAAAAATCAAAAATGGTTAACTACAAGCTCAAGTAATTATTCAGTATTGGTAATTTTTATGATTGGACGTTTTTCGACCATTGGTCTTATTTTATGTTTGGACATTAGTCGCGCTAAGGTAAGATACTTCAAAACTGAATTTGGCCACATACTTTTTTAATTACGCATGTCATCTTTTGTCTATTTTAAGTATTGTGTGTGTTGCAAATAAATTATTTTCATTTCATTTCATTTCAAAAGGCGAATAAATACAATCATAAACAATGTCAAAATTACGTTAATTTTTAACTATAGATAAGTGTGGCCAGATAAATGTGGTCGTGTCCGGTTGAACTCACGCGCACGCGAGGAAGCCGGCATTACACCGGATAATCATCCTCATCTTTGTGACAGTCGGTGCTTCATCCTGTTGTGTCATATAATGAAATTGTGTTCTGGAAATTTCCTGACTAAGTTCAACGAAAAATAAGAATGAAATAAGGTTGCCTGGTATGATTGCTGGCCAGCAATAAGGCCGCTTACGTGTACAGTGTTCATTGTACACTCGCTATCCTGTTGGTGATCTGTTTTGTACCTACTGTTTTCTTTTCTAGTTCATACAATAATCCGTCCTACTAATAATCTATCTATACTAATATTATAAACAAGAAAGGTTTGATTGTTTGTTTGTTTGCATCGAATAGGCTCCGAAACTACTGATCCGATTTCAAAAATTCTTTCACTGTTGAAAAGCTACATTCACCCTGAGTAACATAGGCTACTTTTTACAGCGGGAAAATGCCTCATTCCCACGGGAAAAACTGTAAACGCGGGCGGAGCCGTAATATTATAAACGCGAATTTTGTGAGGATGTATGTATGTATGTATGTATAGATGGATGTTTGGCGCCACTTCCTTTACGGTGTTGCCATTTTATATCATGCTGTCACGCTATAACTTATGGATATTTCCGAGAATTAACATTAGTTCCGTTTTACGACTGTAATATCACTATTACACGTGACCTACAATTTGGTATTCTGTGGTAACTACTAACAATGAAGTGAAAGTTATACTTTTCTACAAGGTGGAAGGCTAGTAGTTACATAAATTGACAATCCTGCACTTCTAGACGATTCTTGAGCAATTTTACAATCAATCACAGTCCGTCCTTTGTATGTCCGTCTATTTATAACAAATGCAATTATCATACGGTATTTTGTAGAGGGGAATTCAACGTACTACCGCCTAGGTCTATTTTTGCTTGCACATGAATAGGCGCTACCGAGTAATAGCTACGAAGCGCGCGGGCGGTACTTCAAGCGATATTTTTCTTAAATGATCAGACGCGAAAGTCCCTGCTGGTACTTATCTAAACAATTCTGATTCTTTTTGCTCTATTTTTTTAGATATAAACATTGCTTTGTGTGTAAATAGGTGTAATTATTGCAAAATATTGAGAAAAATTATAAATAACAAAAGAGTGCCTAAAATTATTCCTATTGTAGTTTGAGTGAGACCTAAGAGTAGTTTTTGGTTAGATACTCGTGGCTGTCAATAAAAGATGGTTTTAATTTTAACCGACTTTGATTTTAAATATTGACACGTATGTTTTTTTGTGTGTGTATGTTATATGATATTACTGCTAATTTATTTATTCTTATTTAGACCAGCCTTATCCAGCCCCGGTTTAAACAAAGCTTTTTAACTTCTGATGTCACTGAGTAGGTATTTAAAAAACATTATAAGAAATATGTAGTTCTTACAGGTTCATCATCATTGATGTCACTTAGAGTTAAATAGATATACAGGTGTTTTCAAGTGTACTTAGATTTAAATATCATGTGGAATGGAAAATAAACGTATTGATTGTCCCTAACGGAAGTCATTGAAAACAAAAGTAAAGAAGTTTCTGGAATGCATCACTGAAATTCACAGTTAAAGATTTATTTAAGTATATTTGTCCTAAAAATAAATACATACTAAATAACTCTACTTTGTTTTATTTTCTTACCTTTTACTATTATTGTTAATGTAAATATTATCTTTAAAAATACGTATATTCTAAATAATATAATAAAATCTTCAAAATAATATTACTCGTAATATCACATTTTCAATGGAATGGATTTAGGAATTTTAGCGATATTTTATATCACAAAAATACTAACTAATTAATCACAAATAAGGTTAGTAGTATATTATACAAGTCTAAATTTAATAAATATTTCTAGGTATGGAAAGAACTAAGTAATAAGTAAAATAATTAATATTAAAGTTAGTATAATGTTACAGCAATATTACAAAAGTATAATTTTTTATTCGAAATAATTGAACGTAGGGCATAAAGTCACCATATTCCTAATTAGTTTTGATCAAAGATATGAAATTCAGAGAAAAACAAAATATATGAAAATAAAAAAATATACCTACCTACATAATAATAATGTTTTATAACAATTTAATATTGCTGTAACAAAAACTACATTTTAACAGTGATTTGATATTATTTGCAACAATAAAATCTTTACAATTTATTTATTTATTAAACAGTTTATTGTACACATAAATATACTAATATATAATATTTAAATTAACTGGCTTAAGTTTCGAGAAAAGGTTAATTCTGGTTGCAACCAATTAATCTTGAACATTATTAAAAGCAATTAAGATTTTATTTTTGGATTAAAAATATATAAGGTACGGGCGCCAAAGATGGCCCACTTAAATTTTTAGATATTTTGTTTCCCAAATAAATATATTATAATTTCCATTATGTTTTTTCTTTACTTTAATTAACTGCAAGATTTTACAAGGATTTGTCTTTGTATATTTATTTGGGAAACAAAATATCTAAAAATTTAAGTGGGCCATCTTTGGCGCCCGTACCTTATTTGATTTTGTTCAAGCTACACTTTTGCTTTACATTACGGTTTACAAATTTTGTTGCAAACATATCAAAATCTGCTAAAAATACAGATTACCTACTAAAGCTAATAATAATTTTGTACTCTATACTAGTAATAAACAACTTAGTTCTAAAGTAATAATAAAAATGGAAAGATCTTACTTTTATGGGCCTCATGCGTCATAGCAATCACGTTACACCGAAAATTCAAAAATAAGAATTGATATCTGAAACAAACAAAAACACAATTTACTATTGGTTGATAGCTTATGTAACGACTACATCCGTAGACAATAGCAGGAACAACGGCTTTACGTGCTTTCAGAAACACGAAATTGTTTCTTTATTAATTTATTTCACGAAATTCAGCCTACAAAACCCTGGGAATAGTCACAAAAATATGTAGGTTCGACTATGGAATTCAGTGAATAGGCCTTAATCGACCACGCTGGCCCAGTGCGGGTTGGTCAACTTCACACACAACCTTTGAATTACTTCGCAGGTACGTATTTGCGAAATGTACCTTGTGGAGACGCCGGTGACGTCACGAGCTTGTCTATCTTCGGGTACAGTTACGAGGAATAACTTTAAAGCGACTACTACTAAATATACCTCCTACAAGACACGCCGACTCGACCCACATCGGGTATAGATAGTAGCACTATTTAAAAATAAATCGTTACTAAACATACTTAGACTACAAGAGCCTGCTTGGCTTTGATCGGGTATTCAGGGTATAGTTTAGACTACACTTTTTAATTGGTAGCTACTATACTACTATCTATCCGTTATCCGTTAACAGCTCATATATGTCCCCACCGAGGGGCTCGAGCCTACCCTGATACCAGGGTGAATAGGCCTTAGTCGAAGGCCTACTACTATCTATACCCGAACATAATTCGTGAAATGTATTTAACATCTAAATGTCACCACATTTAGTGCAAATAAAGATATTATTATTATTAAGTCGCATACTAACCTCACCCTAACGCCCCGGCGGCCACAGAAGCGAGCACCACTAGCAGTGACGTCACCACTCCGCTCGCGCCCACTTGAGCGCCGACGACCGCGCTGGATTCCACGCCGCCGCCGAACGCATCCGCTGCCGAAATTGTCTCTGTGAAACGCCAAACCGGTCACGAGTGACCAGGGCGCTTCTAGATTAGGGTTTCTGTGCTCTTTGGCGTTCTTTTTTTGAATTTATACGACTACGAGTATATTCCAACTGCCAGTGTTTTGTACTCGATCATGGTCTAAGAAAACAAGGTCTTCCATTCGAACCACGTAACTGACAAAGGTCTACTTCATTTTGCGCTGTTCATCCTTATCGAATGCCTGTTAATAGACAAGGATGAACAGCACAAAATGACGTAGGCTTGTGTCAGTCACGTAGACCATGGTACACGATGTAATTTTGCTCTTTTTAAATTAAATTAAGAACAGCTAAACTTTCACGACAAAATGTTACAGTAATTTAGGCTGTACGTACAACTGCCGGAGTAGTGACAAGTTAAGGCTAAGTCGTGTCCATATTCTCATCCTTTTTGAGAAAAAAAAAATACGGCGGGTTTCTCAAAACGTTTTGACAGTTACAAGCGATATTCTTTAAAACGGTACTTTATGCTACCGTTTAAATTAAAGTTTAGTAACCAACTTTTGGAAAACATTTATAAAACTCTTAAATTGTATATGTATAGGTGCTGTACGAAATGTAAAGTTAACTCGTTAAGCAACGGTACTTTGTATACGGGGTTGTTGTCAAAAGAAAATGTACTTATTATGTTAACCTTTCCAACAGAAACAACTAAAGCAAAATTATGTAAAGTTACTATTTGAAAATTAGCTTACTACATTTCTTTTGTCATTTTTAAAAGACAGAAAAAGGCTGTTGCCAATCTCCGAAACGGGTTAACTGTATTTAAATAGGTTTCTAACCATAGAGACCATTATTTGGCAATCTTACTAAGGTTTTAAACATTTGTAACATCTTGCACAGAAAATGGCTAATTTGCATAATTCTTTCTAAGTTAAAAAGAGCAATGAACTTTTCTGTCTGTCTACACGTCTAAGCAATTGAACGGATTGTGATAAAAATCTGCAGTTATAGATGCCATTACGGGAAAGAAAAGAGACCTTTTATAAAAAATCCCAATTTTTTAGGGGATTTATAATAAAGCTAGCTCAAAAATCTATCCAAAAAAATACTGTCTTCTAAATATCACAACACTAGAGTTAATAAAATTACAATCAGAATCACAAGAAACCCTGTGTTTTACAATTATAAAATAAGAATCTTAAAATTAATTCTCAAAACAACATTTTAAGAAAAAGATAAATTAGTAATAATTGATTAAATTTTATATAATTAAATACGATATAGAAAGATACCAAAGCTACGAAACCCGTTAATCTAAAAACGCCCACCGATAGCATGCAAGGCTAGAAAATAAGAATAAAATTAATTTTATCATAAAATATGTTTATAAAGACAGTTTAAATAGAATAAAATCAAAATAATAGCGTAAGATTTTATATAATTTTATAATATGCTTTGCGTTCTAAATTCAAATATAAACGTACTGGCACAAAAAAATACAAATGACAAAAAAAGAAAATGGCGCGAATGCTTTCTTACTATAGATCATTACTGTTCTAAACTGTCTTTAAAACACTCCATCATTTCATCATTTCCCCTCCATACCACACAATATAAAATAATAGGCAGCTTGGCAAAAATCTCATGAAATAAACGAGTGTATATTTATATTGTATTGCGCTATCTCGCTTATGCCTGTCAAAATAAGTTGTTTTTTGAAATTTTCCCGAATAGAAAGGCAAAGAAACTGTGCCAGACAACAAACCAATGCCATGCTATTTTTCACAAGCTGTACGTAGGAATATCTGGCAAGCAAGAAAAAAAAAACAAAATAGTATAATAATAATAATTGATTCTAAAATTAAAGTAATCTTAAAATATATTGCAGTAGATGTATTTTTTTTTGAAGCGTTATTTTTGTAATATTTAGATTATTTTGAACTTACTAATATTATCTTCCGATTTAAAGACATGCATAGGACAAAACCACACATGAAATTTAATTTAAATATGTATCAAATTAAGCTACCGGCCAAAATACAATAACCAGTAAAAATAATAGACTAACGTTTAAAATATTACTAGAATTACTATAGCATTATATTATATTTTTACTCACATAAATATACAGAGAATCAAAAATAAAATATTGTGCTGTAGATTTAAAATGCATAATACAATAACTACTTCATTAGTACACAAGACATACAAATACATCTACATACAACAATAGTAAACGAACGAATGAATTAATGAATGAATGACGTACCTATGTCACCCACTGCGCAGGCGTTTCGACGATGGAAACAAAAAAATGAATATCATGAACTTTATAAGCGTGAATAGGCCGAAACATACTTAGAAAAATGCATCAATGGAAATTTATCCAGTAGCAAATTAAAAAACTATACAAAACGGCTCGATAGATGTCACTAGTAAATAGTGAGGTAATAAATACCGAAGTATTGGATTATAAAAATAAAATAAAATTAATCAACTAATTATCCTAAAATTATTCATTCATTCAGTCACAACTATGTACAATCTGACAAAAAAAAGTCAAAAAGCCTACAATAAATCTCACTGTCTGTTCTCATTATTTTACTAGCGTCATCTCTGGAAATCATAAAGAACGCTCGTTTTTATTTTTATTTTAAGCTGTCAGAAAATGTCCCATTACAAAAATACTTTAATTAATGAATTGTTTTTATATACACCATTCTACTTTTATAGCACAAAAAAAAAAACAAAAAAATGTACTGCGACATTTATAGATTCTTGTATTTAAAAAATATATTAGGAGTTACTTCTATAAGTTTTCAGATCCGACTGTGGTGTGTTTTTTAATTCTATATATTTATTTAATCATTCATATTTTTAAAATAAAAATTATTGCAATTTATTTAAAAATATGTTTGAATCATTCATCTAAGTGTGCTTTGGCAATCTTAGTAGTAAAGCAAGCATTAATATGAATATGACGTTTTTATTTGTATAATAACATTTATGATAATTTAGATATTTCTCATAGTTGTTATAAATCTGCGGTGTTCACATTAAGCCCCCTTACATTCTTACCACACGATGAAATAGTATAATAATGGGGCTAATTCGGTATTGCACACGCCTTAACTTAACTAATTTTAGTTCATTTTTGACAGGACTTAACAAATCTTGACACGACTAACGTTCGGATACACATTATCTCGCTCTGTGCACGCTCCTGCAATATTTTTTTTGCAACAGAAAGGCAAAGGTATAAAGTCATGCAACCTTTATCCGCAATAAAGTGAACGTTAGTGAATCGAACGCACGCGCAACGAAACGCAACTTAGTATGTGTTACGTTCCGTTTTAGTTTCGGAAATTAGAAATTTATATTTTTTCTGCGTAAAACAAAAACGAAATTGCAAAATAGAACTTAAGGTCGATTTGTTGTACGGTAAGCAGCACATGCGGCTGGACATTATGACCTTGAGAGCGCCCGTATTCCGTAGTGATAGGGGTGAATTTCATAGTGCAAGTGTCCAACCGCATGTGCTGGCTACTGTACGTACTGTTAAGTGAAGGTTAAGCTGGGCCAACGCGATTGCGATTCTGTTCCTTATTCGATGGACATAAGAAAGGTGCAAAATTCAAAGTAATCTGCTTAGCATGCTCTTGCTTGTACGATTGATGGAGTTTTTAGCTGAAAGACTCGACCGACCCCGCTGACCTGACTGAGGATGAGCGATTCAGTAAATATCCAAGATTAACGAAAGGAGATTGGTTGAAGCAACTCATCACTATTAAATTTTTACCCGATTTCCTAGTTTGTTAACCTCAAAACTTACAAAATATAATAAGTCTACACCTAAAAAATCTGAACTAAATTAAGACCATTTTAAGTTCAAAACACCTAAAAATGACAGATAACGAACTAAAAATGACAGATGAATGGTCGTTCCCGAATAGCTAAATGGCGTTAGTTCAACTTATTTTTAGTCCTGTCAGATTCCATACAAAATTAGGTTAAGTCGTGCGTTCCGAATAGCTAAATATGTCATCTGACACATCTTAACTAAATTTTAGTTAAGATTAGTGCACTGGCCAACATCGAATCGACACCATTGTGTTCTTAAATTTAGAATTACTGTTATTAAAATATAGCTAATATCAAAAAGCAACCTGCATGCATAAGCCTTAGAAACTATAAAAAAAAGAAAAAAGTATAGACTCTTTTGTATTTGGTTGTTCACAGTCTAAACTTGACTTTCTATTAAAAAAAAATAAAGAAATAAAATTATGTCCAGAAACTTAAAAATATATCTATAGTTTAAGTTCTGATAAACTTAGAAGTATAATGATTATTGTAGAGATTAGATTAATGAATGTGGATGGAGCGAAAGAAGTTAGTTTGGATCGTAGCAAGTGGAAGGAAGTAGTCTCTGCCTACCCCTCCGGGAAAGAGGCGTGACTTTATGTATGTATGTATGGTTATTGTTTGAGCTTATTTTGTTAATTTCCATTCAATATATTGGCCTGGAAGTGATTGCTATTTTAGATAGAAACTAGGCCGCCTTTTGCATCTATAGGGATGTTTCCTGCCTCTCTAATGATCATCTATGTATGAAATGTCAAAATAAACATCGTGAACTGTGAACGGGTTGTTCTGCTGCAACGTGGTAGTAAGTACTCATGAAAATGAACAAATTTCCATAAAAAGTGGCCGGTCACGTGACTAAAGTTTGTATAGTATAGTTGAATATTAATTTTGAGATTCCAACCAATGTTCCTTAAGGAAAGTTGTTCAGTTTCATGAGTAATACCAATAATAATATGTTGCGAATAAACAACCGGTTAAATTTCACGGTGCATTGATTGTACGCTTCGAGCAGACAGTAAATCTTTAAAACATCCCCAATAGGGAAGTGTCCTCGGAAAAAAGTAATCGATTCTAATTAATCCCTTTGTTAGATTATCGAAAAAAATTTAACACGTATTTTTTTTTTCAATTTGACGAAGATTTACCGAATCAAAATGTATGAGAAGGGTACTATGACGTCACTTGTTTCGTACAATTTGTATGGCGGCGTGTCGTTACTGGAAATTTCAAAGTGCTGTATCGTCGGCACTTTTCGTTTGCCAGACGAAAAAAAAATACGTGTACATTATTTTTTAGTAATCTAACTGACGGACTAATTAGATTTTTTTAGGACACTTCCTCATTGTATGTTATTTGAAAATAAAGATATTAGTATTGTCAACATCCTCAATTCCCCACATCCCCACATCTCCACCAACCTCCATAGGTATCCAGCAAGGCCATGATGACGCCATTGGTCCAGCCGAACCCAGTTTGAAGAACGTACTCGCCGCCGCCGCCGATGCCACCGAATATTGTCGCGTCGTACTATAGTAATAAGGTTAATTTTTAGTTGAAAAAGTTTTTGTAACAAGATTTACTAATGGTAAAAAGTGGAATAATCGTTTATTCTTAGCCTTTAAAGTTATAAATTACTAGCGTCCCGGTACGTGCTTCTCTACGTGTAATTAGACCATGGTCACAGAAGAAAATAATAGTACTAACCCATACAGAAAGGACACTCACCCCCCCGCTTGGCACTCGTTCCCCGCCCGATATAGCGCCCCACGCCCCGCACCCCGCAGGCGCCGCGGGACTCCGCCGGTGGTGGAGGGGGTGTTTTACATAGCGCCTAGCGCCATTGACTTGTAGTTGATATTCAGTTGTAAAAAAGAAGTACTCGTAGGTTGTCAAAATGCGTTTTCTGTATGGAGTGACCGCCCAGTGCTGTGGTTTTATCATACTAATGTTATAAAGAGGATAGATTTGTATTTTGTGTGTGTGTATGTTTGTAATGAATAAACTCAAAAACTACTAAGCCGATTTCAAAAATTCTTTCACCATTAAAAAGCTACATTCAACCTGAGTAATATAGGCTATATTTTAATTTCAAAAAAATTAGGGATCCTTACTATATTTCAATAATGTAACCCAAGGTGTAAAAAAAATACGTAAAATATTCCTAATAATTGAATGGGCCCCGAAACTACTGAACCGATTTTGGTGAAACTTGACACAAACATAGAATAGACCTTGGGAAAGAACATAGGCTACCTTTTACCGCGGGAAAATGCTTTAATCCTACGGGAAAACCTGTTACCAACCTTCTCCAACATAGCAGCTTTCTTCTTCCACACAGCGAAGTTGCTCCTAACCCACTTGGTGGCCATCTCGTGTGCCAAGCGAGTGGCTTCGGCCACTCCGGTGTCTGCCAGCCCCTGGACCACGATGTACTGCAGCGGAGGCCACGCGTTAGGATAGTCCCACTGCTCGCCCGAGTGCTCGAACGTGGTCGGTATACCGCCCTCGTATATGTCCACCTGTGGGATTGCAGTGGGAATCAATTTAATGATACTGTAGACAGGCCTCCGTCACTCTATGTACTTGCGCGCTATAACTACCTACCGCCCGGCCGAGCTGTCTCGGGCCGACCCAGGACCAATTCCCCATTCCCTACACGTGTGACGTACAGTGGCGCAATACAAGAGAGAGAGAGATGCAGCAACTACTCCTTTTCGCCTAGCGCCGTGCAATCTGAATTGCACTTTATTATAACGGAGCTAGGGTTGTAATTTATATGAATTATGTCGCCTAGTGCAGCTTCTGTAGGGACTACTATTTGGTATTCTGTGGTGTAGGGCAGGGATGACTTACGGATCCGAGACGTGGTCGCTAACGATGGGCCTCATAAGAAGGCTTAAAGTCACCCAAAGAGCGATAGAGAGGGCTATGCTTGGAGTTTCCTTGCGTGATCGAATCAGGAATGATGAGATCCGCAGGCGAACCAGAGTCACCGACATAGCCCGAAGAATCGCTAAACTTAAGTGGCAATGGGCTGGGCACATTACGCATAGAACCGACGGCCGTTGGGGCAGAAAGGTTCTTGAATGGCGGCCGCGCGCCAAAAGACGTAGTGTGGGCAGGCCCCCCACGAGGTGGACCGACGATCTGATGAGGGTCACGGGAAACTGCTGGATGCGGGCCAAGCAGGACCGATCGTTGTGGAGATCACAGGGGGAGGTCTTTGAATTGAATACATTATGAATTCATGTTGTGATTTATATTGTTACTCTAAATAAACTTTTCTTCTATTCTATTCTTTGTCCAGCAGTGGACGTCTTTCGGCTGAGATGATGATAATGATGATGAATATTTCGTATTGCTTATTTAGGGGAAAAGGGAAGATCTTCCTTGGGGCCTGGTGGTGAGCCCGGGGACCGCGGTCCAACTGTACTTTAATACATTGCTGTTGCCTATTTCAATTAGCAATAAGTCCGCCTTTTGACTCCTATACGTATTTGTAATAGGAAAGTGTCCTGAAAAAAATTGAACACGATATATATTTTTTTCAATTTGAAGAAGATATATCGCATCAAAATGTAAGAGAAGAGTGCTATGACGTCATTTTGTCCGTATAATTTGTATGGCGGCGTGTCGTCACTGGAAATTTCAAAGTGCTGTATCGTTGGCATTTTTCGTTTGCCAGACAAAAAAAAATACGTGTACATTATTTTTTAGTAATCTAACTGACGGACTAATTTTAGGACACTTCCTTATTGTTTTCTTTTGTGTTTTTTGGTGTCTATAAAGTATTATGTATTGTAGGTTTGGTGTCAATAAAAATGCAACGCCTGTGGAGTTTCTTCCGGCGAGTTCTTCTCCACAGAAGACAGCTAAATCGTGAACTCTCCTCGACGTTGAGTAGTGATTTGTAAAATCTTACTTCGAATAAACACATTTTGAACTTTTTGTATCGTATTTCAGAGACTTTTTGCCTGAACTTAGTCTGACCTTAACCTTATCCAGGTAGTTGATAACGCGGCTGACGTATTTCTCCTTATAGGCCTTGTTGTAAGCCCCCGTCCACAGCGGCGCCACGTTCGACGGGTAGAAGTAATCCCTCCGCTTCTTCGACTCCAGACTGTAGTCCAACCAAACGCCTACATCTTCATGCCAGAGAATCTGGAAAAACATCAGTATATTTTATGTAGCTACTCTTTGCATAATAATATCGATAATATATAATGAAACTGAAATAATGACTGGAAGCCATTAAACTCGGATATGCAAGAAACTACTAAAGACTAGGCTGTATGGGTTTAGAACCCTTTGCCTTTTCCATAAGGGATAAAAATAACTAAAAAAAAACATAACCCCCGCCCGCCACAAAACCGTTACTTGATCCCTTTGATTATATACAACTCCTAGATAGAGTGTCGCCTTGTTGACACCACCGAAAAAACAGGCCAACTTTTATATGCTTGTGTGCGTGACAGCTTATGTTTTACACAACTGTCATCTATTCATAGGGTTATCATGTATGGCGTTATTTCCACATATTTCGGGAAAATTACGAATTCTGCTCATAGTTATACGTTATGAGCATATTAAAATAATATTATTATTAAAAACTTTTTAAGAAGTTGAGTTGCGTATTTGGTTATATATTTGTTTGCGTTGTTTTTTAAATAGACACGTTTAATTATGAACGGGATATTTACATATTTACGCGAGTTTCTAAATAAATAGGTGCTGCATTATTGTTTCATACATTATATTATATATTTGAAAAACAAAAAAAGCATTAAATCAAGAACCAATTTTTATAAAAAATAAAAATAATAAATGGTTTCTGGGGAAACATGGAATCAATAATATGGCAGCCCCGAGAAAATAACACAATATGGAGTCGCAATATCTTGACGTAAATTCAAAGCATTAAAGTTGAAAATTCATAGTTTTAACGTTATTTACGGATGGAAGACTATCCCTTTAGACATTTTAAATCTCCCTTTTTAATTCCGGCATACTTTTATGACGCAACTTGTAATTTTATTGAAGAAAAATGAAAATTCTATAAGCCGCTTTGGACTAGCGGTTCGCTTGACATCTCAATTCGGACTGACAGATGAAACATCGAGGTGAGGCTAACAGTTAACCTCCTTTTTTTTTTGACGCTTTTGAACACCTTAGGCTCTATCTAGGAGTTGTATATAATCAAAGCTTGATCCTTTCAAGACTTTCAACAATGTTTTCTTGGATCATAGCTAAAAACACTCTCGATTGTGACACCTTGCAAACAACAAGAAAAAACCAGATCAAGAAAAATAAAAATCCCGCTCTGGGGGCGCAAATTATCCTTAAAAAATATTGATTTTTTATTTAATGTTATATTGTATAGATTTACAATAAAAGTTCATTGACGCCTGCATACAATGCGCACCCTCAAACGATACGGTAAAACTATAGGAAATTATAACAATGTACGTTATTTGGCATGCCGTAGTAGAAGGCGGGGTGACCGTCCGTTCCCGCCGCGGCTTCGCCCGTGTTAATAGTTTTTCCCGTAGGAATGAGGCTTTTTCCCGTGGGAAAAGTTAGCCTATGTTCTTCCGCAAGATTTATTCTATCTTTGTGCCAAATTCGCCCTCATTAACAATGTTTCCCGTGGGAATGAGAAATTTTCCCGCGGTAAATTGTAGCGTTTGTTCTTTCCCAAGGTCTACTTATTCTATCTTTTATACTTATTCAATGCAAACAAACAATCAAACCTTTCCTCTTTATAATATTAGTATAGAGTAAACTTTTAAGAAAAGAATGAGGTCAATGAACTTTAGTCCAGACTAATATGAAACAGAGCATATCTGTGTTATCTCACTCACCTCGTCGATGGCCTCTAGGAAGCGGGCGTGTATCTCGCGGTAGGCCTCCGCCTTCTCGCGGTGGCCGAGCGACTCGTGGAACTGGGCCATGAGCGCCGCGTTCCAGCACATTATGGCGTTCAGGTCTACCGGGATTATGGAGCGCGTCTTCAGGTTTGTCAGGTTACCTTCCAAATAATAATAAATAAATATAATCGTTTTTTAAAACTAAAAAACACGCATCTTGTCCGCCATCTTGGAAGTCCGCCATATTGGATTTAAGTCACGTGACTGTTTTTTCGTATTCCTGACAGTAAACCCTATATCATGGGACTGGATTTCAAACAGTCAGTCCGCCATCTTGTGGAGGCCGCCATATTGGATTTGTAATGACGTTTCTTAGCTAGTCATGTATTGTCATCAAACTCAGAGCGTGTGCAAAATTTCATCCTAATCGAAGACCGGGAAGTGGGTCAAATTAAGATTCCAAGATTTTCTTACACACATAGTTACAAGTGAAGCTAATAAAAGCGTGATAATAATAATAATATTTTATTTATTTCTCCCAATATGCTTACAAAAACAAGTACATGTTTGTTTAGGTGGTTGCATTACAAAGAGGCCGAGATGGGATACTGATGTCCAAGCTAGGAGTACCTGTGTTATGGATCACCATTTTATGGATCTTAAATTTAGAGTTTGATTCAGGCGACTAAAATAATTTAAATTGAAGATTAAATGAATATTTATTTGTAAATTATTCTAGAAAAAAATTGATACGTTCTTTTAGGTTGCCTAGTAGGTGTAAAATGATAAAACCACGTTGTCGTACGACAAAAGTTAGTGGCGAATTTTTAAATAGTTCAATAGTTTGAGCTGTGTTGATAAAACAAATTCAAGCTTACCGCGATAAAAAAAAATTACATCCACACATACCGTTTGAAACTATCTTGTACAATACAATACAAATATATGCTTTATTGACACCCAAGGAAAATACAGAAATTTAAATACATTAAATTCATGATACAGAATTCATCAGGCGGCCTTACTGCTAAGGTAGTAATATCTTATAGGCAACCTTAGGGTAAGGAGAGTAAAAAAGATAAAGATCTTTGCGGGTCGGTGGCAAGATAGCATTAAAAAGAATAAGATAAGACAAGACAAAGACGCGTGTCGTTTCCCTAAATTATTAATATTTTAAAATAACGTGTATAAAGACATTAGTTAGTAGACGAAACACGTTTGTAATGAAAATTAAATTCACTAATATGATATTCTATTGCCATTGATATAAAAGGCATGGGAATATTAAATTATATCACACATGCAAACAACAAGAACCTTGACACATAGATGTGAACAAACTCGCGAACTCTAACTAGTGTAAATTTCTTTTTATATTATATTAAATATGGCGATTAATGGTGAATGTATGTAATTAATATTAAATATTCACATTTGGGACAAGATAATATATTCTAGCGAATGAATAAAATACTACATTTATAACAAAATCGACATCAATCATAGCAATAGTCACATTTTTCCTCTTTAAACGGGGCCCAGTAGCTTTCTTCGACTGAAGCAAAATAAAATTAAAATTCGTAAGAAAAATAAATAAATACATACAATCAACTTATAAATAGGTTAAAAAAACTATGTAAAAAAAATATATATTTTGAAATTAATTATGTGTTGAAAATTTATAATTACTATGAAAGCAAGTATTTTTTAAAATGCAAATAACAATTTTATTATCTTTAAGTCCTAAAAGAAAATATCATTTTCTTCTCAAACCCTAGCTTTAACCCACCAAGAGAAAATTATTAAACCTAATTACCTTCAAGAAGCCAAATTTTATATCATCACTACATAGTATAAAATAAAGTCGCTTTCTCCGTCCCTATGTCCCTATGTCCCTATGTCCCTATGTCCCTATGTCCCTTTGTACGCTTAAATCTTTAAAACTACGCAACGGATTTTGATGCGGTTTTTTTTAATAGATAGAGTGATTCAAGAGGAAGGTTTATATGTATAATACATGCATAATATACTGAAGGATAACCCACAATAACCATTTTCCCGTGCGGAGCCGGGGCGGGTCGCTAGTACATTATAATTACCTATATATAACAACACTGGCTTCCGCCGCGTTAACAGTTTTTCCCTTGGGAATGAGGCATTTTCCCACAGTAAAAGGTAGCCTATGTGAATGTAGCTTTCTAACGGTGAAAGAGTTTTTGAAATCGGTAGAGTAGTTTTTGAGTTTATTCATTACAAACATACACCACACACACACATAAAAATACAAAATTTTCCTCTTTATAGTATTAGTATGATTAATGCAACAACTATGTAAATAACCTAACTAAGTAAATAATAACTGTAATTTCTAAGTTAATACCCTATTGATCTCACTTTACAGACATATTATTGTATAATTAAACTATATTTTACCGCTTTAGTTTTGAATGTTGTGTAAATCTATAATTGTCGTTCATATTAGAAGCCTATTTATAAAACTGCTATCTATAAATAATATATTATTGATGTACAGTAGCCAGCACAAGTTGGACTTTCGCACTACGAAATTCGCCTTAACCACTACGGAATACGCTTTCAAGGTCAACATGTCTAGCCGCATGTGCTGACTACTATGCAATGAGGTGCCTTGCATGCCACTTCATTCTCATCGCATTTATCATTTCTTTATCGTCTAAATTATATTAAATAAAGAATATTAAATTTTGGAATTCATGTCATTTTCATTCATTAATACTTCACTTTTATATAGGCCATTTTCTCAAGTTATATTTATAAATTTAATAAACTCTGTACTTAAGTGAATAAACCAGTGTAAGACTGTGCTAGTGAAAAATGCAGTTTCATTCTTAGTTCCGCCAGGCCTCCGTCACTCTATGTACTTGCGCGCTATAACTACCTACCGCCCGGCCGAGCGGTCTCGGGCCGACCCAGGACCAATTCCCCATTGTCTAAACGTGTGACGTAGAGTGGCGCAATACAAGAGAGAGAGAGATGCAGCAACTACTTCCCTCCGCTTAGCGCCGTGCGATCTGAATTGCACTTTATTATAACGGAGCTAGGGTTGCAATTTATATGAATTATGTCGCCTAGTGCAGCTTCTGTAGGGACTACTATTTGGTATTCTGTGTCCAAACTAGTAATCAAACTAGCACTAGCAGGCTTGCCCAGGATCTATCGAGCTGCGGGTGTGACAACTGTACGTAAATAAATAAATAAATACCTTTATTTGTGCCATTGAGGATAAACCAACGCGATGAGAAGTCCCACCCCGATTCGGCGGCCGCTTTGAGCTCAGCATACAACTCCTCTTTCTTATCCTCCGTGTCAAAGTGCCTGTACAATTACCACATTATTTAGTTAACAGGTTTTCCCGTGGGAAAGAAGTATTTTCCCGCAGTAAAAAGTAGCCTATGTGTTATTCTGATGTTTAAGCTATGTTATTGTAAAGTTTTATTAAAATTCGTGCAGTAGTTCCAGAGATTAGCGTGTACAAGCAGACGGAAATTATTTCAAAACTTGTATTTTTGTGTTCGGCTACATTCCCTTTATAACCTACAATCGGTTTAAAAAAAAAACAAATCAATGTACAGACACGCCGATTCTTCAGTTTTATTCTAGTAATAAGAGTTGACAATTAATGTCCGATTTCATATTTTATTCACTCAATATTGATATCCGCCCAATATGTAACCAAGGTGGCGCTAGTGTGGCATTCGAGAGTACGAAACGCCCGGAGCCCGTTTCACAAAGCAACAAGTAACAAGTTACAATTCTACAAGTACAAGTTCAAAAATTTAATAATTTACAAGTACAAGTGTTTCACAAACATCGTTTTGGAGAATCACTATAGTCAAATGACTATAGAGTCAGATTACAAGGAACGAATTCTCGATTTTACAAGTGTAGTACCCAAAAATTAAATAACATAGCACAAAATATTCGTTAAACCATTGACTCATGTAAATGCCAAACTAGCGAGCCTTTGGTACATACTATGGTTTGTTTGGTAACAATTCATATTATTAGCAATTAAATTAAAAGCAACCATATGAGTCTTTATATTAAAAACAAATCACTTTGAAAACTTTGGAACTTTGCAAGGAACAAGATTGAAAGGAAGGAGCATAAAATTCTTCTACTAAAAGATTTTTTTAAAAAGAGATGTGCTTTGCGGGGCTTTTTCTCCAACATTAACAAAACAGGATAAAAATGCCACATGTACTAAAGTCTTCGACTGAAGTTCATAATATTGCCCTAGCAATAGGGCTTGTACCAGCCGGGAAATATTTATCTTATACCCGAGACGTCTTTTGGCAAAATATGAAAAAGTCCTCCATGGTAACCAGGTACATACTTTTTTCTCTATTTATATATATTGTTTCCATGATCTTATTGTGTACATACCGATAAAAGGTTGAACTTGACTTTTAATTGTAAATAGCTACCAAACTGCCCTGTTTTACTATTGAAACCTTTGATCATAGTATTGTAACTGAATTTCCTTACTACTTAAATATACTATCCTGGGTAATTAGATAGTTTCCTATCAGTGGGTAAAAACAATTAACTTGATCTGTAATAGTACATAATCAAATCCATATAAATTTGAATCAATTCCCCTAGTGTATGTTGCTGACTGTACCTACAAAACATAAATAACTTTAATAAAACTTAAATTCACAATATATTACTAAGCAGAATATGCTTCAGCTACTTTTGAATTTAAATGTTATTAAACTTTACAAGTCTACCTAGCTCCAGAGTTAGGTAGACTTGTAGAAAGTTTGACAGATAAAAAGTTAACAAGTTTGAGTTATTTTGTGAAACACTTGTTCGATTTATCGAAATTTTACAATAGAAACAAAAAAAATGTCTATGAATTGTAAATTTGTACTTGTAGCCAAAAAATTACAATTGTTAAAAAGTTACGTTGAGAAACACTTGTAACTACTAATGTTGCCGCTTTTGGTCAGTGTTGCTATTTAATTTTACAAGGAATTGTAACTTGTAGCTTCGTGAAACGGGCCCATCTCAATGTCGACGGATCGGAATCGCCGTCAAGAGTAGCCCATCAGTACTGTAGGCTAACTATGTAAGAAGCGACAAGCTCGAGAAGCTGTCAAACGCGACATATTGACAGAACTACTATGGGTCTTATGTCACTATGTCGCGTTTGACAGCTTGTTGAGCTTGTCGCTTCTTATGTAGTAAACCTACTGGTCTACTGAGGCTTTTTAGGGTTAGGCTTAAGCCCCTGGGTGAGGACTTAAAAAAGAAGGGTTCTAGGAGAATCATTTATATAACTTACTTGGCACAATCTATGTCTTCCTTATAACTCTCGGGTCTAGGTCCTTGGGACATGTCGCTATATCGCGCTAGCTTGAAACTGAAATAAAAAGGGTTCTTATTAAAGACTAGCTTTCGGCCCCACGGCTGCGCCCGCGCCGCGTCAACAGGTTTTCCCGTGGTAAAATGTGTTATTCTGATGTATAATTGTATAAGCTATATTATTGTAAAGTTTAATTAAAATCCGTCCAGTAGTTCCAGAGATTAGCGTGTACAAACAGACAGACAGACAGAAGGTAGTTATTTTTTCAAAACTTGTATTTTTGTGTTCAGCTACACTCCCTTTATCACCTACAATCAGTTTTTTGAAAAACAAATCAATGTACAGACACGCCGACTCTATTTTATCTTTATTATAGTATTTCAATACAAAATTATGATGACAGGGAAGGGACATTTTTGGAAAGGGACATTATAAACCTGAACGGATTGCCGTTGTGTCGTGTAGTTCCCGACTAAGAATAGGCCAATCTATTTGCTTGCTTGCTTATCGTGTCATTTTTAACCACGGGAAAATATCCCATTCCTATATCCCATTGCATATTTCGTTTGCACTCTTTGTTATATTCATCAAATAGTATAAAATAATAATTTTGTAAGAATATTTTGAAAAGATGCAACGCCAGCGGAGTTTCTTCCGGCAAGTTCTTCACAGAAGACAGCCAAATCGTGAACTCGCCTCGACGTCGAAAAGTGATTTGTAAAATCTTACTTCGAATAAACACTTTTAGAATTTTGAATAATTATAATTAAACACAACTTATTTAAATTACTATATAGTAAATTAAAAGCAAAAAAAGATTTGGAAAATTAAAAGAATCTGACTGTGGAAAATCTGGAAATGAATCTGGAATTGGTTTCAAATATTACTTTCTATTGTTTTGTTCTATCTCCACCGTGTGGTTTTTCATCCAGAAGTCAAACTCCTTATCCAGGGTGTGTATGTGCTGGCTCAGGAACTCCTGGTCTTTTAGTTCCTCCATTATCAGCTGGACCATCGGGATAAGCAGTGGCGGCTGGGACCTGGATAAAAAGGTAAATAAATAAATATCTGCCTGCGGACATCTCACACATGGCCATCTGACCCCAAAACTAGGCAGAGCCTGTACCACAGAATAAATAATAGTACTAGTACTAGGTAGGACGACCTAGAAGGACATATATGGACCAAATTGGAAATTGCCAATTGAAAATGTAAATGAATTGAAATTGATTGAAAACCAAATTGAAAATGAAAATGGAAGGAATAGATGTCGTGTCGTACCAGGAGATCAAACAGAGGACGGAAGACAGAACAGAATGGCGTAGACTCCACCGACAAGAGCGCGGCTCTTAAATATGAAGAAGAAGAAGAAGACTAGGTAGGTACACAAGGCGCACTCTCTGATAGCAAACGTGCGAATTTAATTCTAGCTACCACGCCACTAACGTTCAAATTACTTTGAACGCGTCGAACGTAATCCTGGCTATAGCCTACCGTTTGTCGTTGCGCTCGTATTACAACAATATGCACCACACATATCACACGAATGCTTGCCCTGGACGGGATTCGAACCCGCGACCCTGAAAAGGAGTTTTACGCGGAAAGAAATAGCGGGTTTATTGTTTCGTTCTTTTTAAAATTAGTTTTTCATGGTAATTGTTGTGTTAACATGGTGGCATTAGTGCGATAATGTGCCGTTAACGAAGAACTATTCAATGAAAGTGAGAAATAATGAGTGGTTAGCTGTTTCTGGTTTTATACCCCGCGTTAAACTCTGATGTCATTGGAATGTAAGGACCACCCTTGCATTTCAATGATCCCGTGCGTGACTCGCGACAAGAAAATGAAACTACTCAAGACGTTTAAGACTACCTACTAAAGACTAGGCTGTATGGACTTTGAACCCTTTGCCTTTCAAATAAGGGATAAAAAAAAATATATAAAAAAACAGCACTGGCACCAAAGAGGTTTGAAGAGCCAGCTTCGAAGCTGGCTCTTCAAACCTCTTTGACTGGCACAGAGATCCTGTTCATCCCTTGGACGAATTACCATAGTTACACTATGTAACTATGTTACTAAGTCCATGGTTCATCCTTGTCGAATGCGTGTATAGACAAGGATGAACAGCGCAAAATGACGTAGGCTTGTGTCAGTTACGTGGTCGGAGGGTTAGACCTTGTTTTCTCTCAGTCACAGAAGAAAATAATAGTACTAACCCGTACAGAAAGGACAACACTCACCCCCCCGCGCCAAAATGAGTTCCCGCCCGATATAGCGCCCCACGCCCCGCACCCCGCAGGCGCCGCGGGACTCTACCAGGGGTGTTCGGGTGTGTTACATAGCGCCTAGCGCCATTAACTTGTAGTTGATATTCAGTTGTTATTCAAAAACTGGTCTAACCACAGAATACCAAATAGTAGTCTAACCTCATAGCGTAATATATCCGTCCACCATTGGGGATGAACCCGATCCTCTCGACGATGTCCAGGAAGTTGGAGACCATGCCCTTGGCCGTGGCCTTCATCTCTGACAGCAGCAGACCCTTGATGATCCAGTAGGAATCCCAGTAGTAGAACTCGCGGAACCTGCCGCCTGCAAACATACCATACTGAGTGTTCAATCAATTCAATTCAATATTTATTCTAGATCGTCGGTCCACCTTGTAGGGGGCCTGCCCACGCTACGTCTTCCGGCGCGTAGCCGCCATTCAAGGACCATATTTCCCCCAACGGCTATCGGCTCCATTTGCCTCAGACATCAGAGATTGTTTCCTAGTCGAATACTCGTAAGTTCGGCTGCCAATATTATGGAAGTGGACTTACCAGGAACAATAACCGGGTTGTCCACGTAGATGATGGAGTACAACTCCTGGTCCTGCTTCACCTCCGGCTTCATCTTCCTGCCCAGCTCCAGCCAGAGGCTGTTCAGCTCCCTAGCCCACTCGTGGAGTAGGGGGTCCTTGATGCGCCGCAGAAATGCTGGGGATAGTCAGAATTCTTGACAGTTTAGGTGCGTAGTACTATTATTAAGGTGCTAGGCGTCACGTGGAGAGTGAGTGAAGAGAGATTGACTAAACAGATTTATAAATTTATGAATTTCCCTGAACCAATTATAATTCACATTTATCTGTACGATAAGTAATAATTGCAAAAAAAGACGCAATGTGTGGTGTAAGGTCTCGTTAAAATAGGATGTTTGCAACTAAGTACGTTATCGGTAGTCTGTCTTTTTGCAGAGGTAGGTACTTCTGCACTACATACCTACACGTATATTTTAGGTGATGAGATACTTATTGCAAAATTAAGAGCAGCTTATTCTTATTTCGTCATGTTTCATACAAAAAGATCGAAATAATACCAAATGACGCGTCAAATAACCATCAAATGAATGGAAGACAATCAAAGAAGAAAAGAAAAGAAAGGTCCTCAGAGAAAGAAACTTGGTATAAGCACTTTTGGACATAATTGATACCCGTATTTTGGTGTTTGCAAATGAGAGCATTGAGAGGTATGATTGGCGTAAAATTGTGTGGTAGGATTAGGAACAGTGAGATAAGGCAAAAATGTGGAATGAAAGAAGATGTACTAAATTCTCGTGACAGAATTGAGAAAGGGATGCTAAATTGGCTTGGTCACGTGGAGAGAAAGAGTGAAGAGAGATTGACTAAACAGATTTATAAGGCGAGAATGGAAGCGTTGGAAGGGGAAGACCAAGACGAACGTTTCAAAATCAAATCGGGGACGTCCTGACAAAAGGTCGGGTCAAGAGTACTCTAAACCGACGAGCATTCATGAGGAGATTAATGAATGTGGATGAAGCGAAAGAAGTGTGTTTGGATCGTAGCACGTGGAAGGAAGTGGTTTCTGTCTACCCCTCCGGGTAAGAGGCGTGATTTTATGTATGTCTATACTAATATTATAAAGAGGAAAGGTTTGATTGTTTGTTTGTTTGTTTGCATCAAATAGGCTCCGAAACTACTGAACCGATTTCAAAAATTCTTTCACTGTTGTGAAGCTTCATTCACCCTGAGTAACATGGCTATATTTTATTTTCAAAAAAATTAGGGAGCCTTACCTAAACTTCAATAATGTAACCCAAGGTGTGAAAAAAATACGTAAAATATTCCTAATAATTGAAAATGCTCCGAAAGTACTGAACCGATTTTAGTGAAACTTGGCACAAAGTTAGAATAGACCTTAGGAACATAGGCTACAATTTACCGCGGGAATTTTTCTCATTCCCACGGGAACTATTGTTAAAGCGGGCGGAGTTGGCATTAAGATAGAATAGACCTTGCGGAAGAACATAGGCTAACTTTTACCGCGGGAAAATTTTATCATTCCCACGGGAAAAACTATTAACGCGTGCGGAGCCGCGGCGGGAAGCTAGTATGTAATACTTACAAGGGCTGTCAGTCCAGTCCGTGGGCAGCCATACGTCGAATTCGGAGCCAGCCGGATCGAAGTTTTGAGACACAAACTCTTGCACGTCAACCTTCGTCGGTTTGTGACCTGTCCTACAAACATCAGCGTGATAAAATAACTTGGTTCTAGATCACCTTGATTTAGTACAAAACTCTTGGCTTGGAATTGAACAAATTTTAATGATCCAACACTTCTTTTCCTGTCTATTCTGCCTGTAGACTTCCTTGTTGTTGCTAATACAACCATCATTATATCAGCAAAAACAAGTAACAAGTGTGGTTTTGGGTAGGACTGCGATCCACACGAACTTAGTCCTTAGTTTATTTTATGGTATAAGCCAAGCCGCTATTAGCATTCATACATTTTCGCGAAACCAAGTATTACAGTATGAGCAAAAAAGAGTCCAATACTGGAAAACAATCCCCCAAAGATAAACCAATATTATTCTTCAAGATTACCGATGGTTCAAGCTTAGAATTAAAACCAGGGAATGGCATATCAGCGTTCACCTGCGTTATTTATCTATCAACAACAACTGCGATTTCCAACCCGCCTGTCAAGCGTGGGGATTATGGCAATACCTTCCTTCCAAGGAATTGTCCTGTTATAAGATGTCTTCAGTAAAACTCAGGCTGCACATAAACTTGTAATCCTCCCGTAACCAGCGTTTCCCCGCGTCTGTGCCTTCGCACCTTAAATCCATAGGGAAGCAAATAATTACCTGTTCATCATCTCCTCGAACCTCGCAAGCGTTATGTTGGTGGAGTATCTCATCTTCATGTCGACGAAGGTCTTGCTGTCGTTGTAGAGGCTGGCCATCTGCACCGTGTGGAGAAGCGGCCCATGGCAGTAGATCAAGCTGGAAAAGAGATACAGTCTCCAGGTTAAGGAAAATTGAACAAGAGACAAAAGGCAAAAAGGATCCCACGCAAAATGTACGAGTATCACGCTCAATGGGACCAGCTACTAAACCCCTTATGATGAGTTCACCATCATCGATTTGGTGAAGGAAAAAAGGTGTATATAGGTAAGTATTTAACTTTTGTATAAAATAATGTATGTTTTTATAAGGCAGGAGGTTTCCGAGAGACGCAGACGGGTGACCTGCTTTGAATAGAAAGTGAAATAGATGGTGAATAATTTCATCTCTAATCCCACCCCCGTAGTGCCAAATCACAACCCCGAATGCCACCATCGGGAGGTGTCAATTTATTCCACATTCTTCATCTTCAAAACTGGTCATTTTTCTAACTCTTCATATTACAGACTCGTCATATTCGACACTCGTCATGCTACGTATATACCGTCCGTATGCCTTGACAACACCTTGGATCTACTAGCGATTAGCGTATCACGATAAAATAGCTGCGACTTAAGTGGTGCACCATAACTAAGCCAGCCACCCGCTGCACCCTGACGGAACCTCGCATCGCCGAGGATTCTGATATGACTGCTCAGTCCCCTTTGCTCGCACAACAGATTCTCAAAAAGACAGATTCTCATAAGGACGAAACGAAATTAACCTAGTATGTTTTTTTTGTAAACCTAGTATCCTTGCTGGATTTTGTTGAAATACATTTCTTTTCAGTTGAACTGTACCTACGCTTTGTCTCTATGAGCATCTGTCCTTTTGAAAATCTGTCTTTTTGAGAATCTGTCCTTTTGCGAACAAGGCTCAGTCCCGCCACCCGCACCCTAGGTTTGCGGTTTGCTCGTGGCACCACGAAAATGGTTTAGTGCGGCCCCTACGCTGTTTCCCGCAAAATAGTAGATTTTTGGAATTTTAGTGTTAGGATCTGACGGCAGCTGATTTTAGGAGACAAAAATGTAGAATTAAATCACCCAGGTGATATCCCCTGGGTGGTCATAGTGGACTAATTCCCCCATGATAAGTATTGTTCATTTACATGTTGAAAATTCACAAAGCGTTCACTATAAACATCCAAGTTCCAAGTGGACAGAAGGCTCCAGCAACCCAGCTAGATATAAACAGTAAACATCAGTAAAATGTTTAGCATACTGCGATGATAATCCAAACGCCGCCGTATCACGTTACGTTAGTACTATTTATTAATCTGTGGCCGTATACACTGGCGACTGGATTTTACCGGTTTTTCAATCGCACTTTACACGTCACGTTGCTATGTGCTTTTTGATATATGTATTTGCGCATTTTCTTTTAATCTTTTTTCTTTGTTACATCACTATTTATCTCTAGTCGTAGCTTTAATCTGAGTAGACAAACACCACAATCTTTTGACATTGGATATGTTTTTTCGTTAGCTCCAGTATAGGCTCCGATTTTAGGAAATGTGTGACCCTTTATACCTCAGAGAGTTGTGAAGTTATGATATTTGAAATGGCTCAAAAGACGCGTATTCACGAAAGCTATTAGGTATAAAAAGAATTATTCGCGAAAGTTAAGAACGAAAAAAGTTATAGCCGAAAAGTTGTAATCTTTTGGCGCTCGATATTTTAGAATTGAAGAATGAAAACTTCGGAATTTTGCCATGTAGCTTAACCTTTGTAAATAGTCTAAAAGTTAGAACGAGTTTTTCACATTACAGATTCATTTTCAATGTGCTTGATAGTCCTGCGTTGCCCCGCAGGAAATCAGTTTTTTTTTTCTTCTTCGCGGTGTGCAGGTTTCCTCACGATGTTTGCCTTCACTGAACAATATTTCTACCTACTATTATAACAGTCCACTGCTGGATTAACGTATTTTAATAGGAAGGGAGGTATTGTCATCATAATCTACATTTATGCCGCCATGCAAAACGGCCCAATCGCAAAATGTCCCCTTCGTAAAGTCTCCCTTTAATGAATGTTTCTCAGGGGCCGTCCATTAATCACGTGATCTCTTTTTTAGCATTTTTTAACCCCTCTCCCCCTTGGTGATACGTGGTGAGGTTTAAGACTACCCCCCACCCCCCAATCAACATCACGTGTATTTTTAGTACCTGCAAAGAACCTTAAAATTTTTAAAAGATTATCTTTAAATACAGGTAATAAACCTTCTGAAATTAAGGACTGTGACAAAAATGCCTAGACAGAAAGGTTGCAGGTTGTTTTTGATTGGAAAAAAAAAATACACGTGATATCTTACCACACCCCCCTCCCCCCTTGTGATATTTCGTGATTTTTGTCAAACCCCTCCCCCCCTTTCAAGCCTCACGTGATTAATGGACGGCCCCTTACCTGTAAAAGTGCCAGCAGTTGAAAAAATTTGTTAAGGAAAGGCAATTACGAGTAGTTTTTGTCTATTTGATGATCTGTGCATAGAGACGCAGGTTCGGCTTCAGCAAGTACTGTGTTTTCAATTTGCGAATTCATATGTAGGCATGGTCTAAGAAAACAAGGTCTTGCATTCGGACCACGTGACTGACACAAGCCTACGTCATCTTGCGCTGTTTATCCTTGTCGAATGCGTGTTAATAGACAAGGATGAACAGCGCATGATGACGTAGGCTTGTGTCAGTCACGTGGTCCGAATGCAAGACCTTCACTCAGTTGCAGAAAAGCTCATTAAATATTTAAAGTGGCATTAAATACTAATCTTCCATTAAAGTGTTGCACAAAAGCAAATCATGTCATAATAAATTTTAAATTTAATGCTTCATTAAGTTTAATGGAAGAACTGTCAAACCCTCTGTCAAACCTATCTTTATCTCATTTTTGGTTGCACAACGCGTCTTTATCGTCTAATGGGCATTATTTTGACGTTTCTTTCATTAAAAATATAATTGGCCGTGAAAGCTCCATTAAAGCTAAAAATTGTCAGGATATTTAACGAAATATGTCTTTATCTAGTTGCAAAAGCTTGAAATATTTAATTTACCTTACTTCTTTAGTACTTTATTAACCAATAGGTTATTTTATTATGGTTGCTTTCTAATATCAATTACTTAAATAACATTTCAAATGCTAAATAAAACACAGAAAATGTTTCTCAGTATAATATATTTAAGATAATAATCGTGTAAATCATGTAATATTATGTAAAGAAAAGAAAAAGTAAAAGTAGGTATTAAACTGATATTTAATTGATATACCTACTTACTTTTAATTCCTACATTTTTACACTGAGCTAAAACAGTACATACATTGCATTCCCCTACTTTCTTTCGAGCTTTTTGTTTCATATTATCATACAATGTTTTGAGCTGCTCTGTCCCTCTGTAGCCTGTAGTAGTATTACTGTTGTACTTTCTAGAAATTGCCTTCCAGGCTTCGGTTTTTTTGCGTACATACGTTCCTCCCATCCTTTTATCTTCAATAATACGCTTATAACTGGAACAAAAGTAATTTATTTGTTTACAACTTTTCCGGCGACAATCGAGGTTTAGATTTTTGTGTGAGAAGTATACTCCGTAATTTCAGTTAGGTATTACTTACATAGCTAGTCTGTGTAGTCCTGTTTTGCATAATTTGCCTTACGGTAGCATTGTTTAACATATTAGTAAAATTATTTAATAAACGAAAATGTTGTAAATAACACACTCACCAGTTCACTACTGCTAACATGATTTTCTACTGCCCTGTGTAGTTGGCACTCCGTTCCCGTTTTTTCTGCACTTCAGCCATCACAAAATAGCAAAAAATACAAAAAAATCGACAATAACAGTTTTTTTAAAGCCACGAATTGTAAATATGAATTGCTCGTGAACTGTCTATGTCAAACAATATTTGCTTTTTTTTGAAGTTTTATGGCTCGGCTACCATCAAATACGACAGATCTGCGTCATTACATTCACTCTTTTTTAATTTCCATACTGTTTCTGAGGGCAACATTTTTTAATGAGAGCATTAACTAATGAAGGATTATCCTGGCATAATTTATTTTTATGCAACGTCTTTAAACTAATGAAATCATTAGAGTTAATCTTCCATTACCTAAGGTAGGATTTAATGCCAGCTTTCTGCAACTGAGTGCTTGTTTTCAGGTTAATTCGGTGAAGGAAAACATCGTGAGCCAACCTGCACACAGCTGCGAAGAAATTCAAAGTCTGTGTGTTCGTCAACAACCCGCACTGGGCCAGCATGGTCGACTAAGGCTTATTCACCCTGATTCAGTGGTAAGATTGAGCCCCTCGGTGGGGCACAAACCAAAGTGGCTTTCTCCGTATAAATAATATCAACTACAAAGGCATCATTAAACTATTTTTAACCGCCGACAAAAAGAGGGGTGTCATAAGTTTGACGTGTGTGTGTCTGTCTGTGGCATCGTTGCTCCTAACGAATCCGCCGATTTCAATTTAGTTTTTTTTGTTTGCAAGGTGTCACAATCGAGAGTGTTTTAATCTTTTTAATTTAATGTTATTATTAAATATAACAATCGCATTTCAAGATATCTAGGCGGTAATATCAGTCAATCAGCTTTAAATTCGTTTACGAGTGCATGAAATTGGGTAACGGGTTGGGTCTGATAACGTTTATCAATGACATTTGCACGATTGATAAATAAGTTAAAATGAAAATATTAAAATGTTAAATTTATCAGTGACATAGAATTTGACTACCTATTTATTGTTTTAGTGTCGTACGAGGCGACTAAATAAATATTATACCCAGAAAATGGGAAGTCGCATACACCTGTATAATCAACAACAACTGCGATCCCAACGAGCCAACCCGATTGCCAATTGTGGGGATTATGGAAATACCTCCCTTAGGGAGAGGCCTATTAGTACCTGAGCAGCCACATTAACCAACCAGTGTAATTAACAAACAATCGCGATCCCCAAATCGCCAGCCAAGTATGGGGATTGTGGTAACACGGGAAAAGGCATTCATATAATACAAATATACTTTAATGAAATGACACCAAATAGAAATAGAAAAGATAAATATAATACATAGTTTAAAAAACTAAAAACACGCTTCCTGTCCGCCATATTGGATTTAAGTCACGTGACTTTTTTTTTTTCGTATTCCTGACAGCAAACCCTTTCATTTGATACCCATATCCTGGGGGTGGATTTCAAACAGCCAGTTCGCCATCTTAGGGAGGCCGCCATATTGGATTTGTAATGACGTTTCTTAGCTAGTCATGTATTGTCATCAAAATTCAGAGCGTGTGCAAAATTTCATCCTAATCGAAGACCGGGAAGTGGGTCAAATTAAGATTCCAAGATTTTTTTCATACCTATAATGGGGAGGCCGCCATATTGGATTCGTAATGACGTTTCTTAGCTAGTCATGTATTGTCATCAAAACCCAGAGCGTGTGCAAAATTTCATCCTAATCGAAGACCGGGAAGTGGGTCAAATTAAGATTCCAAGATTTTTTTCATACATATAATGGGGAGGCCGCCATATTGGATTCGTAATGACGTTTCTTAGCTAGTCATGTATTGTCATCAGAACTCAGAGCGTGTGCAAAATTTCATCCTTATCGAAGACCGGGAAGTGGGACAAATTAAGAATCCAAGATTTTCTTACATACATAGTTACTTACAAGTGAAGCTAATATAAAGCGTGTAAAAATTACGGAAAAACAGAACAAAACAGAAGAACCAAACGGCGGCCTTATTGCTAAGGTAGCAAGTTCTACCAGGATTCATATATGTAACAACAACAACTGCGATCTCCACCTGCCTGCTAAGTGTTGGGGGAATAACTCCCTCCCTTCTAAGGGAGAGGTCTAGTAATAGTTCATCCTATTATTAACACGGTTCATTCAGAATTTGTTAGATAGAATTGATAGAATACCTACATACAGCTGATACGACAAGCCACGTGCTAGCAATACGCGGCGCGTGTGTCCTCGTAAAACCTGTGGTAAAACGTGGTACAATAACCAATAATTATAACGTAAGTACTTATTAAATGCATGTTTTACTAAAACACATGCGTACTCACACCACATCCACCACTTATTTGATGTAGATTTTTTATTTCTTTTTTCTTTTCCTCAAACGTATGTTTTCTTTTTGGTTTTTGATTAAAAGTCTAAGCTTAATCTCAACCCATTTTTAGGGTTCCGTAGCCAAATGGCAAAAAACGGAACCCTTATAGAATCTATTCGTCATGTCTGTCTGTCTGTCTGTCCGTCTGTCCGTCCGTATGTCACAGCCACTTTATTCCGAAACTATAATACCTATACTGTTGAAACTTGGTAAGTAGATGCATTCTGTGAACCGCATTAAGATTTTTTTATAAAAATAGAAAAAAAAAACAATAAATTTAGGGGTCCCCATACATAGAACAGAAACTCAAAAAAAAATTTTTCATCAAACCCATACGTGTGGGGTGTCTATGGATAGGTCTTTAAAAATGATATTTAGGTTGCTATTAACATTTTTTTCTAAACTGAATAGTTTGCGCGAGAGACGCTTCCAAAGTGGAAAAATGTGTGTCCCCCCCCCCCTCTAACTTCTAAAATAAGAGAATGATAAATCTAAAAAAAATATATGATGTGCATTAACATGAAAACTTCCAACGAAAATTGGTTTGAACGAGATCTAGTAAGTAGTTTTTTTTAATACGTCATAAATCGTAAACCGCAATTTACCTTTCACTATTATTAAAACAACGATCAAAGTCACAACGAACTACAAAAGTTTTTATATTATGTTACTGGCTGCTATGGAACCCTTCATGGGCGATTCCGACTCGCACTTGGCCGCTTTTTTCAAGTGAAGGCCTGGAGTTAAAAGGAATATTTAGTATATTAATAATACGTTTAGGTGTAGGCTCCTATTATATACCTACTATGTGCTCTAGTCTTTACATACATTAAAAATAACTAGTCAAATTAACCCATTTCTGTTGTATATTATTAAACAAAGGGAATAAATAATTGACATTACTACAATAATACAACTACTTACATCATTGTCTACCTAACCTACTACTAAAGTAGAAGGGAAACCCCAATCAAACAGGTTTCATTTTTAATGTAAAGTTATTAATCTACCTAATTAAAAATAGTTGTTTTCAGATAATTATAGAAGTTTATAATCCTTGGCATTGAAAAGATAAGAAATGTTGTAAACTAGGTATCTTGACATTGGTCTAGTGTAGTTTGCTTTTATCTACGTAATTAAATTATAAAGAATTCATATATATGTATAATATACCTCACTATGTAACTCCCAGTATTACATTACAATGCATTTAAATACAACAAAAAAAAAGAAAGCTCATATTTTGTAAAAAAAAAAACAGATTTCGAGCACATTGGAAATGAATGAAACTGTAATGTAAAAATTTAGTTTCCGTCTTTCTGACTATTTTCAAAAATGTTTCAGCTACAGGGCAAGGCTACAGGGGTTGTTATACTGAAAAAAACGGTGTATTTAACTAATTTAGAAAAAATAAATGGTCAGAATGTGTCCTTTTGCGTTATGGCGGCAGTGTTACAGAAGATAATGTATGTACCTAATGAATTTATTTCTTAAATGTACTTTATCATTTATAGTCCGGTCAACGAATGGCTCAAAGGGGGGTGTAGAGTGCGTGAGCGGGAGCCTAAGCAATTTCTTCAGAAACTTATTCAGAGTGCTTAGGGATAAAACATACTAAAAGTCCCCACGTCTAGGAGGTGAGCTGGAGGGGGGAGGGGGGGTTAAAGGTCTCATTTTTAAGTTTTTCGCCAATATTACAGAAACGGTGCGTTGTAGCAAAATATGATCTTAGATGAAATGAAAGCTTATAAAATTCTCTACAACTTTTATTCTATATCGATTTTTCATATTCCTAACCGTTTTTGAACTACACGCTCCTGAAATGTAGGAAGTACTGTTTAGTAGGGGATTTATTGAAATGTTTGTATGGGAAAAATTTTTTATTGGACGAGTCGACGAAACTTGGCATGGTTGTAGAATAGGTGATCCTAAGTAGAAATCCACCGGGACCCATGACTTGTACTCCCTCTGAAGCCGGGGGGAGGGGGCCTGAATTTTGTCCTAAAATTTAGTTTTTTTGTATGGCCACCCTATTTTATAATTCCGAAAATAAGTTCTACGTTAACGAGTTATTCGAAAATGATACCAAACTTGTCATAGTACTTACGGTTTTAGAGATATAGCGTCAACAAAAAGGGCAGCAAAATCCAACTTCACCCCCCTCCCCCCGGCTTCAGAGGGAGTACAAGTCATGGGTCCCGGTGGATTTCTACTTAGGATCACCTATTCTACAACCATGCCAAGTTTCGTCGACTCGTCCAATAAAAAATGTTTCCCATACAAACATTTCAATAAATCCCCTACTAAACAGTACTTCCTACATTTCAGGAGCGTGTAGTTTAAAAACGGTTAGGAATATGAAAAATCGATATAGAATAAAAGTTGTAGAGAATTTTATAAGCTTTCATTTCATCTAAGATCATATTTTGCTTCAACGCACCGTTTCTGTAATATTGGCGAAAAACTTAAAAATGAGACCTTTAACCCCCCCTCCCCCCTCCAGCTCACCTCCTAGACGTGGGGACTTTTAGTATGTTTTATCCCTAAGCACTCTGAATAAGTTTCTGAAGAAATCGCTTAGGCTCCCGCTCACGCACTCTACATTTCTTTATTGACCGGACTATTACCTCACTTTCCTTTGATTTGACATGACGTGATTCGATAATTTTTAAATTTTATAGTTTCCCTACCTTTACTTGACACTCGCACAAAGTATAACTAGTGCCATACCAAAAAAAGGGTCTTCTTCTTCTTCTTCTTTCTCTGCCCGTTTCAACCCACTGCTGGGTAGAGTACAGTACAGGCACAGAGTACAGGCCTCTCCTTTGTACACACCCTACCCCACCCTACGCCATACCCTTTCTACGCCACTAATGCTACCTACAATTATAAACTACTTTCTTTTACTTTTAAAAAAATAATCAGACTGGCCAGAAAAATAAGAAACCTGCTCTGGGGGCGGCACGTGATATTTTATGCAACAATTTCCATAAAAAAATTAGTTTCATCGAAATTTCTGCAATATGACGCGGTTTTTTAACCCCCGACAAAGTGTGGCATCGTAGCTCCTAAACGTTGCGCCGATTTTGATCTATTTTTGAGTGTTCTTAGTCGTTTCGACCCATTTCTACAGATTCCCAATTCAACAGAATCCCATTTCTACAGATTCCCAATTCAACAGAATCCCATTTCTACAGATTCGTAATTCTACAGAATCCCATTTCTACAGATTCCCAATTCTACAGAATCCCATTTCTACAGATTCCCAATTCTACAGAATCCCATTTCTACAGATTCCCAATTCTACAGATTATGATCCAAGAAAATATCTTCAGCCATTTGAAAATTATCAGCTCTTTTACAGTTGTTGAAAGGATCAAGTATGTAGGTAACGGTTTTGTGTCGGGGATTATATTTTTTTTTAATTTAGTATTATTAATCTGTGGTTCAGTACACCTGTTTCACTAATATACCTGAGGTCCTGAGTATCTTAAAATAAAATTACTTGGCTAGTTGCCAGTTGCCACGTGACACATTCATGAACAGTGCAACATTGCAATGACAAGGTTGAGGACCAAACGTTAGTCGCGTGAGAAATTTCAGCAAAAGTATTGATTTTCCGAGTTTTCACTTAACTTTGAAATTTTGCGGTATTTCGAACTTTTTACTTCGCTCTGGGACTTCTCTTAAGACTATTTCCCACGATAAAATGTAACCCCTGGCCTTTCCAAGATATTACCTATATATAGTCCTAATATCTTCAGCCATTTGAAAATTATCAGCTCTATTGTTGAAAGCATCAAGTAACGGTTTTGTAGCAGGGGTTTTTAAGATTTTGAATTTAATGTTATTATTTTTCTAGACGCGGTTAACCTTTGACAACTTTAATGTTGGAGGAGGCCTTTGTCTAGCAGTAGACGTCTTTTGGCTGAGATGATGATGATGATGAACAACTTCGATCGAAATCTATTCAGTCTTTTAGGCGTGAAAGGGTTAGAGACAGGCAGATGGAAATATCATCTCATTTGAATAAAACATTTAATAGTTTTATGTAGCAGCCATGGTCTAAAAAATGGTCTAACACTCCGACCACGTAATATTCGACAAGGATGTCAGCATGATGAAGTAGGGTTGTGTCAAGTTTGACAGTCCGAGTGTTAGACCTTGTTTTTTTAGACCATGGCAGCAGCTATTTACGTGCGTTTTGAAACACGGATAACAATAGCGTAGGATGGCTATTTGTCCAGAGTTTATGGAACAGTAATGTAATTTAACCGTAAGCACATTATTTTATATGTTTTGTTAAGTTTCGTGCCGAATTTATGTTGACAAATAGCTTTTGAATTCCCGCCAAAATTCGTGCAGAAAGAGAATTAAGTGTAATGGCTTCACTAACCTTTATACAAAAATATATTTTCTGTCACATTTCTAAAAATAATAGGTAGTGTAATTTAAAAAAATACTTCATTATGTTTACGTCATCATATTCACACTATCATACTTTATACTAATATTATAAAGGCGAAAGTTTGTAAGTTTGTATGTTTGTTACTTCTTCACGTCTAAATGGCCGGAGCGATTTTTATAAAATTTGTCATGGAGTTAGCTGACACCCTGGATTAACACATAGGCTACCTTTTACCGCAGGAAAACGCCTCATTCCCACGGGAAAAATTGTTAACGCGGGCAGAGTCGCAGGGCGGAAAGATAGTATAGCATAAATTCAATGGAACTAACTAACTTGATATTATATAATGTACTAGCGACCCGCCCCGGCTCCGCACGGGAAAATGGTTATTGTGGGTTATCCTTCAGTATATTATGCATGTATTATACACATAAACCTTCCTATTGAATCACTCTATCTATTAAAAAAAACCGCATCAAAATCCGTTGCGTAGTTTTAAAGATTTAAGCGTACAAAGGGACATAGGGACATAGGGACATAGGGACATAGGGACAGAGAAAGCGACTTTATTTTATACTATGTAGTGATCTACAATAGATTTCGCATGCCGCTGTGTTGCATGTTGCTGCCTCTTTCTTTGTCGCGTCTGTTAACGTAGGTATATTATACAGGTATCAATAACATTAAATTTAAAAAAATCAATCCCCCGCCACAAAACCATTACTTTATCCTTTCAACTACCTACTAAAAAAGAGCTGATAATCTTCAAATGGCTTAAGATATTTTCTTGGATCATATGGTCTGTTTCATAAAAATCCGGCCAAAAGTTCATTGACCTCTTTCTTCCTTTCCGAACGTGACGACGAAATCACTGATGCAGTTAAAGCAGTCAAAGAATTTAGATTACACCTTACAGAATGCCCTTCTGGTAGTGAATACCCTTCAGATAACAATTACCCTTCAGGTAACAACGCCCGCACCCGCCGGCGGGTGCGCGGCCAGAACCAAAAATCAGAGACGGAGCCCCTCAGGCGTCGTCTCCTTCACGATGTTTTTCAATATCAACGCGCTAGGCCGTGGTCCGAGGCTCCCTCGAGCCGCCCCTAGACGCGTTGGTATATGACTTTTTTTGGGGTAGAGTCTTCCACTCCCCAGCAAGTCCGGTGAAGCTTGATTGGTCGTACCTTTTCGACACAAGCATAGGTCAATCTTTTCTTGAAACTTGTTAATAACTAGCTAGTTATTCCGCCGCGGCTCCGCCCGCGTTAACAGTTTTTTCCGTGGGAATGAGACATTTTCCCGCGGTAAAAGGTAGCCTATGTTACTTAGGGTGACGTAGCTTTCTAATGTAAAATAATTTTTGAAATCGGTTCAGTAATTTTTGAGTTTATTAATTACAAACATACACACACACAAAAATACGAATCTTTCCTCTTTATAATACCTATTATATTAGTACAAGTATGATGTAACGCCAAAATGTCTGGCAAGGTCACGCGCTCACCCCGCCTTCTACTACGGTATGCCAAATTACGTATTTTGCGATAATTTCCTATATATATATAGTTTTATCGTATCGCTTGAAAAAAATGTGCGCATTGTATGCAAGCGACAATGACCTTTTCTCCGGATCAATATGAAATACACATCTCGATTGTGACACCTTGCAAACAAAAAAAAACTAGATCAAAATCGGCGCATCCGTTTAGGAGCTACGATGCCACAGACACACACGTCAACTTATAACACCCCTCTTTATAGTTTTTTTTTTTTAAATAAAGATTTATTTCCCTACTTATTATTTATTTTAGTTGTTATTCTAATATATTACATAGTTGTACCACTGTACAGTAGGTATAGTGTTTATAGTATAGCGTACAGACAGGAGACAAGGCCGCAAAGTGACCGTGCTTCCGCAGGCTTATGTACAGTCCGCCACATGTATCGACAGCAGTGATTTCCATCCAGGGTACTGTGCTGGTTTCTCAGGGTAGACATACACAAAAACTGACTCTAGGTGTCGACGAGGAGGGTTAGAAAATGATGTCACTTAAGCAGCCGCAAATACCTCAAATTAATTGGTGCTTTGTACCAAAATGAATAACTAGAGACAGGGATTTTTAAAGTAAATTGGCAATGGGCGTGTTCTGAGGAATCGGATTTCTGAAAAGGGATATCATGCTTTACATCAGGAGTTCCCAACCAGGGGGGCACGCCCCCCAAGGGGGGCATAGAGAGATGTCAAGGGGGGCGGAAAGCGTACGTGCTTTCTTTTTTTTTATCACTAAGGTGACAAACAGGGTGGAAAAAACAAAAAAATAAACAAACAAAAACAAAGCGACGAAAAAACTTGCATATGAATTCGAAAATCAAAATCACATTGGTATGTAAAGATTCTTGAATCAGCAGACTTCCGAAGCGACGCTCTATTTTTAATTATATTTTAACTTTAAAATTTTGTTTATTAGAATCAAGATAAAAGGTTTATAAGTGCAAGTTTTTTGTATTTATTGAAAAAGTAAAAGGGGGGCATGAAACAATTCATCAGCAGTCCGGGGAGCCTCAACGAAAAAAAGGTTGGGAAACCCTGCTTTACATGTTATTGCACGTGACCAACCAATTTAGCATCCCTTTCTCAATTCTCGTCACAACATCTTCTTTGTGTAGACGACTGTTTTTTGAAGTACCAGTTGTGCATCCCATTCACTTGCGCTTGCGGTGTATTTAATTGCATTTGCGGTCAAGTCAATGTCAACCAAAAGCAAGTTTCAAGACTTTAGCTTTTTTATTATTAGCAAAATATGGCAGGCATGGTCTAAGAAAACAAGGTTTCCATTTGGGCCACGTGACTGACACAAGCCTATCATTTTGCGCTGTTCATCCTTGTCTATAATTGTTAATAGACACAATCTTATAGAGAACCGCGCAAAATGACGTAGGCTTGTGTCAGTCACGTGGTCCGAATGGAAGACCTTGTTTTTTTAGACCATGTATGGCAGGTATTTCTGTCGTCAATTACAAAAGGGCGTATCTGCCAATTTTTATCAAAGTTAGTTAAGGACACCGTTGTAGGTATTCGCAATTGTTTTCCAAGTATAATAGTATTTTACCTAGTTTTGAAAATATGCTCTTGACTGTACTAAAACGAAGTAAAAAAATAACTCTTACCTATCACAGGTCGGTGGTAAAGTACTCCTGTCCACCTCAACGGCCGCCACAAGCACCAAACTGAACAACCAACTGAACAACCTCCACATTTTGAACATCGTCACAAATGGCACTTAAAACTATATCACTAAAATATCACTTTTAAAAAATAATCACTCAATGAGAATAAATTATAGGAACTTATATTTTCTGTGGTACTTGATAAATTAATTTGAGTCTAATTTGGTGTTAGTCAAAGTTTAAATTACGTGTTGAGGAAGGTGTGCAGGATTTTATATGATATTCTTCGGAAGAGTGAGGTCATTTTGGACCTTATTGCTGTGATCTTAAGACCTCAGGATGATGGCACGAGTAGTGCCACTGTTGAGATGTTTATCTGTAACAAGGGAAAAAGAAACTATATTAATAATAATATTTTATCGATGAGGCATTAAGAAATACTTATTCGCTAAAACATAGGCTTATAACAATCGAGACACCACAGATGCGGGAAAGGGCGTTTATAAACTCGGATCGCGATCGCGTGTTTCGCACTGTGGTTTGCATGGCTTTGATCCTTCAAAAATCGGACGGCAATGACAAGCCATACAATACTGCAATGAAGAAAAAAAAAGGTTTTAATTGCTTTAACTATACTACTACAACTACAGCACATGTCTACTAGACTAAGGGTACTCCTCAGGAAGGGAGGTGATGCCGTAATGTCCACACTCCACGCTTGGCAGGCAGGTTCAGGATCGCACTTGTGGTTCATAGATAACAAAAGTGCTGCCCGTTAACTAGGAATGTTCCTTTAGTCGCCTCGCTGCTGATAAATCATACAATAACAGGACATCAATAATGTTTATAGAACAAGAACTGTGACATAAAGTTATAAATAACAAGCTCGTTATAGAATCACAAAATAAGACCAATTGAAACGGTCAAAGAGCGAAATCGCGCGTAATGCGTAATGTGCGTAACAATAAAATGCACATTACTCTTCATCTCACCTCCTTGACTCTGATTAGATGTTTTAAAAATTATTGGTGTCTGTTTGTTTAAAATAAGTTAATTTATAATTTGAAATACGTGATAAATGTTATTCGTTTCAATACGGTTTCCTACTTCCCCTTAGAATAATATATTCGTGAAGTTGTGTCATGAGACGATCAATGTTCACAAGAAGACCAAAGCCGCCGAGACAACCCGAAGAATCGCTATACCGAAATTGCAATGGCTTAAAGAGCTATGACACTTCATTGCTGGAATCAGCAATGATGAGATCCGCAGGCAGATCAAAGTCACCAAAAAGCCGAAGTAGCAATGGTACATTTGAGGGGCAAAGGTTTTTGAATGACTATCACGGAACCGAATAAGCAGCATGAGCAATATTAAAGCCCCTTATAAGCAGAGTTGGGCAGTAGTTAATTACTTAACTACGTAATCAGTAATCAGATTACAAAAAGTAGTTAACTACAAGTAGTTAGATTACAAGTAGTCATGATTACTTTTTCAAAAAGTAATCATGACTACTTGTAGTTAACTACATGTAATCAGGTTACATGAAGTAATCGAGTAGTCTGATTACAGTAGTTAAGTAGTTAGATTACTTGATTACTTTTATTATTTTTTTCAGTTTACCTATACGAAATCTTGTGTTATGCTACAAATATAAAATGTATGCTTTGAAAATTATTTAGCTACGATGTTGGCTCGGCGAAAAATAGGCTGCCGCATGCAACAAATGCCGCAAATTTATGTAGCATAACATAAGAAAAAGTGCGAAAATTATGTATCATGCCACAATGCAGGACAATGTTGCCCATGTGGCATGCGGCAAATGTTGCACGTGTGGCATGCGACAAATGTTGCGTATGTGGCATGCGGCAAATGTTGCACATGTCGCATGTCTGGATGAAAATCGATATCTGGGTTCCCCAGTGGACTTTGATGACGAATATTATGACATCAGAATGGAAAAAAAATGGCCGCCATTTTGATTTTTTTTGTTTCTGGTCCGATTGTTTTCAAAATCGATATCTGGGGGTCCCCAGTGGACTCCGATGACGAATCTGACATCAGAGTTGGAAAAAATGGCCGCCATTTTGTTTTTTTTTTGTTTCTGGTCCGATTGCTTCCAAAATCGATATCGGGGGTCACTAGTGGACTCTGATGACGAATCTGACATCAGAATTGGAAAAAATGGCCGCCATTTTGAACTTTTTTGTTTCTGGTTCGATTGCTTCCAAAATCGATATCTGGGGTCCCCAGTGGACTCCAATGTCGAATCTGATATCAGAATTGCAAAAAATGGCCGCCATTTTGAACTTTTTTGTTTCTTGTCCGATTGCTTCCAAAATCGATATCTGGGGTCCCCAGTGGACTCCGATGACGAATCTGACATCAGAATTGGAAAAAATGGCCGCCATTTTGAACTTTTTTGTTTCTGGTCCGATTGCTTCCAAAATCGATATCTGGGGTCCCTAGTGGACTTAAAGGTATTTAGTTCAGTACTATAACATAGAAAATATACTTTAGTAGCTTAAACTAGTAACCGCCTAATGTAATGTAATGTAATGTCTCACCTTTGAGAGGGCTTTGAACGACTAACAGAACAGCTCTGGTTTTGACGTCGAAAGATGGTTTCGTAAAATTTTACCGAGTAAAAATGTCTTTCACTCATTTTGCAAATTTGTACGTAGGAAAATGATCCATCGTTCCAATTTCAACAGTACTGATTCTGGGTAAAATTCCGTACACGCGTTATACGCGGAACCGAGGAGTGTGTACTGTGCATCCGTCGCTTGATTTACGACCGCAAATTGAGTCTTATAGCACTTCATAGCTATACCAATTGGAAAATTGGCTACAACTAACCTTGACTGGAATTCTGTGACGTTTCTTTTTAATCTGAATCAGAAACATAATAATAGTTCGGTCATCTATACTAATATTATAAAGAGGAAAGATTTGTATTTTTGTGTGTGTGTGTGTTTGTAATGAATAAACTAAAAAACTACTGAACCGATTTAAAAAATTCTTTCACTATTAGAAAGGTACATTCATCCCGAGTAACATAGGCTATATTTTATTTTCAAAAAAATTAGGTAGGTACTATTATTTATTCTGTTCTAAAAGTTCAATAATGTAACCCAAGGCGTAAAAAAATCCTAAAATATTCCTAATAATTGAAAAGGCTCCGAAACTACTTTTCCCGATTTTGGTAAAACTTGGCTCAAAGATAGAATAGACCTCAGGAATGAACATAGGCTACAATTTACCGCGGGAAAATTTCTCATTCCCATGGGAAAAAATGTTAAAGCGAGCGGAGTTGTCACAAAGAAAGAATAGACCTTGCGGAAGATAGGGACTACTATTTGGTATTCTGTGATATAGGCTAACTTTTACCGCGGGAAAATATCTCATTCCCACGGGAAAAAACTATTAACGCAGGCGGAGCCGCAGCGGGAAGCTAGTTTGTAATAAAGTTTCGGACCCAGTTCTTGCATTGATTCTTTTATTAATTGACTTAATTGACATGTAAGAGTTTTATCTGGAAAATGGAGATCAAATAATATGTAGGTATAACAAAATTGTTTTGAGCTTAGAGTATAAATAGAAAAATTTCTATTCTTTAAGGTTTTGAGTGATTGACATTAACATCAAAATAGAACAATTTAGAGTAGAATGTTATGGTACTAAACTTGCCGATAGCGAGCCCATTTGTACACTTTTACTGTTGTATATTGTATTTTTTGATTAGGTATTATTATGGAGGTTAAACTCTTTATTATAGCAGAAGATACAGGTCGTTTAGCAACGAGGTATGCCTATTCTTGAAATCTTTAACAACCTTTAACATTCTCCGTGGGCAAGTGGTCAAAGGCTCGTCTGACGTTACGGAAGTTCCGGGTTTGAATCCCAGTGGGGATCCGTTGAACAAATATCATTTTGTGAGACTTTACCCTGTTTGGTTTGGACTAGGACACTGCAGGCTGAATCACCTGATTGTCCAAAAAGATGATTCCGTGCTTCGGAAGGCACGTAAAGCCGTTGGTCCCGGCTACTATCTACGGATGTAGTCGTTATAGGAGCCATGTCGGAAGCCTGAGGCGGCTTAACAATTCTGACACCAGGGTTTCTTTCTGAGGTAGGTCAACCTTGAAATCCACTCGATAAGAAGAAGAAGAAGAATGAAATCTTAAATTCAATCCTGTTCAAACTCTAGACTGTTCCAGAGAATGCTTCGGGACACGAGTTTCGCAAATTGATCATGCATAACATCCGGCACGTAGCGATTTGCAATGCAATTTTCACTACTCTGAACCAGTTATATTTTCCAACAAACATTGTTTTTATGTCATTTGAAGAGGATGTTTTGGAAAAGGAATTAGAAAGAAAAAGAGACGCAAATTAAAGTATTATAGACACGGAAGAAAATAATGATACAAATAATTTTTTAATATTAATAATTTTTTTCGCGCTGGCAACACTGTCGGCTACATTGTAAACAAACTTCTCCGTAATTATTTCGTGATTTAATATATTATTACATATTATTCCAAGTTCATCTATTTAGTAATACGTTAAAATAAGTGTGTTAAATATTATTTTATACTTTAAGTGCTAGAAATACGAAAAATAATACTGTGTGTGGACTTAGTAAAAACCGTTACGTACTCACTAGAAATATTTAAAATATAGCATTGTTTGGCAGGTATTTATGGTGTTTTTTGCATAATAAATATTCAAAACACGTTAATATATTGTAATTGCATAAATTTCCTGCATAATAACTTGCTATATTTACAAACCAAAGCATAACCTCAAACTAAGTAGGTAACTGCTTATCAGCTGTGCTTCGATCTTGTTTATTGATATTCAATTATTATTTATTATTTATAATGCCTACTACCAGAAGTACCGCAGCCCGTCAGTTGGAAGATAACTTGAAATTCGCTTTACATGAGCTTAAGCAGTGTAGGGAAATCAATAAGCAGTTGCTTACAGAGAGGGAAGAGAGTGAGAAGGAGGTGTTACTCATAGTAGATAAAAATAGAAAAATGAAAAGTGAGATGACAGAGCTGCATAACCAGCTTGTGGACATGGCGGGTGACAGGGATCGGCTCCAGGGTCTGGTGGACAGTTTCGACCGGGATGGCAGCGCGTTTGAAGATTCCTTGGCTCGTATCACTACACTGGAGAAGGAGCTACGTGACGCACGAGACAAGATTCGTTCGCTGGAAACCATTATCGACGACCTCGACTCGGCCCAGACCCAGACACTTTTCGATGAGCTGGTCACTACACCTGCCCCCCCCTCTGTTATCTCACCGACCGAACAACAACCTACTGTAACAATTGATTTAACATGTGAAAGTCCCAGTAGGTCACAATCGGTGACGACAATGAGCTGTAGTAAAAATAAACTTAAAAAATATGTTAAACTAAATAATTATATTAAAAAAACACAAAAATTAGCCAACAAAAATAAAACGCTTTGTAAAAATTTAAATTGTAGTAAAGAACGTGTCGACTTAATTAACGAAATTGATAATTATAGATTAAATGTAGAAAAAATTACACAAAATTATGAATGTGAGACACGGCGCCTTGAGTCAGAAATGTTTCTATTAAATTCATCATTACAAAGAATTTCTCTCAAATATGAGTCATCGCAAAATGAAATCAAGGAGCACGTATCGGCTATGGATAGTTTATTGGAGATGTGTCAATATAATTACGATACGTATATGTCTATGGCAAACAATCACTGTTGTGATTGCAAGTTAACTCCAGCTCCAGTGAACTATGCCGCGCCGGCGCCGGCCGCGCGACGACGTTCCGACTCGGTACAACAGCTGCCCGAGCAGCTGATACTGACTCAGGCGCCGCCGTCCGTCGACTCCGACAACAATACCACCTCCCTCTCACCAACTAAGGACTACGTTATGTATAGCGATGAACTTGGAAAAGGTATGGGTTTACAATTAGGCCGGCATTTGGGTAATACAGTGATAAACAATTGTATACCTGGGGCTACATATTCCCAAATACTTGCCAAAGTGTTGACGGCGCGATTTACAAAACCAACTATTTTATTAATTTTAATTGGAAGAAGGGAAAATTTATCAAAGAAAGATCTTATTAAATATTTTTCCGAATTGAATTCAGTACAAAATGTAACAAAAATTGTTTTGTTTGCTTTTCCCTTCAGTCAATCTTTCCAGTCAAATGAAAATGATAAACGACACAATTATAACACGTTAATGCATACACTGACATGTCGTCATTGTGACAAATTTCATTTTATTGACACCAATATTTATATTGGAAATTATTTTTATTTGACCAAGGATAGGTACTACCTACCAAAATTTTTTACCAGACAGATAGCACAGATCCTATCATATTGTATATTAAATTCAGTCAGTTCACTGACCAATAAGACTATTGCTTCTATTGAGCAAATTAATTGTAACACCTTGAATAATTTGGAATATGTTCCAAATTGTTTAAATTAATTCAAAAGACAATAGAGAATAACTCTGGCATTCCCACAAGTATCCTAAATATACCAGTATATAATAGTAGTAAAAATATTTTAAATCTGGTACATCAAAATATTCAAGGTGCAATGCATGCAAAAGAATTGGAAGTTGAGTTATTCATGAACTGTAATAACATAGATATATTGTGTATAACAGAACATTGGCTGAAAAAGCATGAGTTCATGTTTAGCTTTAACAACCATCAGGTAGGAAGTTCGTTCAGCAGAACCGATAAGAAATGCGGCGGTTCATTGATACTCATTAGAAATAATTTAAAATTTAAGGAACGAGTAGACATAGTGAGCCTCTCTGTTGAACATACTACCGAGATAGCCTGTATTGAACTCGAGCAACTTATTGTGATGAGCGTGTACAGGCGCCCTAATTCGTCTTTTGAAATATTTGAAAAAGTCATGGATGATGCACTATCAAAAATAAGTGACAAGAGTAAATATATTTTTGTTTGTGGAGATTTTAACGTTGATCTCTTAAAGAACTGTAACTTGTGTCAAAGACTGCTATCTTTATTTTTATGTTATAACTTAAAGAATATTTTTTTGGAGCCTACAAGAATCACTGCCAATTCTAAGACTTGTATTGATAATATATTTTCCAATATTGAACCTTACTTTAAATCAATTATTAATCAATTATCTTCTGATCATTCAGGTCAAATAGGATCTTTTAATATTAAAATTGAAAAAGAACCAATTAAAAATTTCACATGCGTGCCTATAAGTGACACTCGGCTTCAACGATTCAGAAATAATATCATGGATAAATTACCTGAATTATCATATTGTGACAATCCAAATACGTTGTATAATTCACTGACTAGTTTAGCTAAAAACGAATATGATATAATATTCCAGCCAAAACAAATCAAAACTAGTAATAAATTATTGTTCAGTGATTGGGCAACAGTGGGAGTTCATAAGAGCAGACAAAGGTTATATGAGCTTTATGAAGAAAGATCATATAACAAAAGTAGTACGTTTGTAGACTATGTTCGTGAATATTCAAAAATGTTTAAGCGCGTGTGTATTGTAGCTAAATCTAATTTTATTAATAATAAGATAAAATCTAGTAAAAATACAATTAAAACCACTTGGCAAATTATACATAACGAAACAGGAAAATCTAAGCCAGCAAGCAACAACTTTAAGCTTAAAATAGACAACCAAATTTTGAGTTCTGACTTAGAAATTGCAAAAGCTTTTGAAAATTTCTTTACTGATATTCCTGTTTCGACAACCAAGTCTTTGAACTCGTCTCCCACTGAGGCTGAATCCATACTTAAACGTAACGTTGAGGAATCCAAAACTGTTTTTAAATTTAGACATGTCAACAGCGACGAAATTATAAAGGTATTCAAATCCCTGGAAATGAAAAAGACTCCCGACGTTGACGGAATTTCCGTGAAAATAATAAGTTCCATAATAGATTGTATAGCACCTCATCTAAGTTTTATATTTAACCAATGCGTTGATAATGGTGTGTTTCCTGACCTGATGAAACTGAGTAAAGTCATACCCTTATTCAAAGCCGGCAGTACAACAGACCCCACCAATTTTAGACCTATATCTATACTGCCGACACTTAGTAAAATATTTGAAAAACTTATTCTTAATCAGTTGCAGGGTTATTTTTATAGAAATAATTTAATGCACGTAAATCAATTTGGATTTACTCGGGGTCGCTCAACTGCTGACGCAGGCGTTGAGCTCATTACTAAAATTTTTGATGCCTGGGAAGATTCAATGGATGCCATTGGCATTTTTTGTGATTTATCCAAGGCTTTTGACTGTGTCGATCATAGCACTCTGGTCAGGAAACTAAATCATTACGGTGTAAAAAACCGGGCGCTCGATCTTCTTGAATCATATCTTACGAATAGATTCCATTTGGTCGATGTTAATGGGAAAAGATCGCCTGGATCTAAGATAAAAATGGGCGTCCCGCAGGGTTCCATTCTTGGTCCTTTTTTGTTTTTAGTGTATATTAATGATTTGCCATATCTTATAAAAGAAAAACATGGGTTGGTACTGTTTGCCGACGATACGTCTTTAATTTTTAAAGTTAAAAGACAACAATTAGTTTATGACGACGTAAACAATGCTATCCATGATGTAGTTAACTGGTTTACGGTAAATAATTTATTACTCAATGAAAATAAAACAAAATGCCTTAAATTTGTATTACCAAATGTTACTCCAGTAGCAACTGATATAATAATAAAGGGACAGAGAGTGGACCTTGTGGACTCTGCTGTATTTCTTGGAATTACTTTGGATGCCAAACTGCAATGGGATCCTCACATAAATAAATTGTCGAACAAACTGAGTTCAGCGGCGTATGCAGTTAAACGAATTAGAGCTCTTACTGATGTAGATACGGCTAGATTAGTGTATTTTAGTTATTTTCATAGCTTGATGACCTATGGAATTCTTCTATGGGGACATGCTGCAAATGCAAATAATATATTTACGCTGCAGAAACGGGCTGTTCGTGCAATTTATAAATTAAGGCCTAGAGTGTCACTTAGGGAAAAATTTAAGGAAATTAATATTTTAACATTAGTATCGGAGTACATTTACCACAATTTATTACATGTAAAAAAAAATATAACAAAATTTGCAAAGAATAGTGATCGACATGCTCTTAATACTAGAAATAAAGACAAATTGGCATCTCACATTAGTCGATTGCAGAAAATAAAACATTGTTTTAAGGGCGACTGTATACGCTTTTACAATAAGATTCCTACTATTATACAAAACTTACCCTTAGATAAGTTTAAAGTTGTAGTTAAGCAAAAATTGATTAAAAATGCATATTACAAGATATCTGATTATTTAGAAGACGAATCTCCATGGGAATGAGGTTGCTTGAGTTGGCTATTAATATAATTTAATTTATTAAGATATATTGTACCTATAATTTACATATTAAAAAAAAAAAAATTTTTTAAAGATGCGACGCTTGTGGAGTTTATTCGGCGAGCTCTTCTCCACAAAAGACCGCACATTTTGCTTTGCTGAACTCGCCACTAAATGTAATTTTATTTGACTTAACTAAGTGTCCAAAAAAGTGTCCAAAAGTTAAAATAAATGATTTCATTTCATTTCATTTCATTTCATTTCATTTCATTTCATTTCAATCAAATCTATGCGAATGCCGTTTAATACGAGGCGTCATAACAACAACAACTTAGTTGACCGAAACTGACCGAAAGTGATAAAACAAGATCAAGGCGACGTTGTCTGGGTCAATTCTAGAAATAGGATCCTATAGATGTGACGTTTCTATTTAATATTTTTTATTGTGCCAAATGAATGGTTAATAAACATACAAGATAGATGGGTAGTGGGTACTGACTATAACTGTGTTAGAGTAAGAAGATTAAATATAACAAAAATATATTTTCACTTGTATATGTCAGATATTCAGGATTCATGCTGCCATACCTAATGATGACAAAACTACAAAAATAAAAGAAAATTAAAAACATTAACTTATTCAGACTTTTATCTTGCAAATTTTTGTATCTGAAGAAATTATTTAGAAAAAGTTACATTTAACATTCTATACTGCAAAATGGCAGAAAATTCATGACTTTCGTCTGACCCTTATCAAGAGCTATAAAGGTCTTCCGTTAACTGAGATATAGTATAGTCCCGGAATGACTCAATGATAAGCAGTTTGAGACATCCGAAATTACCAGCGACCTTGTGGAAGCCAATTGATCGAATCTGATTGTCCAGAGCAGTGATCTCTTTGAGAAAATATAACTTACAGGTTTATGTAGAGGTGAAAATGGTGAATGAATTAAAATATACATAAGACGTACACGAGTACCTACATTATTGTATGATTGGTAAATACGTCATTAAACATAATAACTTAATGAGGTGGAACAAAACCACCTCTTTTGAATTATTTTTAAATGTACAATAGTGTTTGTTTGGGGCTTTCGCGCTTAATAAGTAATGTTATGATTATAACAACAGAAGATTGCATGGATATTAGGAAAGAATAATTGTTTTAATTCCCAATTTCACCACAGTCAATGTCAAGATTGTCACAATTTTAGAAACAAACAGCAAGCACGATAAGAAGACATGACAACAAGCTAGATATACTCATCGCTGATTTCAAATTACTTCATTTAATCAACGCATACAAAAATCTAAAGCTTTCAAAATTAAATATTTAGAAACATTCATGTTCTTCTAAACTGGATAAATTTTGTAATCTCTATAAGCAAAATAAAAAATAAATAAATACACATCTAAGAATTACACAAATGTAAAGAATTCTTATATACGTACTTATACACTTATACACGGGGGTATATCCAGACGAAGAGAAAATATGCCTATTTATCAGATGACATCAAGATAATAAATTTAGACAGTGAAAAATGAACCTACAGATGCCAACAGTTATTTTTATCATATCTCATGTTTTAACTTTAATGAGCCACGACTATTGAAATCACGGTACATACATACACAAGGCAGCAATATTGGTCAAATCGATGGGAAAGCCAAAATAGAATAAACATCCTCATGTTTATTGTTTGTTTAAGAATTCCGGTGAGGGGCTGAATTTATTGACCCTACAAAGAGGTAACAAAACAAACAATAAAATTTAGAATTTAGATAACAATAACTTTTAACTGAAACTTTGTCGCGTCGTCGAAGGAAGGAAAACCTCATAATGAAACGTCAACAGGCAAATCAAAGATTCTGTTTAAAGTTGACACACCCGTATAGGGTCTACGTGAGAAACTATAAGGTCTAAACATCCAGACGACGCAAAACATCTGAAAATAGAATATGTAGCGGCGCACCACATACTACGTCATTAGAATAGCGACCAATTAGTAGCTGAGGCCTGAAACGCGCTATCAGGGTTTTCGCAAGACATTGAACAAATACAAGTTCCAACAAATTACAGTTGGACCGCGGTCCCCGGGCTCACCACCATGCCCCAAGGAACATCTTCCCTTTGCCTCCACAAATACATTGTGACCATATCCTAAAAGGAAAAAGAAGGACAAGTGTATTAATACCATAACGACGACGTCACACGGGGGTGTGACAGCGCTGATTGGTCACATGGAGTTGATCACGTGCGCGGACGCACGACTAGGGTAGACGGAGTATCGTAGGAGTATGTCAGGTGATATGCAGCACATTGACGTGATAGAAAAATTGCATACTGCAATGATTAATGGGAGTTGAAAGATCTAACTGATAGAGGGATTACATTGTATAGACATTTGATAGATGCTATTTCTATATTATTGTGTAGTCACTACTATTAGTCTAGAGAATAAAACAAGCCCAGCATTTGATGCTGAATCTAAAAAATAATATTATAGTACATAATATAAACAAATAAAGAATCGTTGAACTGACCTAATCGATGTGCATCGTCGTCGTTAAAGTTTTAGATATATCCTATCAACGCTCATGAACGCTCTAGTAACATATTATTTAATGTGTTATTAAAGTTTGTTTATTTCACAGTAACGAATGCTATTCACATCATACTTGACGTCAATAACAGCAAACCACAAAACCAAACAATCAGACACACCTCTAAATCACATGACATTCATCGCTAAAATTTGCATCATACATTTTGGGATGTGAAACAATACCCAATGCCAATTATGTACCACGCGTTCTTGAAGCACGTGAAAGTATCATACGATATTATCTGATCGCGGTCACACCTTCTTTGACGTCATACAAAGATAAAAATAGATACATTCCAGATCCCACTTCTGATGTTTTCTGCAATAGATTTTAGAAGTATTATAAAATATCTATTTATGAGTAAATTGAGAGTGTGGTTTAGCAGAAGTCAAAAGTCTATATTCCAGGTTGTAAGGTGATTTATTTTTTATTAACGACGAAAGAGACTCAACAGGTGTTATATCTTTTCCAGTTTATTAACAATTTGCAGTATTGTGCGGTAATGAGAAAGTAGGTACAATAGTAACAATTCTAGTTAGAAAAACATTGCATTCTTCATCTAGTAAACAAACATTCCATCGATGTGAAGTCGAGAACTGCGTAACGCGGGATGATACTCGAAACCGCGCTTGTGGTTTCGAACAAATTTATCCTGTTGTCAATTGCACTGGTTCCATCACTCCATTATATGCTATTTAATAAGACAATTTTTTTTTCAAAGTGTAAAAGTAAAATTTTAATAATAAGACAATTAATGCGCTGAATCAATATTAATGCGAAACTAATCAAGCTTCAATCAAATAAATAATTTTACAAGTTGCATGGCAAACATAGGATTCAATTTTAAATGAGGCTATCCTAAACATCGGAATATAAATAACCGAAATGTTACTAAATATTTAGGAGCAGAAAACATCAATCGACTATGAAGCAATATACAGCAAATATAGGCACTTGCAACTTTAGAAGTTGTAAATGTTGTAATTGATAAATAAAAACAAATGTGTCAGCGGAGGCTTCAGACAGACGAGACTAGTAGGTTGGGGAAAATGATGTTTTTTTTTTCAGAGATGAGATTGATATTTACATTAATTAGTTAAGTAAGTCAGTTACATATTCTTTTGTGGCTTTCGTCATTTCATTTTCATCAAATCTATTCATTTTTCGCTTCATTTTATAGATAGTAAATATACGCCAACAGACGACATTTGTTGAAAAAGTAATAAATTTTTGCTTCTTTATTATTTACTTCATTGGTATTCCCACTGAGAGGTATTCTTGTGGTGGGTGTGTCGCCAATTGGCATGAACGTGAATGACAAACGTTTCGTTGGAGATGCCCATTACAGTGTTGCTATTAATATATTTTTACGCTTGGCACCATTCCCTGTGAACGGAGAAAATTCCATGACGAAGGACTTGTATGGAGGAGGAATGAAGGAATGTGGCCCTACGAGGAAACGGTCAGTTCTGGTGGCCGTTCGGGTATGTGGCCGTTCTAGTAAACGGCCTTTTTTCATTTAATTGACCTATGCTTGTGTCTAAAAAGTACGACCAATCAAGCTTCACCGGACTTGCGTGGGAGCGGAAGACTCTACCCCAAAAAAAGTCATATACCAACGCGTCTAGGGACGGCTCGAGGGAGCCTCGGACCACGGCCTAGCGCGTTGATGCTGAAAAACATCTTGAAGGAGACGACGCCTGAGGAGCTCCGTCTCTAATTAGAGAGAGAAATTGATAATCCAATTTTGATTTTGGTTATGGCCGCGCCCCAGCCGGCGGGTACGGGCGTTGTTACCTGAAGGGTAAGTAAACGGTAGATAAAGGATCTGGCCGTTGACGGAAGTGGGCGTTCACGGAATTGGACGAACGGTGCCAGCCAGCACATGCGGTTAGACATTCGCACTACGAAATTCACTCCTACCGCTACGGAATACGGGCGCTCTCAAGGTACATAACCTATATCAGCTCTGACACCTTTAGATCTGGATCTGCCTAGTTTGGAGCCAGATGGCCGTGTGTGACATGTCCCCACATATTTATTTATTGAAATAAGTGTTAGTCCTTTATCAATTGATGCTATCCCATCAGGAATTTGATACCAAAACCTCAGGAGCGCGAACGAATAAATTTAACTGTTTAGCGATGAAGCCTATTTTTATATCGAAACATTGATATTACGACCTTGATCAAACCTGCTTGGTCAAAACTAGGCGTTGCGAATATAAAAGTGAACGCAAATTGATTGTTGCAATATTTGTTCAAATGTTAAACCTTGTACGTGAATATGATTAAAGATTATGATCCAAATATAGATCTTTAATTGGTTAAACCGATAGATACATTCATGGAAAAGAACATCCTACCTACCAAAACAATAAACGCGAAATTTTGTGAGTGTATGTTTGATATTCTATTAATGCAAAAACTACTGAATGGTTTTAAATGAAACTTTACAATGAAATATTATAGGCTACTTTTTACCGCGGGAAAGAAAGCTAGTGAGTGTAATATAAAGTCGTGTGTCCTATCCTATTGTTGAATGAAGTCTTGTTCTTATTTAAGTATTTATTCCGTGTTATAAATTTATATATTATTTGAAATTGTTTTATTAATTTTTCATTCATTTAGTTTCATTTCTTCTTTCGTGTCGATTCGGCGACTAAATTTTTGAAGACCAGCAGTTTCACGAGCTATATTGGAAGACATATAGTTGATTTTTCCCTTCAACAATTTAATTTTGGTAGACTTCACCATTACAGAGAGTTAAATTAAATTAAATCCAAGTACCGAAAACTTCTTCTGAACTTTAATGAACTTTACTCATTCATTGTATGACATCATTGCTTTCATTAAAACTACAGCTAAAACATCTGTGACGTCATTGGAAGAGCAAAAAATTGTATTGCTGCTTTTTTATCGCTTGCGTTCAGAAGCCTTATATTGAAGTCACAAGATTGCTTCTTAGAAATAGTTCTTATATGTATGTAGAAAGGGTACGTAGTAATTTGTAATGTTGTGTTATTTTATTATTAGACTTGCTATTATGTATCTACTATGCACCAATCGATAGACTTCCTACCGATAGACCGACAAGGATCTAAATGAACGAGATAAAATATCCACTAACTCCGAAGTGCAAAGAAATTAAAAGGCTGTGGTGTGTCAATTTACTTGTAAGTACCATTTTTTTTAATTTTTTTAATTGACCTATGCTTGAGTCGAAAAAGTTACGGATCAAGCTTCACTGGACTTGCGGGGGAGCGGAAGACTCTACCCCAAAAGAAAAAGTCATATACCAACGCGTCTAGGGGTGGCCTCGGACCACGGCCTAGCGCATTGATATTGAAAAACATCGTGAAGGAGACGACGCCTGAGGGGCTCCGTCTGTGATTATCAATTCTGATTTTAGATACCATCATTGTCACATAGCTTGGAGCAGCTGATGGTTACGGGGAAAGTAGCCGGTAAACGTCCTAGAGGTCGCAGCCCTTAAGATGGTCTGATGAGATCAGATCAACCCTCGACGTAAAGGTTCATGAGGCACTACTGAACCGATTTCAAAAATTATTTTACTATAGGGAAGCTACACTATCCCCGGGTAACATTAGGCTATTTTGTATTTTCAATAAAATTAGAGATCCTTATTAAAACTCCAATAATGTAACCCAAGGTGTAAAAAAAATACGTAAAATATTCATAAACTTAAATAGGCTCCGAAACTACTAAACCGATTTTGATGAAACTTGGTACAAAGATGAAATAAATTTTAGGAAAGAACATGGGATAACTTTTGTTGCGGGATAATTCGTCATTCGTCGTCAGTTTATTATTAGTGCATAACTAGATAAGTTTAGGGTAGGGACGTACCCTGTAGCAGTGTAGTAGGATTTTATTAGTTTTCCTGTTCGAGAAACAATTAACATTTATATTTGAATTGTAACTGTATCGTGTATTCCCATAACACTGATTGATTACTTACTTTATTTCTCACTTTGTACCAGAATAAACGTGGAAACCTGAAAAAAAAACAATTGCTTAGAATGTTGGTTCATAATCATGTTTACAGACAGAGAAAGACTGACAGTGTTACTTTCGCACTTATAATATTAGAAGGGATCGTTGGTACTTCCATTGATTCCTATTCGTATTTCGTACGCTTTGGAAGAACCTACAAGGATTTTTTGTTTAGTAAAACTAGTCTTCAATTAAAACATCCTATGACTTTCAACTTCGATACAGAAGATTGTTTTTTAAATAAGTATAAATTGTTGCCACCTCCTACACTTGTGGAATTAACTGTTTAGCGATAACCCGCGAATACACTGAAAACAGGAAGGCGACAGAAAAACGTAATAATATTTGTTCAACTTCTGTAAAAAATTAATACCTACTAATAACCTACTAATATTACAAACGCGGCAGTTTGTGAGGATGGATTTATGGATGTAAGCATTTTACCAGCAGCAGGTACAGATAACATTAAATAAAAAAAAAAAAAAATCCCGACACAAGACCGTTAATTGATCCTTTCAATGCAACAACTAGAAAAGAGCTGATAATCTTCAGATGGCTGAAGATATTTTCTTGGATCATAGCTAAGAACACTCTCGTGACATTTTGCAAACAAATAAAACTAGATCAAAATCGGCGCATCCCTTTAAGAGCTACGATGCCACAGACAGGCAGACAGGCACACACACCAAACTTATAAAATCCCTCTTTTTCGTCGGGGTTAAAAAAATGTCGTTTGCATGAAGACTTGCGGATGCTTACTATAAAGATTGTTGCACAGATGCTCTTGACCGCAATCCATAGAGTAATTGTGGGAAGGCTTTGCCCAGCAGTGGGACACAAATTAGGCTACATAAAAAAATTAGGTACAGAAGCCAGAAAACATCTATAAATAACTCCAACGATCGCATGCGTGAGACATGCTGATGCTGACAAACACATCCTGACGGATATGTGGGCGAGAGCTAACAAGAAAATTATATCCAGTTAGAAGCAATTTGCAACTCATTGTTGTACATGACTATATACATACATAGACGATTTGTCTCACAGATTGTCCGACGCTCCTATACATGTCTAGAGTGATCTAGATTCTAGATGTTACGCGGTAGGTAATCTTCCGAAAGATTATATCCTTCCGAAATGTTAAGTGTGTCTTCGTGACGTTTCTGGTCATCCAAGAGCTCTGGTCTCTGGTCATTCATCCAAAGGAAGAATAACGGAGACTTTGCCTCGTGGAGACGCGTTGGAATCTTTCTTATCGTAATTTTGATGTTATTTCAGTTTTGTCATCTGCCCTTTATTATTGTTGATTACTCGTATTTCCAAAGATTATTTGTTTATTAACGTAACTTACTAGCTTTCAGCCTCGCAGCTCTGCCCGATGTTAAGTATTGCTCAGAAGCCGTCTGATATTATTTCTCTTGATAAAGTAAAGAATAAGTCCAGCGATTTAGATTTGGAAAAGGATGTTTTAAATAAGTAGGCAACAATACTTATAACATCCTTGTGAAATCCTAACCAAATCGGATGCCTAGCGACAGGATATCGGCCAATCAGGGCTGGGCATCAGCACGTTCTGATTGGAAGATTTGAAATCGGAATACGATAAGCTACGGCTCACGTGCGCTTGGGCAAGGTCGCGCGTGCAAAGTCATGGCATTTGTCGTGAACTTTGACTTTGATCAGATTTTCCTTCTCTCTCTAAATTTAAAGGTGAAAATTTTAAGATCATTGAAACTTTAGTAAGTATGGAACGCAATGTTATTTAAAATCAATAATACTCATAATTGTGTTATAATTATAACACAAACAATAAATTCAGTATTTAGTTTCAGTAAGAGTTAGCCTAGTTAGACTCGTAAGATCAGATTTGGAAGAAATTTCGAATAAAAATAGTTTGTTTCTTGGATTAACACATAGGCTACTTTCTATATCTCTTTCTTACATGAAATACAAAAATCTAGTAGCGAATATTTTTTCATTTGGTTGTGCAGCACATTTTCTAGTAGGATCAGAGAATTTCGTGAAGGGTGAAAATTTCAATAATATATATTTCAATACTTCCTGAAGAGAAAAATGGTAAAGTAAATCGGCTAAATATAGTATACGAACTCATGTGAACTGACCGTGATATTTGGGTGGCAACAGACTTAACAAAGGCCTTTGATTGAATTAAATACATATTCATACATACATTCACACGGTGTTTTTCTGTTACTTAATTATATTTTTTTCGGAAGGCAACGTGGAGTTCAAAATTAAAATAAATTAATCAAGGTTATCGGATTTGTAGACATAGTGGTTATATGCCTGTCTTTGAACCTTAAAGAAGCTGCTTTAAGCCCCGCACTTGTGAAATTTTTGTGTCCTGTCTTACAAAAGATATACCTACATATTTTTATTATCCGTGTAAGTATTTTAAGTGAAAGATTCGTACCTATTTGATTTATGTTACTAGATTTTTATGCCACCAAACCGCAATAGGTACTCTATTTTTCATCATTTTCCTGGTAATGTTTTGCCTGGAAGCTAAGAAGAAGAGCTAAATTAGCAATTAGGCCGCCTGTTGAAACCTAATGTTTTCTTTGTTTGTGTTCTTTATCTGTATTTCTTGGTGTCAATAAAGATTATATATTGTATTGTACATTATTTAGGATTTTATATTTTTTAGACAAAATACACAATATAATAACATAAAACTTAAAGCCCATTACGTTTATAGAATTAAGATGATAGGTATATTACAATAATAATAAAAAAAAAACAGTTTAAAACTTTAAGTTATGAAAGAAATAATAATAGAAAAATAGTACTAGTTCCGACATATTGTACTTATTCAGGTCAAGTTATGTAACATAACAATGCATAATTATGTAGAAATTTGCAAGTCACTGAATGGCATTCATTTGCGAAAAGATCTTTTACTATGAATGTAGAACATCATACTACAAATAGTTGGTCAATGTCGTGATAGGGTTGCATATTAGAAAATCAAAACTTCATCGAGCAAATTTTGAAAGAACAACAAAAAATGAACAAGTTTTAAAATATCAAGGAATTTGAGACATTTGATTGAAAGTTCAACTGACCAGTCTGGAATATCAACGTTTAAATTGATCTATGACACTATAGGCCAAATCGTTCAAAGATCAAAAGGATTATTAGCTAATTTATTATTATCAACTTGTTTCACTAAAAGAGGTAAACATAATTTTCGTTTTTCAATAATTTAAATAGCGTATAACGCCTGTCTAATATAGAAAGGCTTATAATTTTACACAACATGTCCAAGGGTAATTCATCATAATATCTAACTTTCCCAAATATACTATTTCTTAGTGTTGATTTTTAGATTCAGATCGAGGTTTAGATTTTTTTAAATAAATTTTGATTACTTTTTCCGCTAACAGCTAAGTCAGGCCTATCTTTTGCCTCGGGGAGTAAAGATAAAACACTTACTGGCAAGCAATTACAAGAATGGATAAGGTAGACGAAGTAAACAACCCATCCGTCATCCTAATTGAAGTTTGATTATAGAACCCATAACCAATATTATAAATGCAAAATAACTTAATCGGCAACACATTTACATCAAAACAAACAAAGACGAAGTTACAGGGTAAAAATCTAGGTAAATATCTTCAATTTATCATGATGCGGATTTTAATGACTTCACTTATGAATTTTTTTACAGGAGTGTGAAAGTTTCCTTTTGATATTTTCTATCATTGTGAGCATCGAAGGAACATTATGATGCCGAAGATTTAAAAGATTGGGAAATCGAATCGACAATTCCCGGACAAATAAGAAACAACGGCCTTTTGCCACTACGCTACCGATGCTTCATAATACTGGTTTCTTTAATAAAGCTCTCCTCAATTTCTCTTATTATTATATGCAACCACAAAATCCAACAGAAACAGCTTTTTGGCGTCATTTTTAGAGAAGCACTTGACAACACTAGTGACATGTATGTAAGTGTCTTCTACTATTCATATTTTTGGCAGTAGACATTCGAGTTTAAGATACTATGATATAACGCAAATGAGCGCAATTTTTTGCGTTATCATTTTATCATGCGCTGATTAAAAATCTCTACAATACATGACAGAGCTGTTTTTGAAGAGGAAATGAAAATTGCACACATTATTGTAATTAGCGTCTAATGGTAATATTGCAGGAAACGTAAGAAAAACGTGACACAATAGACTTACGGACAAACTAGATAGAATAACGATGTCATACATGTTACTAATGATAAAACAACTGAAGATAACGTAGAATTTATTACAGTAAAAGTTGAATACGAACGACATTTGAATGATGGACTTAAGAAAGAACTACATAAAAGTAATGACAATAAATCGCCTAACGTTACACTTCATGAAATTTTCGGAAGCTAAAACTCCAAGGCTAAAGTAGCGTGTGCCAAAATTTCAGTCGTTTATTCCTGGACGTATATTCAAGATCACACAATACGCACGAGAGACTTACCAAGTAACGTGATCGGCAAACTAAAACAACACGACACTTGTTTAACAGAATTGAAAACAACTTTGAAACACGTCTGTCCGGCACCGAAGCCCGATATCAACTGACGGGTTAGTGCGATCCGTTTCACTTGTACGCAAATGATTCACTGAATTAGCAGCAGCTGGACTGCTATATACAATGATGTTTGCATTAAAAGTGGAGTACTGCGTTGCATGTGTAAGCGTCAATGTATTAAACATTTTCTCGATTCGTCTCAGATGTTATAAGGTGGTCACATTCAATGTTATAATATAGGTAGTACATACACGCGTACAGCATTCTCTGTGACGTTTGCGGTCGTTCCATCAACATGATTGGGTGATACGCCACTGAATCAAAGTCTGCGAAATTGCAAATACCTTTGAGTGGCTTACGTTTTGTAACTTTTTTTATTAGTCGTGCGGTTTTGTAACTCTGAAAGTCCATTCTCTTTTTAAATATCAGTTCGTTTCCTTCCGAGAGCACTATTCCATTGCTTAGCCAAGTTTACTGCCTTGAATGTATGTAGTGTAGTGACTTAATTAAATTCTTGTACTTCCAGGCGTATTCACCCTGATTTCAGTGAAGGCTCGAGCCTCTCAGTGGGGACATATATGAGCTGCTAACAAACAAACTAATTTTTTCAGAGTCAGACCCACTTTGGGCAGTTTCAATTTAATTTGTTTGCAGGTTTTGAAAAATAAATATTACGGTTGTAATGTGCAGTTCTGAGAATCTTTCTTTGATATTGATTTTCCTGTAGTGCCTGTTGTGAATCTATTTACATGTTGTCGTGAACTTTATATGATTTGCTTCAATAAAAATTTCCTTAGCAATTTAAACAGGGTACAAAATTGTTAAATTGAAGCCAATGTATTTTTTCCTTATTATATCACTACATAGTATAAAATAAAGTCGCTTTCTCTGTCCCTATGTCCCTCCCTTTGTACGCTTAAATCTTAAAAACTACGCAACGGATTTTGATGCGGTTTTTTTTAATAGATAGAGTGATTCAAGAGGAAGGTTTATATGTATAATACATGCATAATATACTTAAGAAGGATAACCCACAATAACCATTTTCCCGTGCGGAGCCGGGGCGGGTCGCTAGTCTATCATAATAGTCAAACCTACTAATATTATAAAAAGGAAAGATTTCTATTTTTGTGTATGTGTATGTTTGTAATGAATAAACTCAAAAACTACTGTGCCGATTTCAAAAACTCTTTCACTATTAGAAAGCTACATTCACCCTGAGTAACATAAGCTACCTTTTACCGCAGAAAAATGCCTCATTCCCACGGGAAAATCTGTTAAAACGGGCGAAACCGCGGCGGAAAGCTAGTATTATAAATCACTCTATCTATTGTATGAGTTGTATTTTATTTACACTATAATATTTATACTATTAAATTATTATAAAAAATCATATCCATTGCAAAAAAGTGATTTATATAGGTACTTTAGCCTGTTTAAAAATTATCAAGATAAATCGATAAAAGTATGAATATGCATGCTTTATCTATTTTTAATATTTATGGTGTAAAATATATTACGTTATGTATCATCTATCTATCATTTCCTGGTAAAATATATTTTTCTTATTACTATTTTTTTCTTTTGATAGTTTATTTATTTTATTTAATAGTTATTATAAATCTGTTTAACTTTACTATATATTTTTTAAACTTAAATCATTTTATTTTAAGTTCTACATTTTCTAACTCATTGCATAACCTGATGTAAACAAAATACTTTAATCAGCCTTTATTAATTTAAAAAAATGCTAACAATTAAAAAAATACTGACTAATCAGTCTTAGACAATCGCAACTTCATAAATTAGATTATAAAAAAAACGCATCTTTTTATAAATTCTTTAGACAAATAACTATGAACCTTAACAGCACATGAACGAAGTTAAGAATTCAAGACATTGCAGAGTTGTAAGTTCTGACATCGTAAGACATATTTGGACCAATCAGAGAGCAGCGCAAGAGTTGTTATTAACGAAGAATGCAACGCAGGTTTTAAAGAGTATGAAAATGTATGCATTGACGAACAGTTTGCTATGTTTGCATAATATATGGTGGGTTTTAATGATGATTTGAATGTGCCTAGGATTAGTACTGCTGATTATAGCATTAGTATGGTTGACGTATTCTGTTTGTTAAATTATAGGCTTAAATGTAACAAAATTTATGAAAGGTAAGGAAAATAGAAAATGGGGCACTTTCTTTTCTTCTTAATGAGTGGATTTCGAGGAAACCCTGGTGTTGGAATTGTTGATATGGCCTCATAACGACTAAATCCGTAGATAGTAGCCGGGACCAACGGCTTTACGTGCCTGTCGAAGCACGGAATCATCTTTCTTTTCGGACAATCAGTAATTGATTCAGTCAGCCTGCAATGTTCTAACCAAACTGGGAAATTCTCCGGAATTCGAACCCAGAACCTCCTTTTTTTTTTAATTAACCTATGCTTGTGTCAAAAAGGTACGACCAATCAAGATTTACCGGACTTCCCAGACCCTCCGTTACGTCAGACGAGTGTTCAGAGTTTTCGCAAGACATTGAACAAATAACTAAGTAAAGTTGGACCGCGGTCCCCGGGCTCACCACAATGCCCCAAGGAAGATCATCTATTTGCCTCCACATTCCATTTTTTTAAATTAAATTCAGAATACTCTGTAAAAAGTTATGCGTGGTCATACATAAAAAAGCATACGTGTCGAATTGAGAAGCTCCTCTGGTTATCGTCGGTCAAAAAATATGTAGCATCCCCAGAGCAGGATTTTATGATTGATTTTATTTGTCGAAAAGTGTTGCCATAGTCCTCTAGATTCTAGAGTCTAGAATAAAAGGAAAATTATATTAAAGCAGGCATAGCCGCGGGACGGAAAGCTAATTCATTAAATTAGTTAATCTCTAAATGGAGACAGACAGGTAGTTTTTTGTAATTTAATCAAGTTCATTGTCCTAAGCATTGTTTGTTAGTGACAGTCAGGAGTGGGTTGGCGGCGTGTCGAAATTCTTGCCCGTTCACGTGATGCGACGATGATACGTGCAGGCTACCGCGTGCCACACTGAGCTGCGTGGTTGGTTGGTGAACCCGAGTTTCGGGTTCAAATCCAGGGATAATCATCTTTTTCTTTTACCATGTGAAATCTACTACAGTCGAGTGGTCAAATACTTGCCTCACGTTACGGCGGTTCTAGAGAATCCAAAACCGAACTCCGACAAGACACTACCCCGACAAATTAATTTGAATGTTTTTTTTTTATAATCCAACCAATACCTACTTCTGTATTTATTCTTCTTCTGTCGTGTCGATAGCTAGTTTCAAATTTTTGTTGCCCAATACCCTGCCACCCTGATAGCTCCCTGTATTCTTACTATTTACTAGTGCCATCTGTTAAGTCGTTTTGTAAAGTTTTTCTTCTTAATTAGCTACTGGAAAACTTCCCATTGTAAGAAGGTAGTCCTGTAACTAATGAGTCATATCTTCCATAGCTACTTAATAGCAGATCAACGAACAAGATCTATATATAAAACGACCTTCAATGTTGTTCAGTGGCTCCGTGTCTTCTATATTGGCATAACAGCTTCATGACTGAAGCGATGATCGATTTGAGGAAGTTTACCGGCTGGTTAAGTTCATTGAATGTTGTGGTCTTAGAATAATGAATTTGGGAGATATTGTTTGTAGGTGTCGCTAGATGGCGCAGAAATGAATTAATATCTCGGGTTTGAGTTTGAAATTTAAGTAACAATAAAAAAACTGTTAACGCGGGCGGAGCCGCGGCGGAAAGCAAGTCACACAATAACTTGAAAAACAAGCCCGCGTCAACAGTTTTCCTTGTGGGAATGAGGCATTTTCCCGCGGTAAAAGGTAGCCCATGTTACTCAGGGTGAATGTAGCTTTCTAATGGTGAAAGAATTTTTGAAATCGGTTCAGTAGTTTTTGAGTTTATTTATTACAAACATACACACACACACAAAATACAAATCTTTCCTCTTTATAATAATAGTGTGATAAAATACTTTTACAATAATGTCATTGAATTTGTGCAGTCACAGCAGGTAAATAACGTAGTATTTTATGTAAAGTTCTTATTTACATAATAAGTGGCTCTAGTTAGTGCGAGAAATACATTAAACGTGCGTCAATTGGTTGAAAAAGTGCAAACTGTTTAAACAAGGCATCAACGTCACATTAGTGATTATTTACTCATTAAAAATACCTAGTATAATAGTTGAAAAACTAAAAAACACGCTTTTAGCACGCACTAAGCAGCAAACCCTTTCATTTGATACCCATATCATGGGGGTGGATTTCAAATAGCCTGTCCGCCATCTTGGGGAGGCCGCCATATTGGATTTGTAATGAAATGACGTTTCTTAGCTAGTCATGTATTGTCATCAGAACTCAGAGCGTGTGCAAAATTTCATCCTAATCGAAGACCGGGAAGTTGGTCAAATTAAGATTCCAAGATTTTCTTACATACATAGTTAGTAGTGAAGCTAATAAAAGCGTGTTAAAAATATAGGTTTCTGCTCTGTAAATGTTGCTTTTTCCTTGGGAATGAGATGTTTTCCTACAAAGCCACCATACACAACAATACAATACAAATATCCTTTATTGACACCAAGAAATACAGGCAAATAACACAAACAAAGAAAACATTAGGTTTCAACAGGCGGTCATATTTCTAATGTAGCAATCTCTTCTAGGCAACCCATAAGGCAATCATACTATTTGACCAGCAGTGGACCTTTACAATGATACTGTCTTTTTGCATACCTACTATGCAACCCCATTGCTAATTTTTAATCTATATTATAAAAACTGTAGAGGTTGAAAATCTGTAATAGAAAAAAATAAAAATAAAGACTGAGTCAGGGGGATATAAGAAGTAACACAGAACATAATATCTCGAATTTTCATTTTTTTGTCTCCGAAGCTGTTGGACCGATTTGATTAAAAATTTTGTTCCTGCGGAAAACTGCACGGAAAAGTAAAAATAAAACGCGGGCGTAGCCTTACGGCTCATGTGTTCTTAAAATGTTGTCTGTCTTTTTTACGTTTCCTTGTTTTGTTTCATTACCATATTTTTCCCATATTTTGTGTTTCTATAATTTTGTCACTTGCATATTATCTGTTTTGTTCAACCAGTTTTTGTGTTTGTTATGTGCTGCCTGTGTCTTGTGTATCAATAAAGTGTTATCTATCTATCTATCTAGTCAGTTATTAAAAAAAACTCAAAGTAAAGATACTTAAACTAATCATTATGTATTATTGGAATCATCGCTATTCAATTACTATACTGGCCTCGCATTCTTATCGACAGAATTGACATTTAAGGAAACTAGTCGGCCATGACAGTTTAGGCGAGCCCCCACAACGCCGCGTTGTGATTGGCGAAGCCGTCGCGCCTCCTTGACGTCATCGGCGCAAACGCAACTGTGGAAAACTACGGCGCAAGTGAAGTGAGAGCGGTGTGATTTTCCATGGTTTTGATAACTATGTTACATTTGATTTTATCTTAATTGGGCAATTGTTAGTTCATAATGGCGTGGAAATGTGTGCAATAGATCATTCTTTATTGTGATTTCTTAATTTAAATACCTAGGTATACTAGGTGTCCCGCAGATATGCCTGTTTTTTAATAATATTAGGGTAACTTCAAGATAGGTAAACGCCCAGTTCGACATTATTTCAAATACGAGTAAAAAAAATTATTTTAAGTCAATATGAAACACTGAATTTTTATTATAGGTAATATAAATAACCTAAACCTAATTACAGTCTACGACTGGACTATAGGCACCTATGGGGAAGGTTTTTGTAAAGATTTTCGGCCTAAATCCAAATTCTTTTAGCGAAGGGACAGGTTATTTGTGGTGTTACCAGTCCCCACACCTGGCAGGGGGGTTGGGGATTGCAGTTATTGTTCGACAAGTTACTATTTGAACGATGCTGCTTTCTCTAAGCTACTTGAATCCCCACAGGAAGACTCGGCAGAAACCATAGCACACAGATATCAATCTTTAATTACAGGAAACGAAATAACTCGCTCGTGCATCGAACCCCACGCCTTTTAGAAAGCAGTCGACCTCGGCAGTTGCATGCCGCAGACCGGCTTTATAGGCTAACATTACTTAGGAACACTGGGGTTTCTAAATCTTCGGTCTAGTCTAGTTGTAGTGACGACAGTTGGCTTTCGATCTGTGAATTTTGGGTTTGAAATCGAATCTCGATGGTACGAGTATAATGATCTGATCTATTTTTAACCCCCGACGAAAAAGAGGGGTGTTATAAGTTTGACGTGTGTGTCTGTCTGTCTGTCTGTCTGTGGCATCGTAGCTCCTAAACGGATGCACCGATTTTATCTAGTTTTTTTTGTTTGCAAGGTGTCACAATCGAGAGTGTTCTTAGCTATGATCCAAGAAAATATCTTTAGCCATTTGAAGATTATCAGCTCTTTTCTAGTTGTTGATAGGATCAAGTAACGGTTTTGTGGCGGGGGTTATAAAATTTTTAATTTAGTGTTATAAAGTATCTAACTCTATGGCTCTAAATTGAAGGCGCACCAAACGCGACTAATGAAATCAATAAAAATATGAAGACGCCCGAACCGCGCCCAAGCGATGATGGCATTTTTTATTGCATTATTGAAAACGCACGAAACACGACCAACTTGTTTACAGAAAATCACGCAAACGAACCGCGAACAGATCGATAGCACTGTCAAATCTCCTTATTTGCAAATATGAGGGTTTCGAAATGTATGACAAACTAACTTATGAATCTGTGAGAACGCCCCCATCCAAAAGGGCTTAGGACATCTTGAATTTAAATAGTCTAGCGGTTTGTGAAAGGGCATTTTGCGAAAGAGACGTTTTGCGAAAGGGACATTTTGCGATGACCGTGTAGATTGATTTCTTTGACTAAAGTGCATCAATTACACCTTCCTAACATATTAGTTGCTATAATAGCGGAATAGTGTCGTCGCTATATCTACCCATTTCTCTGAAATCTTGAGAATCTCCTCCTTGGCTATAAATTTATGTCACGGGCAATCTGGAACTACCTAAACTGACTACAGAACCTGGTTGGTCGGCTTATAGATAACTTGTTGAGTGTAGAATAGAATATAAATAAAATGAAATCTTTATTCGTTTAAAACATGGTACATAAGGTGGTAACATTATTATATAGCGCGTTTCGCATATTTCGCCTGACTGAGGCACACGAATGTATGATTCTGATAGAATACCTATAGGAGTTTTATTTTTTACGTCTTTTGTCACCACGAAACCGTCAAATTAGTTTATAAGCTGTGTTTTTTGTGTCAAAATTTTTGTTCTGTATTTATATTGTATGTGTACCTTCTTTCTGATTAAACGTTTTTCTATCTAGCTATCTATCAAATAAACGTACGGTAGCTAGCACATGCGGCTGGGATTGTCGACCTTGAGAGCGCCCGTATTCCGTAGCGGTAGGGATAAATTTCGTAGTGCGAATATCCAGTTGCATGCGCTGGCGTCAGTACAATGAGTTCGAAAATCACAATTGATTCATAACGATCAAACTGCTATCCTACCTATCATCCACAATGCCATAGACGCTTATAGGTTTAGTACTTGATTACAATTACCCATCAGTATATTTTAAACAAACAACTGTCTGTCGTTATGTCAACATTGTCACACTGCAGATGGACGCTTGATCGATGGAGTAAACATGGGATCTTTCCACAGAAGATGTCCCATGACTGATTAGTTTGCTTTTTAATTAAGTATAGTTGGTAAAAGAAGCTAGAGAACACATAGAAATAAAACTAAATTATAAAAATTAATAACCCCACACAAAACCGTTATTTGATTCTTTCAACAACTAGAAAAGAGCTGATAATCTTCAAATAGCTGAAGATATTTTCTTGGATCATAGCTAAGAACACTCTCGATTGTGACACCTTGCAAACAAAAAAAAACTCGATCAAAATCGGCGCATCCGTTTAGGAGCTACGATGCCAGAGACAGACAGATAGACAGACAGACAGACAGACAGACACATACAGACAGACACGTCAAACTTATTTAACACCCCACTTTTTCGTCGGGGGTTAAAAAGCCATAGAAATAATACTACTCAGTACCATCAGTACAGTAATTGAAACACATTCTATCTTAATTTAGTCTTACGTGATGTTGGTGAGTACAGTTGCTTGCGCACGACTCATGCATCACGTCCGTCGATCTGCTGACGTCACTAAACCGAAATAGATTTGCAATAATAGCTTTAATTAGTGTCTGCGAAAAATTTGAATCCTACATCTATTCTATACAATAATACTGTAGGTACCTAGAGGTCGATTATCTGTACATTGAAAAAAAAAAGCTCAGAACCGAGTCAGGGGGATGTAAGAAGTGATACATATAGAACATATAATGATTTTTTTTCAACCAATTTTTTGTTTCTCTGTTTGTCTGTTTGTACGGGCTAATCTCCGAAACTACCGTTTTAAATGAAATTTTGTATGGTGATACCATAGATGTATGATAAATCGAAGGGTGATACCTTATATCCCTGGCTGGTCAACATCTTAGATACTTTTTATTACGGGAAATTAAAAAGTTTCCGTAGGATATTTAAAAAACTTTAGTAACTCATACGGCTCAGCACATTGTACGGGCTTATCTCCGAAACTGTTAGACCAATTTGAATGTTTGCATGGTGATACTTCATATCCCCGATCAACATATTGGATACTTTTAATCCCGGAAAATTAAAAAGTTCCCGTGGGATAGTTAAAAATTACTACGGAAAAGTCGGAAAACAACGCAGGCGTAGCCGCGGGCAGACAGCTAGTATGAAATAACAACGCACTCCACCAAGCTACAAAACGGGACCGATGATGGAGACAACTAGTTAAGTTGACGGAATTAAACGGAGTGACGAATCACGAATCACGATCCTCAGCAGTGAGGGACCGATTGAAGAGAGAGAAAGAGAAATCACGACAATTATAACACTAAATAAAAAAAAATAACCCCCGACACAAAACCGTTAATAATTGATCCTCTCAACAACTAGAAAAGAGCTGATAATCTTCAAGTGGCTGAAGATATTTTCTTGAATCATAGCTAAGAACACTCTCGATTGAGTGAGACACCTTGCAAACAAAAAAAAACTAGATCAAAATCGGCCCATCCGTTTAGAAGCTACGATGCCACAGACAGACAGACAGACAGACACACACGTCAAACTTATAACACCCCTCTTTTTCGTCGGGGGTTAAAAATCTCATAATCATCATCATCATCTCAGCCTGTAGACGTCCACTGCTGGACAAAGGCCTCCCCCAAGGATCTCCACAATGATCGGTCCTGCGCTGCCCGCATCCAGCGGCTTCCCGCGACCCTCACTAGATCGTCGGTCCACCTCGTGGGGGGCCTGCCCACACTACGTGTTCCGGCGCGCGGTCGCCATTCAAGAACCTTTCTGCCCCAACGGCCGTCGGTTCTACGCGCAATGTGCCGAGCCCATTGTCACTTAAGTTTAGCGATTCTTGGGGCTATGTCGGTGACTCTGGTTCGCCTGCGGATCTCATCATTCCTGATTCGATCACGCAAGGAAACTCCAAGCATAGCCCTCTCCATCGCTCTTTGGGTGACTTTGAGCTTTCTTATGAGGCCCATCGTAAGCGACCACGTCTCAGATCCGTAAGTCTACTGAAATTTAATTACGCAGATAAACGATCTTTGGAAACCAAGATTAACAACCTAGTGCTATTAAAAAACGGCGTATCATGATGACGGTGGTGGTGGGTGTGTCAAAAGTAAAACATTCGCGGTCCGTTTGGCGTACGTGACGTAAAATGACGCATCGCACGACAACTGACGACAATATGACTCAAAATAAATACTTTGCTTTAATAATTGATTACATTACTTGGAAGCACTCGACAAGGATACGGACTTGATACTAATATTTACTTATATAGGTATTTATATCCTAATATTATAAATGTGAAAGTATTGATTGCTTGTTACACTTTCTCAGGTACCGAAACGACTGGATACATTGCGACAAAAATTGCAGAGTAAGTGATGTAGGTCTCAAGTAGGGCAGAACAGGCAGGGCAGGATTTTTCTGTCGGAACTACTTATTTGTCTAAAAGGTTTCAAACCTATTATTACCTAAATTTGTAATTTGTATCTATTTCTACCTGAGGTTATTTTTTCGTTAAAAGCACACATACTATGCGTGCCAAATAAGAATAGGACTGTCAAGACGCCATTTTGACAGTCTCTCCTTTTCTAATTTGCCAAATAAGAACAGGAGGGACTGACAAGATGGCGTCTTGACAGTCGTATTCTTATTTGGCACGCATAGTAAGTCCCCATCTCTCAGCTCGAGCCTACCCTGAAATCAGGGTGAATAGGCCTTAGTCGATCACGCTAGCCCAGTGCGGGTTGGTCAACTTCACACACAATCTTTGAAATAATTCTCAGGTTTCCTTGCGATGTTTTCCTTCATCACCGTAAGAAATTAAACGTACAATGAATTCGAAAATCTGAAACACATTGGTATGTGCCGAGGCTTGAATCCGCGAACTTCTGATTGGAAGACAGCGCCCCTAGCCACTTGGTCACCGACGCTCTATAAAGTAGGATTTCCCAGGTAATAAAGCAGGAAATTGCGTAAAATATAAAATAAGCGCGAAATGGTAGCTCTAACCCACTTAACTTACTGAAATAGTTAAAAGCAATCACGATTTGTATGATCATCACATCAGTATAGTTTAGTTTGTAAACATGTAATGACCTGCAAATGTTTAAATGCTTATGCAATCACACCGTAATTTCTAGATTTCTAACTTAAATGACCTACTCTACCTTTTCGAGACGCGTTACTACAGCTTTTTGAGAAAACTGCAAAGGATTTGTTTTTTTTTCAACCCTCGACGAATAAGAGGGGTGTTATAAGTTTGACGTGTGTGTCTGTCTGTCTGTCTGTCTGTGGCATCGTAGCTCCTAAACGGATGCGCCGATTTTAATCTAGTTTTTTTTGTTTGCAAGGTGTCACAATCGAGAGTGTTCTTAGCTATGCTCCAAGAAAATATCTTCAGCCATTTGAAGATTATCAGCTCTTTTCTTGTTGTTGAAGGGATCAAGTAACGGTTGTGTGTCGGGGGTTATTCAATTTTTTAATTTAGTGTTATTTGTTTCTTGCATACTCAACAGATCCAAAAAAAAAAACTATTAGAATGAAAGTTAGAATGCCACATAATAATGTGACCCACAAAGCCTACTTTTTGCAGCAGGACCAACGATAACTACGAGAAAAATAATTTATTGAGGGCAAAGCTGCGGACTGACGGCTAGTAATCTAATAAATCTGTGTATTATTGAGATTAATGCAGAACTTACGGAAAAGGCCATCGGAATGCCTTAAAAAGCCAACATCCCTTGAAAGGAAGTCAGTCACCTGTTGTTTTTTTTTTTAGTTTTTAAGTTTTCTAGTTGCTGTTTTTGTTAATTTGTATTGTATGTAGGTATTGAGCCCGATTCTAAATATTACGCTCTAACTTAAATTTGAAAATCACATGTTCCTTTCACGTTCTTAAGAACGAAAAGGGACAGGTGATTGCCAACCTACATTGAGACGTCAAACATCGATTTTACGCGTAGTTTAGCAGGCATTTAAAAACATCTTGACTAAATTAAGCTGAATTCTCCCATCCTTTTCGATTCCCATATGTATGAAAGAGACCAACAACTTAAATGTTGCTATATTTTAGCGGATTGTCAGTGAGGGGTGAGGGCAGGTTGGGTTTCGTAGCTTACTACAGATCTGTATTAAGAAAGTATTGTTTTATAATGAAAAAATAATAAAATGAATAACTATTTTCCATTTTTGATATTTTACATCACTAAGTTAAAAAAAAACTATTCTGTCGTCGAAATCACTTTTAAAAAATGTAAAATAAAAACACAATTTATCATAGGTAGGTATTGTATTTATGCTGCATTAACGTTTTTCTGACCTGCTTACTTAGGTAAGTTATAATAAAAATTGTGTTTGTCATTTGTGTCAATAAATATGTAATAAAATATTTGTGTTGTAGAATACGAACTGGGTAGGTAGGTACCTACCAAATAAGTGCGCGAAACCAACCTGTTATTCAGGAAAATAATTAAGGTATTAATTAGGTAGGTATCCTATTTAAAAACGAGGAAAATGTGATTCACCTGGCATTTGAATATAAGAGAACCCTAAAAGAACTGACCATTTTAGATTTTTTTCGCTTAGAATTTCCTAAAAATATTTTTCACTTTTCTAAAATTACGCTTTTAGGCCCACGGGCCCTTATATATTTATTTCATTACGTTACTTGACATCAAAAAATGATTTTTATAAAATCGTACTTCAAATAAAAACCTTTTTAATTTCATCATGGATCAGAAATGTGTGTAGGTATGACAGATACCTTCGTATGACCATATTAATATGCAACTCCTTTAAACCAACCACACCTACATTCACCCTTCATTTGACATTGATCACGCAAGCGCAGTGCGCGTTGCGTAAGCCGCGTGACGTCACGCCGCGCCTTCCAAAAGACGCGCTCTAATTGGTCGACGTGCAACGCGACACGTGCGCAAACGCAGCGAAAGCAAGATGATTTATTTAAGTTTTATTTGAATATGGAATAGTGATGTGCCGAGTCAGGCTGACTTGAGTACGTGAGTACCATCAGGTACTCGATTATTCAAAATAAAAGTATTCGGATACACTGGTACCTCGTATACTCGAATTCAGGTTTCAAGTACTTATAGTATATGAATGTGAAGTTTCGTATTAATAAACAAGAAGCTTATAATTTTAACCCATAAAGTAAAGAAAGTTATGTTTACTGTGGTATTTAATAATTTTGCTCATTTGTTTGGCTATCTTTATAGTCTATGTTTAGGAACTACGTTTTAAATATGTACACGAGACCAATAAAATACTGGAGTCTTGATGTAAGTACTCGAGTACTTATTTGAGTCTTCTGACTCGAGTATTGATTCGAATATTTTTTTAATGAGTAGGTACTAAAATACTCGAATACCAAAAAATGGCTAACTCGTTACATCACTAATTTGGAACTTGTGGAAATTTTGGCAAGCTGGTTTGATGTTTGATGCAAGGTCATGTAGGGGATCCAAGGGCTTTCTGTTGCTAGCAACTAATTAAATGGAAATAAATTCTTTCCATGAAAGTCAGAATCGTTAACCAAATTTTAAATCTAAATATAGTACTCGAGTACTTATTTGAGTCTTGTGGTGACTCGTGCTAACGAGGATTCGAAAATGAACTATACTAATACAACTACAACTATCGTCAGTAAACAGACTTTACAGACAACCGCTTTTTGATGAGTACTAAAATACACGAATACCTAAAATGGCGACTTGGAACATCACTAATTTGGAACTTGTGGAAAAATTTGGCAAACTGGTTTTGATGTTCGATGCAAGGTCAAGAAAATATTGGCCATTCTGTGGTTTATGTTCAAAGGGCTTATAAAAATAACAGGAAGTGTAATGTTGTTATTATATAAGTTTGATGTGTATGTCTGTCTGTGGCATTGCAGCTCCTAAATGGATGTGCCAATTTTGATTTAGTTTTTTTTGTCACAATCGAGACTGTTCTTAGAAGCGAAGCGGCTCTTCCAAACTCCCTGGTTCTTAGCTACGATCCATTTGAAGATTATCGGCTCTTTTCTAGTTGTTGAAAGAATCAAGTAGGGAGGGGGTTTTTAATTTTTTTTATTTAATGTTATGCTGGTTTAATCGGAGACTCTCACATGCAGTTAAACTGCAGAAGCAGTTTTCCGGGACTAGGTGTAAAGCAAAGATGTAAAGATGATGTAATGCTGTTTTAAAAATTTAATAAAATAAACAATAGTTTAAGTTTCATACTTTTCTTATTATGAGGTACCTAAGTCTTGTTGTCTTTTGAGGTGAATAGAGCTAAATATGAACTCTATTCTATCTCAAACCTGCCGGCCAAAGCTACCTGCCAAGATTGTGAATTGTGGCAACACCAAGGAGTACACAAAACATCCTTGAAGTGGACTGTGATTAATGTCTCCAAAGTGCTCTGTACACAGAACCATTAAACAGCTTATAAAAAAAGGAAGGTTTCATTTAGTCCAGCAGAGTCAAAGAATCATAACCTTAAAAATAGTAGAAAAAAGAACATGATGCATTTTTTTTTTATAAAAAAGTGTACGTACTTACAAAATGTTGCTGGCCGGATTTTTTCCCATTCGAATTTTGAAAAGCCGAAGCAGCCAGCACGTTGATATAAAACAAGATAATACGAGTCTGATTCAGTTTTTATCACTGCCGAGTACCGTCAAAAATGCAAACGATAGTTTACTACGGAGTTGTGTTTGTGTTCAAGAATTCACGCCTTTTTCACTATAATATAATTTACAAACGCAATTCGATTCGATGCGGATACGTACGTACGGATGCGATAGAAAAATGAAGTTGAATTTTTTTGACAGCTGTCATCTGTCTGAACAGCTGAGACTGAGAGAGAATGCTGGCTGAGAACGCGTTCTATGTTCTATCCAGTCCGTTTGTTTGTTTTCACTCTCACCCACAGATGTCAGTAAAAGCGGTGGTGTTTTCTGGGTGTTTGTAGTAAGTTATGGTCACTCACAAACTCACAATCACAAGTCACAACAACAGATTTATGTGGCAAATTTAATGGTTTGTTTGACTTTTTTTTTTAATTCTAGATTATTTTCTTATTTCTTAATTTTACAAATTATTATAACTAACTTATTTTTGTGCTGCCATCTTTGGGTACTGATTTGAATCACTTCAGTTCTTTTTCACATGCTAAGCTATAGGATACTTGTTTTGTTTTCTTCAAATACTACAAGAGATGACGCTGATCACGCTGATTTTCATCAAAGTCGACACAACTTTAAAGAACCTTGAATGGTCCAAAAAATAAATTATTAGGTACCGACATAATATTTAGTATTTTTTGAAATAAATTAAAGACAAGCAAACTTCTAAAGACTTAATTTTATTACAATACAGTAGTAAGAAACAGAATCAGATGTTTAACGGGGCCTACACTACAGGCACAGAATACCAAATAGTAGTACCTACCTACCTACTACAGGTACCTACAAGTTGCGTCCCCACCCTTTAAAAATAATAACTGAAAACGGAAAACGATCACTTTTCGCTCTTTAACTGGCAACAATTTGAATTTCCCTTATAAAATTAGTTCCATTGAAATTCCGCAATATGGCGAGGTTTCTTCTTTCTTTGGTCGGGCTTTATATAATAATGGGGAGGGTTTTATTTTTCTGGTCAGCATGCTCAAGGAACTTGCCACGAGTTATTTGTATTCATTTAGTCTTTGTTTTAATTATTTGTTACTAACTTTTCGCGCCACGGCCTCGCTCGGGCTTACAGATTTTCCCGTGGGAATAAGGTATTTTCCCGCGGTAAAAAGTAGCCTATGTGTTATTCTGATGTATAAGCTATATTATTGTAAAGTTTTATTTAAATGAATTCCTTAGTTTTTTCGCGTGAAAGAGTAAGTAACATACATCCATCCATACTTACAATCTTTCGCATTTATAATATTAGTAGGACATAATAATAAAGTTAGTTCGACTAATTTTCCGCGTTAGGGCGAGGTTTTTATTTTTCGGGCCTTAGACAAACAAGAAAAGAGAGGATATATTTTTTTTTACTTTTTAATTTGCTTCATTCTACTCTAATATTCACAGTACCTACAGTTTATAATAATAATACTATATACAATATTTTATTATATTTAGCTACTTAATAAAATAAACTTACTTACATTTGATAAAATTTATATTTTCGTCTACTTATGTAATATTTTTGATAAAAATATACTAATGTATAATAAATTTTTAAATGTTATTTTAATATTTGTTTTTTTACTTTATATAAATAGACATATTATAATATACACTATCTCAATAAGCGAACGTCATAACATTATAAATATTTTTCAAATATTAAGTACGAATATGTGAATAAAAAATAAAAATATAATAAATAATATTATTTATAAGTAAGACATACATAAAAGTAACTAATTACAACAATAAAGTGCATAAATAAGGAAAATAGGTAGGTACATAATTAACTAATAATTTACCTATTTAAATACATAAAAATAAATATATCTTTAGTCGGGTCCATTTTCATTCCTACTTAGATATGAGTTTTAAGCTCTGCAAGTTGATGGTACTCTAAACTGCTTCATAACCGAAGGCCCTGCCACCTTAGGGTTCTTACCACGGTGGATCTGATCCACGTACTCCTGGAACTTCAAATCCTTCTTGGAGCTACATACAACTGGCTCCAAAGACACTTTGTAACCATCACCCTTGCAATGCGACGCGCAACCTGCTAAAGGTTTCGTGGTGACACAGATTTGGGAGCTGGTCTCATGGTATTGGACCTGTTTTGCCAATACGCAGTTGCCTCGCGGCTGTCTTACGTACGACCTGGTCTTGAATTGCTTCTGTGAGCTCCAGTCGTCGGATTTTTCAGAAGAGTCTTCGCTATTCCATTTCTGCCATTGGCTGTCTGACTTTAGTATGGTTGTGTATTGCATGTTCCTCTCGTCACTATTTGGTAAGTTAAGGGACTTCAGCTTTGGAGCGATGTAACTGCTGTTGGGGACCAAAACGTGGTAAGCGCCGAAATCGTCTGAGTAGACTCTGCCATATGGTGTCTTATAGTCATCTCTCGCATCGCCGCTCATCTGTCCGCAAATACCTAGAAAGAAACAAAAATAGTATGGTAGGGAGGTATAAAACCATGAGATGGATAGGTACTGGGCCCAATCTGCATTTGTCTAACAACAATTTGTCAAAAATGGAAAAGATTACAGATTACAGATGCTGGCAGCGCAGGACTGATCATTATGGAGATCCTTGGGGAGGTCTTTCGGCTGAGATGATGAGGTAGGGATAAAATACGTCGGAAACTTTCCAACAGAAAGGATATCGTCGGTGAGTACGACCCACGCAAGGTGAACCAGCGATCTGGAAGCCGCTAGATGCGGGCTAAGAAGGACCTTGGGGAGGGGTTTTATTCAGCATTGGACATAATATGGATAGGAGAGATAGTACAACATACCTCTGACACGATTCCTGCCTTCCCTGGTCAAGACTACCAGTCGCTGACCGTCGTACATGACTCGCAGTCTGTTCTCGCGGATGTGAAGCATCAGGACTCCCTCAGGTAGATTGTAGTATTCCAGGAGAGGCTTCTCTTCGGTTTCATCCCAGTACATCACGAGGTCATTTTCGGATACCTTTTTGGAGATGGTCTTAACATTAACGTTGTATTTTCCGGTGGATGGCTGGATCTTGATTTCTAGGTCTTGACCAGTTTCAGACCTGTTGATGGAACGGTTTTCAAACATTTAGGTAGAACGTAATAGCAGAGGCTGCAGGTTTTTTAAGTGCAGTTGATAAATATAAGGCCATTTTATTCGCAATAATAGAAGTAATACAATGAGTACTTTTTGAAATTCATATACTTAACACATTGTATTCTAACGAACGTTACCCTTGGTTTACTATATTATAATGGAGAACAACTTAAAACCTACAAACTGTTATCCAACTGTAGGTAGCACTAAGAGCCATAGAACATGCCACGCTGAGCATATCAACGCTAGGTCGGATTTGAGAACTCACAAGTTAAAGGGCCGATTATATAGATCAAGACAAAGTTCTTACTGCAGATGGTCTGTTAAGATTATCTCCTAAAGAGAAGCGCAGGGTGGAAGAAAAACCTACCACCTGGGTCGATGCCATAACCAAGGATTAAAAATTGTTAACACCTTACTTTTAACTGAAAATTTTACCTATGTTCACAAATAAATGATATTTGATTTGAAGGAAATGGCTGGATGTGAATGTTGACACGCAACAACACTTTGAATGCTTTTAAGCTTAACAAGTAGAACCTAAAATGGCTAATATACGAGTAGGTATTACTTACTGGTAAGATATGTAGACTTCCAATTGCTGTTCACTTTGCCTCTGAGCAAGGACCACGAGCTCATCCTGCCACGACTCTTTTTTGGGTTGGTCCATGGTCACGACATGCCATGTAGGGGCAAGATCGTAACTGAAGCTGCGACCACTGAAGGTCCTGATTTGGTGTCCATCGACGGTGCAGAAGGCTGTAAAGGAAAATGTGTTAAAGAGGAGGTCAAAATAAGACAGTGGACATTGATGGCAAAGTCTGACATAATGTATTATTATAATCATCAGCCTCATTCAAGAAGAGTTGTAATAAATACTGGTGATTTTCTTTATTAGATCAAACACGTCTAAAGGGTCTCGGAAGTTATCTTGAAATAAGAGATAGATATGATTTATTCGGGGGAGTTAACTCAATGTAATTGTTGTCTAAAACAAGTAGGTAATGTTACTTACGCTGGAATAAGTGTTTAGTGTAGAAATTAGCGAAGCGCTCATAAGGCTTGATGGGTTGGTAGGTTGATAAACTATGTGCTGCAACTGGAGGAATGCGACTGCTCAATACTATGTTCTCTCCCAAAAATACATTCATGATGTTGTCCAAATAATTGTTGCGTATTGTTATTGCAGATTCTGATGGATTTTCATTATAAACACGGTCCAAGCGGAAAAAGTCTCTTTCAGCATCAAAGTATCTGTAAACTCTGTAAAGAGCACTCCACATGAGAGGTGTAACATTACCGTTACTGACATTGATGTTCATCTGATCAGGTGCTTGAGCCATAATAATTAGTTTATGACACTCATCTTGGTAGTTGTTGTTGCGTTTCATTTGTTCGAAACATTTTTTAGCCCAAAGAAGTTCTTTAAGTTCTTCAGTATATTGCTTGGTTTGTTCAGTTTGACCTTGGATACTGATCAATTTGCGTTGTTGTAAGGGACGGTCATATCTATCGTACGTGATTCCGATTTTGAAGTTCATGTTACGGGCCTTTTCAAGAGCTTGTTGGGCGTTCAGAGCAATACGTTCAGGCATATTGAATTCACCTTTGCTGTTTAGCTCATAATCAATATCTTCAGAGTCGATGCTTGGTGTAATAGCTGAGAAAGCATACTTGATTTTAGGGTCTACGGGACTATCAGCAATTGCAGCGGTGATTAAGATTTTAGAATCTTCAGCGTATGCGGCACTTAATTCGATAACTTGGGCTTTGGCAGATTTGATTCCAGCTGCTGCAAGTTTGATAAAGCGAGATCGACGCTCAGGGTTATTGGGTGACATATTTCCTTGATAAGATTCAAACCTTAGCTCCTCTGCGGATTCTTCGGGTTCATTTACATTTTGGAAAGAATCTGTAATATTTGAATGGTTAAATTAGTGTCTTACAGAAAATATTATGTAATGAAAATAAATGAGAATCAATAGTCTAGTCTAGTCACTTACCATAAACTGCTGTGAATGTTGCGCTAGGGTTAGGTTTTTTGTTTCCACGATATTTGAGGTTAAAGTGGGTTGAAGCAACATCTTTCTGATATACCGCTTTGATAATGTTTGAAAGTGTGTTAGAAGAACGCAGCTGTTTGATCATATCAGTGAAGTCCGAAGAATATGAGTAGCCCTCCAATTGATACTGAGCGTTCGGGTTATCGGTCAATGAAATAACTTTGTTGGTACGTTTGGTCAACTTAGTTTCAGGGTCAAGAGAGATGGGAACTAAGGTATCCTTCTTCTGGATGGTGGAATAAGGCCATACACTGTAGTGGGCAATAGTAGTGTCCTGTTCCGGTCGAAGTTTCTGCAGATTCATCTTGTGCTCTCCTTTCTTCATGGAATAGTCAACTTTCACAGGGATGGATAGTTGCACTTTGTTAACATATCCTACGCTGGCAATTTTGTTGGAAAGAGTATCTAGGAAGCCCACACTGCCGTCAATGTTTCTGGCGTATGTGAACTCAATCTCACCGTTGAAAGCAGCGGACTGAGCAGCGCTGTCGTACTTAGCTAAATCATTAACTTTACCCTGGACACGTAATGCAGTTGGTTCCTTATACTTGTAGATAAAAGGCATACCCGAAGCCATTGGGAACATGACTGATATTTGTGCCTGATTGAACACTTTGGTGTAATGCAGCTTAACTCCCTTGAGCTCAGACAATAGTTTTTCCACAGTAGCAGGCAAATTGTTCAAATCATGTTCGTCAAAGGTGAAGTACCTCTGTTGGTTCCAGAGACCGACAAACAATGCTGCTTCGAGAGGATCTTGAAGGTCAGGTTTGGTGTTTAGCATCTCCGAAATCCTTCTCGCATTGTATTCATTAGGGGACTGTTTTTCTAAGGTTTCTTTTCTGCTCATGTACTTTTTGAAAATCTCGACTAATCTTTGGACACTGGACACTGAGGCTGAAATCTGAAATAAAAGTACAATAATTTATGTTGAGTAAAAGTGAAAGTTGTGATTTTCCGGTATAAGATTTGCTAGTTTTTCATTATGTGTGAACTTAGATATAACAATTTAGTAATTTCATTTCAAAATACACATAGGAAGAAAGGTTAAGTTTTTGCAGAATTTGAAAGCTTACCGAATCCCATCCATTGGTCTGACTTCTCCTGCTGTACTTAAGATGCTTGGGGAACATATTGTCTTTACTCCCGATGGTAGAAAGGACTCCAATAATTCCAAGTTCATAATCGTTGTCAAAGTAGTCTCTGTATTGTTTAGATGAGTACTGCATGCCAAACTCCTCCTTCGTAAGCATTGGACGAGCCGCCTGAGCTTTTCTTGCACTGTTAGCAAAAAGGTTTTATAGTATCACTTAAAACAGAATTGCTATAAAGCAAGACGGAATGACTAATAATTTATACTTACAGGTCAAGATGACGTGGGTTCTCCTGTTTAGCAGCAGATTCAATGGCAGACTTTATGACGGAACGCACTTGGATGCTGGGATCGTCATGTGTCATTTGGGCCATAGCTTGCATCATCTCGGTCGTGGGATGAGCAACAAAGATGTTGTGAATTGCTGCAACTCTGACTTCATAAGGCTCTTCCGGGTTTCTCAAGATGTTGTAAAGTACAGCGCGAGTATGGCTGTCTTTCTCTTGGGCAAGAATGACTAATTGTTCAACCATCAGAGCGCGAAGGTAAGTAGAAGTGGGGATTTCGCCTCGTAGGTAAGGAGCAAACACTTCTAGGATGGAGCGATGACCTAGATTACCGATGGCCTTGATGTAAACTTGAGCGTTGCGGCTGTCTTTCTCCTTAATGGCCTGCTCCAAAGCTTGCTGAAGACGAGGAAGGATATCTTCACGAACAAAGTTGTCATGCTTGTGAGAGAGACGCCCGTACATGTGAGTCGGATAAAATGAGTGAGCGGTTTTGTTGTTGACTTGACCCATATTGATGAGTTTAGTCGCAGCAATCAGCACCGTACTGTTTAAAAATTGTTGTTTCGTAACTTCTGGGTTCATAGCTAGGTCGAAGAATTCCTTCATAACTTTCTTCGTTGGGTAACGTAGAGTATATGTCAGGGTAGATACAACCTGCGCAGCTTCTTCGCCTCGGATCTTCTTAGATTGGATCCACGACACAATTTGCTTGAAGGCAGGAAGAGTACCAGCTTGAGCCACAGCGTCACGGTAGATCATCCACATATCAGCTTTAACAACTTCATTTACAGCCTGTGCTGTTTCTATACTTTGACTAGTCTGTGTCAGTTGCTCATAGTCCATAGCAGCTATGATACGAACCAAAATGTTGAATTTAGATAAGAAGTCCGCTTTGGGCATGTTGTTTACGTTTTGCAATATCTGAGTGAGCTCTTGTACAAGCTTTAGAGCATTCGCCGGGTTCTGTTTGTATACTTTGTGAGTCTGAGGGTTCATGTAAAGAGCAGCATAGGCGGGCTCGTTGGGATTAAAATCTTCATCATTTACAAAGGCTGAGTTGGAATCACTGGATTTTGAATAATCTTCCTCAACATAGTTTTTGCGCTTGTTAATGACAATCTTCTTGTGGATCGATACAGTCTTCTTCGTCATCGTACTGGAATGTTCAGCAGAAACTGCTACGTCTCTTTCTTCATTAGATTCTTCAGACATGTCACGGGTTGGCATCTGTTTTGTGGTCATGGAGTACAGGAGACTTTGTACGTGACGGGTTGTTTTAGCCTCTTCCCATTCACGGTCGTTGTCTGATTGCTTACTAATGATTTTCAGTTTCATTTGGCTTACCACTTCAGCTTTCTGCTGGCCATAGACGTATGGGTGTACATAAATAGTGTTGGTGGTTGCCGCTTTATAGATGTCTCCGTTCTGTCCGGCTAGAATCCGGGAAGTCTCTGCTCGGTCAATGAACTGCTCCTTTTCTGGCCTGTCAGCAGTACCGGTCCACTCTGAAGCTTCAGGTACTCCGAAATGGTAAGATACTCTTTGATGGCAGTGACCGTAATTCTTGCTCTTGGTAATCATTATGGGCGAATCGACAAGCGACGCGTCGTTCAATTCACGATGCCATTCCTTTGGTGCTGGGGTAACTGTGTAAAGAGTAGAGCATTCACCAGTGACGTCAGTTTCCATCTTCTTGAACTGTCCTTGCTGCGTTTTCTGATCATAGTAGTTCTGAGAGTTGTGCTTTGTTCTGTATGTCGACAGGTCAACCTGGAGTGTACTGATCAAACCCTTGAGCAAGTTCTCGTTGGAAAGAGATAGTGTGGAAGGCACTTGTAAGGCCACCACTCTTCCACCCTCAACGCTGATGCTGAACGGCATTTCGAGGTTCTTCACTGCCGAAAACTTGAGGTCTTCGGGGAGGTTACTCCATCTGCGTTCAGGAACTTCCTGGTGTACTTGGGCGTTCTGAGGGTTTTCAAGTCTCGCTTGGAGTTGTCCAGGGGACTTGACTCTGACGACCAAAGTGGCTTTGAAGGCGTTACCCGAGCTGGCACCCTCGGGCAAGTGGGCCAAGTTGTAGGATTGGACTTCGTAGCGGTAGATGTAGCCGACTTGCCAAGGCCATTGCGTCTGGTGTTCTTCGGGCTGGCTGTTGAGTTGCCCGTAGGCTACGGCCGCTGTGAAAAAAAAAACAATTTTATCATTTAGAGATATCGTTTTGGAAATTGAAAAGTAAGCGTACAGGTAAAAACAGCTACCTACTAAATGCATAGCAAGTACCTAATCAATCTATGCATATTTATGTAACTATATGTAATAGTTAATTTACGGGCATTATGCAGGAATTTATTAATCGTAGTCCTAATTATTATATGTATTGCTTCTAGTATAAGTAAATAACTTTAATCATTTCTCACGTGATGTTTTAATTTAAACATGACTAAATTCAAATATCTAAACAAAAAATTAAACCGCCGAAAAGACTGAAAAGCAGAAAACTCTTTCTGTCTGTCTGTTTGTTACGCTTTCATCCATAAACCACTGAAATGATTTTTGATGACATTGGTACAGAGACAAAATAGACTTAAGCAAGGATATAGGCTACGGTTTACAGCGGGAGCCTTAAGGTTTTTTTTTTCATATTATACTGTAGGTACCAAATGCGCAGTATAGGTACCCTTTCCAGTAATAAAATATTTATCTAAATCGGAATACTCTGTAAAAAGTTATACGTGGTCATACATAAAAAAATATATGCGTCGACTTTAAAACCTCCTCCATTTTTCGTCGGTTAAAAAAATAAAGTTTAAAAAGATATATTTGAAGGATAGCCGTGGTCGTATGTATCAAATATGATAACTAGTTTAGAAGTTATGAGGGAACAGATGAACATCCAAACCCACATACCTACATAGGTACAGATCAAAATCATAACACTCCTTTTTGCTTCGCCGTACTCGGGTAAAAAGGTAAGTAGTTTTATAAGCTAAAATGTGAGAGGGCTTTTTGCAAGGTTTTCAAGTACCTACCTATTAGGTAGATATATTTTTGATACCTTTCAAATGAAAGTTCAGAAATTGGTGAAAATTTACAATTTCAAACTTGTTTCCGTACTGCGAAACATCGAGAAGGAGGAAGAAAAGATGAAACAGAAAGAGTTGAGTTAATTCTAAGTCGGGAAATCATGCATTTAATAAGTATCTACTATATCCTCGTAAGACCCAAGCTTCCTAGGTATCTTTAGAAAAAAAACACTTTGTTATTTCGGCCCAAGATGGTTTCCTAAAACATAATTTTGCGGTCCAGCGTTCTAAAATTATGACATAATATTGTTACCCATTTTTCACTTTAAATAGTCCCGCCTATACAAAGATACATTATAAATACTCTTTTTGTAAATCACAGTGGCCTTCCCAGGGTCCTTAACTACTTGAACCTATTTTTAGTACATTGGGTTGTTAGTTAAGCCGAACTAAAATTAGGTTGGACCTTACGAGGTACCTATATGCGGGAAGTACACTTTCACTAAAATAAAAAAATGTCACTCACCAAAAAGCGCCGTAAGGATGACAATCTTCATGATCTAATTATCAGAATCCAGACGTTGTTGGTCACTGAGAAGATCACTTCTGGTCTTATTGAGGCTGTGTTATCATTATATACTTCACTTACACGCGCCTGACCGACCAAAGGTTGGTGACCGACCTTTCACCCTGAAAACGCTTAGGATTTCATTTGATAAACCGATACAATGTAAGCTTGTAAACAAGGTTTAGATGTAAATGTAAAACTTAGGCGAAGTCTCGCACAATCATCGCAGGAACATCGTCTATTGACTGTCATCAATGTCATCATGTATGTTATTATTATTGTTCCACTAACTTAGCCTATGATTTTTCTAACCAAATTGAGTCTGTGTTATTTGGATTAAAAATAAATTATTATTATAACTACTGGAGTAAATTAGAGAGAAAGTGCAGTCTTATTCACTCAAACTTCAAAAAGTAAAAAGTATTTATTTTTAACTTTAGGATATTTACATCACTTAGTTAAGTCAGTTACATATTCTTTTCTGGGGAGTTCAAAAATATTGGCTGTCTTCTGTGGAGAAGAACTCGCCGGAAGAAACTCCACAATCAAAATTTATTTTCAAAATATTTTTACAAAATTATCATTATCATCATCATTTCAGCCAGTAGACATCCACTGCTGGACAAAGGCCTTGCCCATAAATCTCCACAATGATCGGACCCGCGCTGCCCGCATCCAGCGGCTTCCCGCGACCCTCACCAGATCGTCGGTCCACCTCGTGGGGGGCCTGCCCACGCTACGTCTTCCGGCGCGCGGCCGCCATTCAAGAACCTTTTTTCCCCAACGGCCATCGGGTCTACGTGCATGTGCCCCGCCCAATGCCACTTAAGTTTCGCGATTCTTCGGGCTATGTATACAAAATTATAATTTTATACAATATTAACACAGAATGTAAACTAAATATACAATTAGAGGAAGGCAATCAGTCAAGGTAGGAAAAATAAATTATTTAACACTTAATTCGAATTAATTTAATTCGAAATTTGTGAACATTCTGCAGTTTGTTGGGACTGGGGATCGAATTCTTGATAAGTATTTAATATTAGGATATTACTATATACATTCTAACCAACGTGTATAAAAGCAACTATGTATTTTCAACTTTCAAACAGTCTGTTTATTCAACGCTCTTAATAGGATGAGAACATCAAGAGGAATCCTGCACACGTCTAAGAAAAAAATAAAGTTTGTGTTGTGGCTGAGTTGATTAACCCGCACTTGGCCAGGGTAGTCGGACAAAGCCTGTTTACCCTGAATTCACGGTAGGCTCAAACCTTGACTATTTCTTGCAAACTTGGCTGACGCTCTACCATGCTCCAGAAAAGAAAAGAGTATCGTCTCAAAGATCAATCTGTGATTTATTTATTTAGTTACGATGTAAGAAAACTAAAGATGTGTCGTGATAAGTGAGACTCATCATCATTCAGTCAAAGGACGTCTAACTGAATCAGCACAAAATATACCTAAGGCAGTAAATGGCGGCTTAGAAAATACTAAAACGACGTGCCCAATCAATGGTGGTGGTGGTTTTTTTACTTTAGCAATAAGGCCGCCTATTGGCGCATTGTTTCACACTTATGAAAATTGTAACTGTCCTATTTATTGCTGGTGTCAATAAAAAATATTTGTATTGTATTGTAGAACCACTTTCCTAAATTATTTTTTGGAAGAAACAAAAATGATCGGCACTTCCATACAAAATAGTCAATCAATTGGACACTAGTTATGTTATAATATTAATTTATTAATTTTGGGCGTTGATCAGATTTATTGCATGAGCATTTGTTTTTGTTAAGTCGTCAATAAGGTATTCGTTAAATATATACCTTATTATTGCGTTTAAATACGTTAGTCTCAATTCCAAGCAGGGAATTAAGTACTCGGCGCCAAGGGCATTTTACGGGTTATCGCCGCGATTTAATTTATAAATATGATATTTTTGTTTATTTACTTTAATTTAGGATTTAATCATCATCATAACATTTAAAACAATATTTAGTGTAATAAACAACCTAAGTTTAATCATTGTTCATAACATATCTTATTTTTTATAATAGTTTAGCAAAAGCGTGCATGTATGTAAAGGACAACCTTATTACATTGTAGCTAATTATTGTTGACGTAATTTGTTCACGCGTTATTTTGATATACGTTCGTTCCAGGGTCAATTAGCTGCATGTGTCTTAACGCTTGCCTACCCATGCATTCTCTACGTGGTCCAAGAAAACAAGGTCTAACAATTAGACCACGTGACTGACACAAGCCTACGTCATTTTGCGCTGTTCATCCTTGTCTATTACACGCATTCGACAATGATGAACAGGCAAAATGACGTAGAAATGACGAAGTCTTGTGTCAGTCACATTGTCTAATTGTTAGACCTTGTTTTCTTGGACGATGGTGGCTCTTAAATCCAGTTTTTTTTTATTCTGCATAAACCCTCCAAACAGAATATGCATTTAATAGGTTTATTTAGGACTAGCTTCCTGTCCCGCGGCCTCGCTCGCGTTAACAGTTTATCCCGTGGGAATGAGGCATTTCCCCGCGGTAAAAGGTAGCCTATGTCCTTCTGCAAGGTCTATTATATCTCTGTACCAAGTTTAGTCAAAATCAGTTTAGTGGTTTTGGCCGAAAGCGTAACAAACAGACCCCGTTGGTCCCGGGTACTATCTACGGATGTAGTTACATGAGCCATGTCAGAAGCCATAGGCGGCTCAGTGATTCTGACACCAGGGTTTGTGAGGTAGGTTAACCTCGAACCCACACGCTAAAGAAGAAAATAAGGAAATCAGTCACGTTGGAAACGCTGAGCCCGAGCGCTGAGCGAATCACATGCTGAGCTGCAGCCTTTTTGGCATTGTGGCACGCACTTTTTATTCTTTTTCTATGTTTTTGTTTTACATTTTTTCTTTTCTTATTTATGTTTGTTGTTTTGTTTTATTTTTGTTAATTTTGTACTGTGTGTGTCTTTATGCCAAATAAATAATTGTCTATGTCTATGTCTATGTCTATGTCTATGATAAATAGTTTGACGTCAGAATACGGGTAGATAAAATTAAACAGACTTGTTATAGCATGAGCTATTATATTTATTTAACTTACACAAAATTGTCATAAAATGTCTTTAAAATATGGTTAAAATGTTAACCACCCAGGATTTTTTTACAGCTTATCATACTAGTAATGAGCAAAAACATCTTAAAACTTTAAGAGATCTTAAAATGGAAGTTTATCTTAAAATATTAAACTTAGTTGCACTAAAGAGATTCATTGGAAAGCATGCTATTTGTACATGAATCTTAAATACTAAATTTATTCTAAATTAAAATTAATAAAAAAAAAACATTTTAAACCTTTATTTTGGTTTACAAATTATCAGAAACTATCTTCCGCCCCGCGGGTGCACGACTACAGACTTTCCCGTAGGTATTCGGTTTTTTACCGCGGTAAAAGGTAGCCTATGTTCTTTTAAAAACTCTAGTCAATCTCTGTGCCAAATTTCATCAAAATCGGTTCAGGTGTTTTGGCATGAAAGCGTAACAAACAGACGGAGCAGAGTTACATTCGCATTTATAATATTAAGTATAGATAGGGGTAGGTACTAATATAGGTAGTAATAGTTCAATAAGCACTAACATGGCGAGTTGTTCCCGATACGTCCTATGTAAATACGACCCCTTTGGTCGGGCGAATCGGGAATTTCAGTAATTTGGTGCCGTATCGTCCTATTACCACAGAATATATTATAATAATATTACCTACTACACAAAGACCACATTTTTTTATTTATACTATAAGAAACACAATTTCTTTGGAATGAGTGCCCAACATTATCAATATTATCTTTTGTACAAAATTGCATAGGTACCACGTATTTTTTTAAATTTTATTTTTTTAAATCTCTTGAATCAGGCAGGGTAGACTTGAGCCCCTTGATGGGGTCTTAACCTAAGAGCTGCTTACGGCGACGACCTGAATCAAAGATTGGCTTAGTTTTTAAACTTATCTAATTAAAATAAAAGTTCAGAGCAAGGCTCTTATCTAACTACGAACATCTTAAAGTAACAGTATTATGAATTGAGCAAAGATAGGTGTTACAATTGGAAGAATTACTAAACCTATAAATTGCAATGTCTTTTCCAAGAGATCTTTTGTGTTATACACAACTTAAGTTAATTTTACATTATAATAAATGAACATTACATAATAATAAATGAAAATCATAAAGATTATCTAAAACATTTTTGGTCCCCTAGCACAATATGTAGATTCACAAATTAGTTATGAATGAGCGATACATATAATAACATTTACATGTGTCTTTGGTTTTACCTCTACAATTATCTTACCTACTAAATATTTGTACGATTGTGTTTAGAACACAAGGAAACTTGCTTATAACCTACTGTTTTAAAATTGAGCAAACTTAATTGCAGTCTCTCTAAGTTGAACAAGAAAATTGTGAAGAAATGACAGAAACAATCATGTCATTAGCTACATCACTAGGTATCTACCTATGTTTCATTATAAATTTTAAAGTTTTGCTTGTTAAAGCACCTAATAATAATAACCAAATATTTCCTGAAACTGCAAGCGAAAGTGTTTGTCCTAAAACAGTGTCATTTTTATTTTGTGCATAATGTACTTTTATATTATTATCATCAGCACAAATTCTACTAATTGCTTCCATCGAAAGAAGACATGAAAAATATTTACCTAATCGTCATTATTATGAAATGAACCAAAGAGGTTGGAAAAGCCAGCTTCGCTTTAGAAGCTGGTTCTTCCAACCTCTTTGAAATGAACAGAGTTTTTGCGGAGTAAGTATAGTCGCTATCTCTCTTTATGTATAGCCTGTCTTTGTCTTTTGACTATCAGTAGGCTTAGATAATACGTAAGGAGTTAGAGAAGAAGTACCAGTAGAGTAGGCTTACTACGTAAAAAGCGACAAGCTCGAGAAGCTGTCAAACGCGACATAGTGACATTAGAGCCATGATTGTTCTGTCAATATGTCGCTTTTGACAGTTTCTCGTGCTTATCGCTTTTTACGTAGTAAGCCTACTCTACTGGTACGATATGACACAAATTTACGTCACCTACTTACGGCACTTTAACATTTCTACGTCTTTAAAATAAAAAAAAATCGTTATTAGACTTTATAAAAAAGAACAAGGAAAACGAACCGCTTTATTGGTTCTCAACCAATAAAGCGGCTCGTTTTCCCTTTCATTCCCATCAACCCTTTCATTATCTTTGTCACCGATCTCTACAACCTTTGCATCTTTGGCACCGTCAACTTATCCCTGATGCATCTGAGGGTGGTGAGTTTCGCTGGCGAGCTCGGCACCATCTGCTCTTCCACTCGCCTAATGGGGCGGCTAGGAGGGATGCAGGTTCGAGGCACGTTGGTGACGTGGGGGTGGGTTTTAACGTGCTTTCTGAGCGATGAGGGGTCCGTGTAGCGTTTGCCGCAGCCAGCAGCTCCACAGGCGTAGGGTCTCTGGAATTGATGAATATGATCAATGATGGTATATGATAGCTAAGAACACTCTCGATTATGACACTTTGCAAACAACAAAAACTAGATCAAAATCGGCGCATCCGTTTAGGGCTACGATGCCACAGACAGACAGACACACTCGTCAAACTTATAACTCCCCTTTTTTTCGCTGGGGGATTTTGAATAAATGTTTTGTATAGGCTCGAGCCTCTATAGAAATCTATTTATTTATTTATTTAACAGTTTATTGTACACATAAACATATACAAAGGACAATCACATATAGAGAGACGACACTACAGGTCTGCTTATTTCTAAAGAAATATCTTACAGCAGACCCAGAATCTATTGAACTTACAGCATTGAAATGTGTCCTCTGATGCTTAGCCCTGTCCGAGGAGTTGGAGAAAGCCTTCCTGCAGTGAGGGGCGAGGCAGGCGTACGGTCTCTCTCCGGTGTGGGAGCGGACGTGGATCTTCAAATTCTCCAGACGAGAAAACGCTTTGCCACAGCCAGGGTGCTGCAACAGAAAAAATATTTTAGGTAAAATTGTGTTAAAATGTAATTAATGGTCATTAAACATAATTAAGCATTTTTAAGAGCGTCGGTGGCCCAGAGGCTAGATCCGTTGACGTCCATTTGGAAGTTGTTAGTTCAAGTCTCGGCACGTACCAATGTGTTTTCGATTTTCGAATTCATATGTTTAATGCTTGATTTCAATTTTTATAAATCCCTTTAACATACTAATATTAAAAAGCGGAAAGATTAGTATTTATGTGTGTGTGTGTGTATGTTTGTTATTAATAAACTCGCTAGCGGAAAGCTAGATATTACATATTTTTACGTAAACCTGAAACTTACATGGCACCTGTTGGGTTTATGTCCTGAATGCACCCTCATATGAATGAGCAGCTTGTAGCGGGCGTTGAAAGGCTTCCTGGCTCTGGTGCAATCCCTCCACAGACAACTGAACTCGTCCCCTGTAAAAAAAACACATTTGAAAGTACTGAACAATACTACATCCTTAAAGAATAACAAGACAAGGTGGACCGACGATCTGGTAAGGGTCGCGGGAAGCCGCTGGATGCGGGCAGCGCGGGACCGATCGTTGTGCAGATCTTTGGGGGAGGCCTTTGTCCAGCAGTGGACGTCTACTGGCTGAAATGATGATGATGATGATGAAAGAATAACATTAAATTAAAAAATTTAATAACCCCGCTACAAAACCGTTACTTGATCCTTTCAACAACTAGAAATGAGCTGATAATCTTCAAATAAATAAATAAATCTATAAATCTATAAATAAATAGATAAATCTTCGTTTTATTAGCTAAGAAAACTCTCGATTATAACACCTTGCAAACAAAAAAAACTAGATCAGTTTAGGAGCTACGATGCCACAGACAGACAGACAGACAGGCAGACAAACAGACAGACACACACACGTCAAACTCCCCTATGCAACCCTCCCCCGTCAACCCTCTCTTTTTCGTCGGGGGTTAAAAATCAATAGAAGTAACAGAACAGTAGACGTTTTTATTGCTATTGTATTTTCTAGGGAATTCCCTACCTCAATCTAAGAAGATTGTTGTTATAAAGCTTAAAATTCTAAACGAGCCATTCAAAAATTAAATTCGCATAGAATTTGGAAGTATGTGGAACGGAGTCAAAGAAAAGAAGAGAGAGAACGGAGAAGTTTTATTTCTCGTCGTAAAAGGTATCTAAGATGTTGACCGGGGATATAAAGTACCACTATGCAAAAATTCATTTAAATCCGGAGAGAGTTCCAGAGATTAGCGTGTACAAACAGACAAACAGACAATATTTTTTTTCAAAACTTGTATTTTTGTGTTCAGCTACACTCCCTTTATCACCTACAATCAGTTTTTTGAAAAGCCAATCAATGTACAGACACGCCGATTCTTCAGTTTTATTATAGTATAGAAGATAGATACCCTTAAATATAATCTTACCTTTGTATGTATTGACATGAGATCTTTCAATGTGTTCAACTAGAGTGCTTTGGTTTGGGTATCTTTCGTAGCAGTTTTCCCAGAGACATATTTTTTCTCCTGTAAATAAAAAATGGTATTCATATTTGTCATCTATTTGAAAGAAAAGGTGTATAAAAAGTGCTGTTGGTTTATTTACGTTACCTTGAACATTTTCTGGCTCAGATTTCCTTTCATATTGGACATTAACATTTCCCGTTGACTCAGACACTTGTCCATCTTTTTCTATATTCAGCCCGAAATCATCTAAATTAATAAATAGTTCGTCTTCATCAAATGTTTCTGAATTTTCGTCATAATAAGTTGAACTTTGAACGTCGCTTTCTATAGATTCAGATATTGACACCTTTCTTCGATCGTAGTTGAATTCTGAGCAACTTGTTGGAGTATCAGGTAAATTCTTTGTATTATCTAAATTATACAGAATATTATTTGGATAACTGTATTGATCAATGCTGCTAATGGTCGGTATATTTTGTACCTGATTATTACACGTTTGTTGCGTTCCTTCGACATTATAATTGCAATAACGTTTGGAAAATGCTGTTTCCATTGATGGTAAATTTTTCTCATGAGGAAGAATGTATTCTTCATGAAAATCTTCTGGTGTAAGTCTGGATTCACTATCTTCTCTACACAGTTCATCTATTAAAGATTCATCATCTATAAAGTCATTACTTTCGTATAAACTTTTTCCACATTTATTTGTATTACTATCGGAATTTGTCTTGAGACTTTTATCATCGAAGTCAATAGAATCAAAGTCAAGTAATACTTCTTTCATATTTTGTTCACTAATGTTACTATCAATGACTTGTTCAATGATTTCAAAATCCGAATTGTTGCTGTTGTTCCAATCAAGGACTTCAAAATCGAAACTTTCTTCGTTGCCGTATTTGAAGCTGTCCTTTTTCTTGCAGTTTTCTAGTTCCAGGTTGAATTGGGACATGTAATAAGCATGGAGGTCGGATACACTGTCAGTCTTCTCTTGAAAGAGATCATCGTAAGGCATGATGTCGTAATCTGCCATTTTCATAACATTTACCTGAAAATTAAATCTACATTGAAGTCAAATTACATTTACTGTATTACATTACAGTGTCGTCCGATCTATCGGACCAGCTGTCAGACCAAATGGCGTAAGGAATTCTGTGTAGGCATGTATTTCAGAACGGGTCATTTATCTCTTCTTGGTCTAAAACTAAAACCCAAATATAAAGTTATCAGACTAACCAAGTCTGTCTGTATGTATATTCTAAGTCTAACTATTCCATCAAAGGTATGTATCCCTAGGGATACACAACACCGTTCACCAGTAAAACCAACAAACACAGGGATAGATAGGCAGTCAATAGCTCAGTAAACGTATCCCTAACTAAAGTATCATACATATCACTTGACAAATGGTACCACTCTGTCTTATTTAACCACATCTGGGTTTATAGTAATATGCTAACTCTAGTACTCACTAAGGGTTCAATCACCTAGGGTTGAGGTGCTTCTAACCACATGCGCCAACGCTGTTTATGCCGGCACCATGTGCTTTTGCTATTTTAATAAAAATAAACTTTCTCTGCAAACCACGCGGCACCATCTGCAAATTGTAATGTTGATAGGCTTTTTTGCAACATGTGATAAAGGCATCACATACATTAAAGCTAAGATATTGTTAATACTATACTAATATCACTATGCCTACGCTACGCCGCGCCGACCGCCTTGAAATTTAAACCGATGGAAGTAAGAGAGCCATTAGGCAATTATTATTCTACTCATGAATATAGTAAAAAAAAAGAATAATTTGCAAATTGTAGAAAAATTTTGGAAAGATGCAATGCCAGTGAAGTTTTTTTCCGGCGAGTTCTTCTCTACAAAAGACACACACGCCAGAAGAAAAAAAACGTAAAAATATTTTCGTTGTAATGTAACTAAGTAATCCTTAAAGTCAAAATATAAATTCTTTGAATCTCTTTGAAACAAGTTGGCAAACACTTATATTACGAAAAAAATATTGTTTTATTTGAATTTGTAGAAATTAGTTTCTTTATAAAACATTTCGTACAAACACTAAGAGGAAAAAAAGGACTTGCTAATTCAATAGTTTTGAGTAACATTCTCAAAGAAACTTTTCACAGAAACAAAAAAAATAACACTTTACTTTGTTTGCACAGTTTGTGTGCAGAAGTCAATTTTTTTTATATCGTTTCCGAGTAAAGTTTCTTCGAAAAAGCTGCTCAAAATCAATTGGGACGGTTATTCAGATACATTCACTAAGCATGCCCTTTCAGTATTTGCTGATACGTCAGTAAGAGTGCGCACGATTACAAAGTTTATTTGTAGTCAAGAGCGCACCCATTTAAAACAGTGCGAAAGCAAATTAGACAATCGAAACGGCAAAAATACATTTGTTTTGCAAAGTTGTTATTGCTGCCGCTCTATGACCACAATGAATTATAAAAAGAGTACAACAAGCGCAAATAGATTTGTAATCGTTCGCACTCTTGCTTGAGACAGAACATATAGTATCTTATTGGTCTGCGACTCGCTTTAAATGTGTTTTTTATACTTTTAATAAACCTTTTATAACACGTGTGCCGTCTCAAAGTTTTTGCGTGATAGGAAGTTAACATTTTTTTACTGAGGATGTTATTTTGCGTACGTTGACTTTAAGATTTTTTATATATTCGATAGTGTTTTCTAAAAATATTTTACCTTTTTAATTACATGCCTAATAATAACTAACTAGTACTTACATATACACCTATTATAAGAGTTTGGTACGTATGTTTAGTAGCTTAGCTTAGGGCAAATTTAAATGTACCTACCTAGATTCAATATTCGCATAGTTACGTCTTTTTTATAACAGAAGGAGATTTCCCGCTATATAAACTGTATCTAGTATCTAACTACATAATTCTCTTTTCTGTCTATTTAAGACAGGCTGAAATATTAAAATCCCTATACTACAATTTTCAAGTAAGTAGGTATATGAAGTAGTAGTAGTAGTAGTATATGAATTTCATATTAGGTAGAGACTTGATAATTTTTTTTGTTAATCTGACAAATACAATAAAATAAAATCGTCAAAAACAATTTAATTTTATAAAATTTAAATGCTTATTGTCAAATTGCGTTAGTACGTAAATTTTTTGAGGAGTCATAACTTGTGTTAGAGAATTTTGTATTTAGATTGATTTTATGGCTGAAGTCGTTACAAAAATGTTACATAATGATACAATAGATAATATTATGTTACTTTATTTATTTCAATTAAAAATTAAGAGTATTCTAAGTTTATCCTATGTCACTACAGTTATGAAATAAATGCGGAAGTGCCTACCTACAGTTTTGAAGGATTTAAAATTTGGTTATAATAAGACCATGGCTTAACACTTATTAGCAAGGGATTTTTTTTACACTGGAGAAGAAAAATAAATTGCATCTTGGTATTATGTATGATTTACTAGGAGACTATGTACTACTTACTTACTTACTTACTTACTTTAAAAATGTCTACTGACAAAGATTAATAATCATAATTAAAAATAATAATTCATATTCATAATACATTTTATATTTATAATGCTACCTGCTGCGGTATAAAAATCTCGCCAAAATCATTATATTATATGTCCTACCTAATACATATACTAAATTAAAAAAAAAACAGATAAAATTAAAACCAGCAAAACTTACCGATCAGTAAGCCCGCCAAATCGAGTCATCAAAATATGTCAAAGATTTTCACAAAATGGCGGCAGCTGTCAAACTAACACATAACTATCACTAAAGGGTTGACACAACCTGTTTGGTTCCCGATTCGAGTTGGAATAATCTGAAGTAACCGCACTTCAGCTACCGGGTTAAAAAAAAAACAAACATGTGCTTTTCATGCGACCAACATACTGTTGCAGCTGAAAAAATTACACGTCATTCTTTAACACTACAGATTAAGACACAAAATTGCGTTGTAAAGAAGTTTGGACGGTGTAAAATGTAAGTTAGTTTTAAAGCGATAGTCTTTTGGCGCCTAAGAACTCATTTGGAGGTTTTATTGATTCATTTGTCATTTTAGTAACAGTTCAAATATTTAGAAAATGTTAATCACTGTCAAAAATTTTAACTACCGTTTTAATAATCAGCGATGTTAACTGTAGAGATGATCTTATAAATTTTGTCATCATTTTGATCCCCATTAACGGCCTATGGTATTGTATATAATTATGTATATAGATGGTATTTTAATATTCTACAGTTTAAAGTCTTAATATTCAATTCAGAGTGATTGTTTTAGGCAAGCTGCGCCAGGGTCGGTCGGATCTCTATATAATTAGTTAAAAATACTCTATAGATCTTGATAAATAATCTATAGGCCTTAGTCCTTGAGCTCGAACTTCGACGTATGTAGTTAACAAAATCTGATAATAAAAATGATTCTATAGACTTGAGGTGATATTTATCATTATAAATAATGTTAGCTGTTCGAAATTCAGTCAAGTTTTTAATTTATTCATGTAATAGAATACATAGGTACTTTTATTTTCTCTGAAAATGCTATCTATCTATCTTTATATTATGCTAATTAACGACTTTATAGTAATTTTGGAAACTTACTTACTCTTTTATATCAGCTTATTATAATCCCCATCGAGGGGCTCGAACCTACCCTGAACCACCCAGAACTTATAAAAATTATAACAACTTGGTTTTAAAACTACCATAATAACGTCAAACAAATGTGACTTTGGCGCCGATTCTATAATATAATTATTACGCTCTGATATAATTGCAAGGTTTATACGCCCTTTTCACGCTTATAAGGACGATAAGGGACAGTGATTGTTAATTTAGGTTTAGACTGTTGTTTAGATAGAGAAGTTTTTTCCGCGGTTAAAAGAAGCCTATTCTGATGTCTAAAAAAGCTATATTATTGTAAAGTTACATTAAAATCCGTCCAGTAGTTTCAGAGATTAGCGTGTACAAACAGACAGACAGACGGTGATTTTTTTCAAAACTTATTTTTGTGTTCAGCTACACTCCCTTTACCACCTACAATCAGTTTTTTGAAAAACAAATCAATGTACAGACACGCCGAATCTTCAGTTTTATTATAGTACTAGCGACCCGCCCCGGCTCTGCACGGGAAAATGGTTATAGTGGGTTATCCTTAAGCGTATTATGCATGTATTATACATTTATATACCTTTCTCTTGGATCATTCTATCTATTAAAAAAACCGTATCAAAATCCGTTGCGTAGTTTTAAAGATTTAAGCATTTATAGGGACATAGGGACAGAGAAAGCGACTTTGTTTTATACTATGTAGTGATAGAGAAGAAGAAGATAGATATCATTAGTTCAGAATTAGATTCAACATATCTACTGTCCTTTTCGTTTCCCATATGAAGGGAAAAGACCGCAACTTTAAAATCTGGAGTATGACTTTTGAGAATTACACCATTAACTCCTCAGACCCTTAAACAGAAGGGATAATGACGATTTTACGACGGATCGTCAACATTTTTATTTTTATTAGTAGTTCTTTTTTTCCTTTTTTTTCCATACTTGTCATAGTGTCATATTTTTTGTTTAAGGTTTTTTGTGAAAGTGTCTATGAAATATGGGTTCAGACGTTCAAACCCTTTTCGAGGGTGAATTTAATAGCGTACAGGTGGATAGGATTCAAATATAAATTAGTAGACCTTATGAATCATTTGTTTCATATAAGAAACTTACTTAATGAAAAACAAAGTTTTAATTGGATATTTTAGGTAATGTAATAAAACTTTTAAAAAATTGCAGTTTAAAAAAAGAAATTTCTAAATAAGTAGTAAAGCCTAAAGGCTTTTATATAGGTGTAGGTATAGCCATGACCTTATGGATCTTTCTATTATAGGACAAAGTTGTAATCAAATATTTTAGGTAGTATAATAAAACTCCCTCAGGCGTCGTCTCCTTCACGATGTTTTTCAGTATCAACGCGCTAGGCCGTGGTCCGAGGCTCCCTTGAGCCGCCCCTAGACGCGTCGGTACATGACTACTCTGGGGCAGAACCTTCCGCTCCCCCGCAAGTCCGGTGAAGAAAAAAAAGTCGCAATGTTACGTCACATGCATAGGTTAACTAAAAAAGAAAAATATCGTGAAGGAAGCTCACACCTGCGAAGTAATTCAAAGGTTGTGTGTTCGTGACCAATTCGCACCGGGCCAGCGTGATCTATTAAGGCCTATTTACCCCGATTTCAGGGAAGGCTCCAGCCCCTCAGGGTGCCGAGTGCGAGTTTTGCAACCAAAGTAAACGCGCTCGATAGCGAGAGCGTAAACGCGATTTTGTATGGGATTGAAACTACGCCATCTGTAGACAGTTCGCTGAACTAAAATTTCTCCATACTAAATGCTCGTTTACGTTGTAGTTATCGAGCGCGTTTCGTGAGTAAAAAACTCGCACTCGGCACTCAGATGAGATATTGAATGATGAAGACCACCAATAAGGCTGTGTTCAGACGTGCGCGTTTGCTGCGCGTACGCGGTTTTGTGGAAATGTATGAAAATAAACTTTATGTAATTAGCATAGAACCTCAAACTGCTTTAGCGTTTGGGAAAACACGCGACGCGCGCTGAATCCGCGCGCGCAGAAAACGATCCGCGCGCGCAGAAAACGCGCAGAAAACGCGCACGTCTGAACGCGCCGTAAGCTTCATTGAATAAACAAAACATAAAAAAAATTATATTTGTGATATAAATTAACCGTAATCCAAACATCAGTACCAATAAGACGCAGTAGAAAGCATTTCTTCATATTATCATCATCTCGGCGCACTTATGCGTACCACGTGCGGACAAGTGCAACTTTATACAGGGTGTTAAGAATCGCTTAACTTGATGCCAAAGTATTTAGATGAGATTTGGTGAAAAGTTTGTTTGCTTGACCTTCAGACTTTTTTTAAACTGCTTAGTTTCTGTCTACATTTATGAGCCCAATTAGACTGATAGAGAAAACCAACTCTTTTTTTAAGTTTTAGTTAGCTTTGGTCTTTCTTAACTACGAAAAGCGCGAGACAAGGTTAGTGCAAACAGGTGTAAGTCGTTTAACAGCGCATATATAAGCAGCAGCACTCTTTCTGTCTAAATTAAAAATCAAAGAACTTATTCGGACGTTTTAATTGTCATTTGTCATTTAGTAACAGTTCGATATTTTAAATAAAATCTTTATCACTGTCAAAAACTATAACCACCAGAATATTTACCGCCCTTTCCGTCTAAATTTAAATCCAAAGGAAAAATCACAATATGATTCTGTTCGAATAAGGTTCGAATCGAGAAAAATTTTACAGTTAAAAAATGTTTCAGCCGTTGTATCAGAATTTACAATGTCACTGTAGTGTGAAGTGGACACACGTCACGAAAAGCGTATTGCTTGCGTTATGTTAGTAATAAATAACTTATTAACCTATGTGCTTTTTTAAATGTAAAACATTTGGCGAATTAAAATAACATAATGTTTAAACTGTATCTGTCCTTAAAAGATATTTAGTAAATAATAGTAAATTAATACTATTAACACCCTGCATACTGTGGTGTCAATGCGTGCCGTTGCTCGCGCGGCGGCGCGGCGTGTAGATAAGTTAAATATAAAACGGATTGTTATTTTGTTACGCGCTTGCATCGCATCTTGACATGTGCACCAATTAATATTATTGTAAACATCATTTACTGTATAAGGTTTGGATAGTGGAGTTTATTCAACGGGTTCCCATAATTATAAATTCAACAGCCTCTGTGGTCGATTGGTCAAATACTCGCCTAACGTTTCGGGTTCCGAGTTCGAATCCCGGTGGGGACTCGTCGAACATTATCACTTTGTGAGACTCTCCCCAATTTGCTTAAGACGTTGCAGGCCGAATCACCTGATTGTCCGAAAAGACAAATGATTCCGTGCTTCGGAAGGCACGTAAAGCCGTTGGTCCAGGTTACTATCTACGGATGTAGTTGTTAAATGAGGCATGTCAGAAGTCATCATAGGCGACTCAATGATTATCTGACCTCCCCCACTCCACAATGATCGGTCCTGCGCTGCCCGCATCCAGCCAGAAAACGTACCATGGCCTGCCCACGCCTGAAAGTTGTTAATAAGTCGTAAAAAAATATGTAAATTACAATACAATACAATAAATATCCAATATTACATTAATAAAAAAACATTAATTAAAAATTAAGTTATTCACAACACTACAAAAGCTATTATTGCTATTGCAATTTTTTTATTAAGGCTATTCCTTTGGAGCCATTTTGTCTTTATTTAAATTTAAGAGTCTAGAGATATTTTATTAAATATTAAAATATATATAAACATACAGTCACGCCTATTTCTCGGAGGGGTAGGCAGAGACCACTAAAATACACATAACACTTACACACACATATAATATCCCTACCTACATATTAAAATACACATACGAGTATTATGACGAAAGCGGCACAAACATCCAAACGCACTTTTACATTTTATAATATTTAGAGTGATGAAAATAATAATTTGTAGATAGATGACTAGTTGAAAATGTTCTACTATAGCACAAAATTATTCTGTCATCAAATAAATGATTGATTATGACCAAATAATGATTTTGGCACGTGAACGATACCGGAAAAGCAAAAATAAATCCATTCTTGTCACCAAGTTAGTGCCAAATTCCTAATCGATTCCTAATATAAGATCGTTAACAGTTTTTTTCTTGACCTACAACTAGGTACTCATTAGATCTTTCATAGTGAATGATCCAGCTTAAAATAAAACATGATTTATGTTCTCAAAGTGTTGTTATCTAGGGCAGAAAGAAATGCCTTACACTTGTCTTACGGCTGCGGTCCTCAAACTTATCAAATTGATGGTTAAATTAAATCTATAAAATAAAACTAGGTATTATAGAGGTCGAAAACCTGTGCATAGAAAAAAATGCTAAAAACCGAGTCAGGGGAATGTAAGAAGTGAGTGATATGATATATGATGAAATTCTTTAGAACATAAACAGATTTCATCAATTTTTTTCTTTCTCTCTTTGTCTGTTTTTCTATTTGTCTATTTGAACGGGCTAATCTCCGAAACTGTTGGACCGATTTGAATGAAATTTTGCATGGTGGTACGTTATATTCCCGGTCAATATCTTAGATAGTTTTTACCGCGGGAAAATATCTCATTGCTACGGGAAACTGCACGGAAAAGTCAAAATATAACGCGGGCGTTTTAGTAAGAAAAAAACAATGTAAACATTTTTAGTCATTGAAACTTGACGCTGAATATTGTAGCGGATACTTTTTATCACTGGGCGGTTAATGAAAAATTTGGCAGTTCGCAGTAAATCACCCAAAAACGCTTTGTTTTTTTTGTGAACAACAGTATAGAAAATTAAATTGACATATAAGGATTACAAAATTTATTAAATAATTTAGTTTCTTCTAGTTGCGCTTTTGTCGGTGGAGTAACTGCCACCACTCTCTGTTTTCCACTAACCCCTTGACATTTTAATATGACGTCAAGGGGTTAATGAAGAACAGAGGGACTTGACATCCTAATTGTTCCATCTTTGTTTAAAGTATCTTCTTCTCTACTAAAATATGATTTCCCGCGATACAGGTTTACCCTAGTGCGAGGATAGTTGTTAATGTGATATTTGTATATTCAAATAGTTAAATAAATCTATTTTTTTTTCTCGATCTTTTCCATCCTTTTCACCCTTCGAATTTTCCTTTAAAAATGTATTCAAAAAGCAGTCGTGTCATATAGGGGTCCCACCATTCATAGCTAAAATGTAATTATCATTTGGCTCCTACGACGACTCCAAATAGTAAAGAATCACGTATGAAAGTTTGAGAGCCACCGATCATCGCGGTGGTACACCAAATTAACACACTCGTGCGCAACACGGCTCACCAACCCGCGGCCCGCTAACATATTTTAATATTTTTAAATATGCTTCTAAATCATTAATTACATAGTATAAAACAAAGTCGCTTTCTCTGTCCCTATGTCCCTATGTATGCTTAAATCTTTAAAACTACGCAACGGATTTTGATGCGGTTTTTTTAAATAGATATAATGATTCAGATTCAAGAGGAAGGTTTATATGTATAATACATGCATAATATACTTAAGGATAACCTACAATAACCATTTTCCCGTGCGGAGCCGGGGCAGGTCGCTAGTTTAAGAAAAAAAAAACGACCCATTTTATGCCAGCTTTTTTATTTGTTTTAAGGGCTAAAGGTCGACTATCCCATTTCCTTTAAAATAAATGTCCATGACTAGGAAGAGAGGAGCAGCATAGGTTCACTTGTGTAACCGACAAACAACCCCTTGAAGTGCGGGTATTATGGTATGATAGCAAGGAAAGGATATTAACGTTCGTTATTGCTATCCGAAACCCGCCTGAAACTTGGGGATTGTGGTGACAACCTATACAATACAATACAAATTATTCTTTATTGACACCAGTAATAAATAGGACAGTTACAATTTTCAACCTATCATAAGACTCTGTAGTAAGTCCTAAGTAAAAAAATACAAATATGAAAGTACGAAAGGATGTGATTGTGGAGTTTTCCAAGCAAGTTTTTCTCCACAGCAGCGTGTAATGGCCAGGGAAGAGCTAGCCTTGATTTTTAGTGTTGGAAAGCAACAAAAATATTGTTTAGCAATGCTTTCGAATATGGCATAGGGGTTAGTGTTTTAAAAATCAATGATGAATAGAACGAGTTTTAACTTTAGGATTTTGTTCTCTTAAAAAACGCGGCCCGCGATTGGTGATCGCTTATACCTATCGGTGCGCGTGCACATGTCAGCTATAACAGAAATAAATACAATAATGGCTGAACAATAATTGTGCCGGGCGCATGCGTGCGCCGTGCGAGCATATGCGGCCATACTAAAATAAACCTTTCCTTGAAAGCTAGATGATTTGAGCACTTTTTTGTATGGTGTTTACAAAAAACGTCGAGTGTTTTGGTGGCCTATTTTCTGAAGCTGTAAAATATTTATTATTGTCAGAGATTTCAAGATTTTTCTAAAACCAAATGTGTCTTTCTTTCATCATGATTTGTCAAGGTGTTTTAGCATAAGGGCGAAGGAAACAAACAAATTTATCCTAACTGTTTTTCGTTTCAGCTTGACCAAAAAAGCACTTCCGCAAATGTTCGTGTGTCTGTCTGTCCGGATGTTTTTCTCTACAAAACGTTAATCGGTTTTCGTATCGTGACATTTTGTAAGATATGTAGTTCCAACTTAAGTGGCAATGGGCTGGGCACATTGCACGTAGAACCGACGGCCGTTGGGGCAGAAGGGTTCTTGAATGGCGACCGCGCGCTGGAAGACGTAGTGTGGGCAGGCCCCCCACGAGGTGAACCGACGATCTGGTGAGGGTCGCGGGAAGCCGCTGGATGCGGGCAGCGCAGGACCGATAATTGTGGAGATCCTTGGGGGAGGCCTTTGTCCAGCAGTGGACGTCTTTCGGCTGAGATGATGTAGTTCCAACTATGTTTTTATTTTTATTTAAATGCGGTTTTTCGGTATATTTTTGCGGAGTATGGGTGTTGACGGATTAACTAGCAAGATTTTTCACTCCACTCACTTTTTAGGTTTCTAGGTATCACAAGTATTTAAGGGATAGAATATAAATAAACCAATATCCAAACTAAATAATAATCTAACGTAAATACTACAGAATAGTCTACGGGACAGTTTTGTTTAAAAAATATTTATGGTACAAAAAATGCACAAAGACGAACTTAATTCTAAAAATATTTTCTTGTGAATCTTGGTGGTTGAGTTCGGTAAAACGGCGTTTAATAATAATTAGGTTTTTAGGTTTCGCGAAAGTGAAGTTACACCATGTTTCTGTACTTGAAAAAAAATTACGTATGTGGTTACAAAGAAAATTTGCGGGTTTGTTAAAAAAGCACATGCAGAAAAAATCATCATCATAACAAATACTGGAACGATCATTGCTTAAAATCCTATTCTAGGACGTCTAGAACAATCCTTCTCATCTAAAAAAAAATCCTTCTCACGTGTGTTGTATGACAGAACGAGAGCCACATGCCAGTCATTACTCATCCACATTCATACAAAAAGAATCACGAAAAAATCTACTAAAACATTCGAAAATACTTACGTTAACTCCTAACTTTCCATTTCAAATCGAAATGACACTTTGAAAAACAAAAAAGTAAAAAAGTTTGTGAAAAAAAGAAAGTCTTAACCCATTCGTGGATAGACATTATTAAACATGTGTGGTGTTAGACAGAGATGAAAAAAGATCTTTTTTTTTCGAGTTCAGTAACCAGATCTGGATTAAAAATACAGTTATTTTAGATTTTTTGTCGGTTCAGTGGTTTTGTAGTTGGGTTTATAATTAAGGGCCACATGTCAGTAAGTGTGGCTAGAGTTGAGTGGAACGCGACACGCGTTGCGTCTAACTTATCGATACTTTGTCTATTCTTAATAGCGATGTGCCATTTCCAGGAATATTTCCACACTAACAATGCTAGTTCATGTTTGAGGCAAGGTACAAGTTAGTGGGATCGGTAGGGTCGGTCGGTCAATAGGTATCTAATCCGAAAACACCAACCCGGTCGACCACGTCTAGCCAGCTTGAAGTTTTTATGGGAATATTTCGGGAATGGCACATCACTGATTCTTAATATTGAAAAATGCTGCGCAGTAAAAAACTGTTAAATCTAATAATATTAAAATAGGTACGACGTAATATGTTTGACCGACTGATTTTATAGTAGGCTACTTTTTCCAATATGAAACTAGTAGAAGTAGCGGTCTAATTTAAAATGAGAGTAAGTTATATTTAATAGTCAAGATGGCTATTAAACCCTTACGCGAATTCGTGGTTCAAAATCTCGTTCTCTCTAAATAACATAGATTATTTGGAGATAGCGAACGGTCAGGAGGCCGACGATAAATAACAAAAAAAAGATTCAGAATATTGTTAATACATTTCGCCATTCCTAAGGATTTATATTTTAAATACTTAAACTAAATTAAATTTAACTATGTTCAGAGGGCCCGCTTACTGCAGTTTATAATATTATCGTATTTTATCGATGTGGGCGCACCTCTACCGCACTTGTTTCGTCTCATAAATCAACCGTAGCTCGTTCACGGCAGCCGTAGTACTGATGATTTTACAGCATGCTTTTATCATTTACTTACACCAGTTTTTTGTATTATTTTTTCCGAACTTATAGATTTACTTACAGATGGACCGAGTACTGTACTCCTTTGATCTTTTTGAATGTAGTGAAATAGCCAATTGGCTGCACGTTGTATAGAGGAAAAGTTTTTGACTATATGAAATGTTTGTTTTCGGTTTTTGCCTTTTAAATGCTTCATGTTGTTTATAACACAGCATCGCCTGTAATAGATAGAGGTGTAATTTATAACGAGTCTCGAAGTACAAGCGACGAGAGTAGATTAATAGCAAATTGGAACTTGTTAAATCCCAAAAAAATGTAGAGTCATTCTGGTCTACTAATATGCCCATAATAAAATTCATTTATATACTATGGTAAAAAAATAAATAAATTCGTCCCCATAGTGGCATTATCAGGCAGCATTATTTTTATTGTAAACTAGCTTTCCGCCGCGGCTCCGCCCTCGTTAACAGTTTTTCCCGTGGGAATGAGGCATTTTCCCGCGGTAAAAGGTAGCCTATGTTACTCAGGGATCATGTAGCTTCCCAATAGTCAAAGAATTTTTGAAATCGGTTCAGTAGTTTCGGAGCCTATTCGATGCAAACATGCAAATAAACAATCAAACCTTTCCTCTTTATAAATTAGTATAGATTATCGAGTAAAGATACAAGATCTATTTAAATACGATATAATCCGTTTTTAAAGGTTTAAGCTTGACAGACAGACTTACACTTGGTAATGGTAATGGCAAAAGCGGGATGATTTCCGCAACTCGACGTCTAATGCGCCTTTTTTGCGTATGGTTGGGATTGCTACTCGAGCCACCCTATCTCCTCGAAGAACCTCAGCAGGCCTTTGACCTCCCTGAGGGCCTCGGGGATCGACCGAGGTGTACCGAGGTGTTTAGCCCGGTATGTGGCTGTTCCCGGCACTCCAAAAGCACGTGGGCCGCCGTCTCTTCTGTCTCCATGCATCCTCTGTATAGTGGACTGTCCGTGACACCAGACTTTTTATTTATTTATTGTACACACACAAACATACAGAAAATAACAAAGTAAAGTTTATATTATACATTAGGTAAGCTTAACTCATAATGAGTTCTCTGCCAGCTAACCTGGTGAGAAAAAGATGCTATTGGAGGCAGGAGGTAAACCTGTGTACTACGCTAGTTTTGATTAAATAATTATAAAATACTCAAATTAGGATACATCTTCTTATATATAAAATTTTCGTGTCACAGTTTTCGTTCCCATACTCCTCCGAAACGGCTAGACCGATTCTCATGAAATTTTGTGAGCGTATTGAGTAAGTCTGAGAATCGGCTACTATCTATTTTTCATACCTTTGAGAGCGGGCGGAGCCGCGGGGTGAACAGCTAGTATTATATATATAGGTAATAATATATAATATACAATATCAGGTAAAATATATAATATACATACATATATATCTTGCAATAACAATAAATAATAGAGCCATCGGATCCGCAACATAGTGTTATTATATTACTCATGAAACTGAACAACTTTCCCTAAGGAACATAGGTTGAAATCTCAAAATTAAAATTCAACATGTCATACATACCTTATGGCCGGTCACGTGACGTGACTGAAGTTTATATGAAACTAGCGACCCGCCCCGGCTCCGCACGGGAAAATGGTTATTGTGTGTTATCTTTAAGCATATTATGCATGTATTATACATATAAACCTTCCTCTTGAATCACTCTATCTATTAAAAAAACCGCATCAAAATCCGTTGCGTATAGTTTTAAAGATTTAAGCGTACAAAGGGAGGGACATAGGGACATAGGGACAGAGAAAGCGACTTTGTTTTATACTATGTAGTGATTAAAAGCTACTCGTAGTTGATCTTGAAGATATTTTTCTTTAGCAGGGTTTCAGTTCTGAGAAATAAAGTAAGTAATAAGCTGAAGTAATTTGCATAAAAAACTGCATCGTTTGTTGAGTGATTCATTTTATTACATGTATGCGAGAAATGACATCAGGTTCCGGTGGCTATATTTATAAAAGGATTAAAATACTAGGTCTGCCCACATCCTGTGACGAGGCGTGAATTCTGATATTAAATATTACATGTTTTATACCTACGGGATTTTTTATGAAAAACCACAGAAGAAAATAATAGTATAATCCGTACAGAAAGGACACTCACCCCCCCGCACTAAAATTAGTTCCCCGCCCGCCCGAGCCCCCCAAGACCCGCACCCCCAGACCCCCACGCCCCGCACCCCGCAGGCGCCGCGGGACTCTGACAGGGGTGTTTTGGGGTGTTTTTATAGCGTTTCAGTGTTTGACTTGTAATTGATATTCAGTTGTTATTCAAAAAGAAGTAGTTTGTCAAAAAAAAACTTGTGGTAAAAAACATCTATAGGCGAGGGGTAGAACTGATTATTGGCGTGGCGACCGTGGCGAGCTGATCGTGGCGAGCGGGCGTCGTCGGTCACCACGCTATATTAACTGAAATGAAATGATTTTTTTTCTTGTTCCTGGTGTTGTCGTTGAATAAAACAAAGGAATTATTTGTAATGATTTGGTTTAATACAACACTAATTAATTAAGTATAATTTACAATGATTGATTAATGTATTTTGCGCTTCATTTTTAAGCGCCAAAACAGCTTTATAGACTAACTGAAAATATATTTTTTATCAGATTATTTCTAATAAAAAAACTTGCAATAAACCATTATTTTTTAAATTTGCTTTTACAAAATAATAATATTGCTATCGGGTTTCTCAGAATTTAAATTTAAACTAGCCATGATCAATTTAATTAATACTTATTAATTTGATACAAAAATATATTTTCAGTCTGTCCGTCCTTTCTAACATCACACAGCGAAACCGCTAATCGGTGCAAATTAATAATTATTTTCATAATTTAATAATAATAGTAACAATATGTCAATTCCAGTAATGTGGTAGGTAATTTCGTGCACAAAATCGCTGTTAAATTCAAAATATACATATAACTTGTTAGAATAACAAAAATTGTACTTTATTAACATATCAAAATTATACCATTTACGTAAAAATTATAAAGTCTGCAATAAAAAATAGGGTAGATAGAAATAATAATTTTGTATTTTCTGTGATAAAAACAATAAAAAAAATAAATGATGATTTCAAATAAGGAACTTTATAACGGTTTTCAAAGTATTATACAGACATTACAGCACTAGATATACAAGTATACATATACATAGCGTGATATGATTATGTTCACATTTCTACATTACTTTTTAATAATTATCCAGAATTTTTAAATACGACTTTTATACGCTATTGTAAATTTTTGTAAGTTGAAAATTAAATGCACAAAACAAAAACAGCGTATATTCGTTAAAATGCACGAAATATTACTCGAAGGTACAGTGAAAATTTTGACTAATACCATAATTATTATTTTCTCTATTTTTTTCTCTACAACATGAACGATTTTAATATGCAATAGTTAAATACACGTCACTAAAATTAAAATTTTTCGAAGAATTTACAATTCGTTATTAAATATTTACAACTTACGAACTATTCGCTACAAAATAATAATAATAATAAAAACACAATTCCTTGGAATAAAATAGCTACATACATTAAAGTGTTGCCAGTAAAAAATTATGGCACACTATAAAAATATATTATTAATTATGGATTATAAAAACCATAATAATCATCAGATCCTTGAATAAAGTTCGGTACTTAGGTATAACGTTATTGTTGAGAGTAAAATTTCAAATCAATTCCTTCTTGTTAATACTTGGCTTATGTAACTGTTTATATTTTTGTACTGGGTACAGACACTCCATTATAATTACTACACCTGTTTGGAATGTAAGTTAAATATTACGATGCACAAATACAGGGTTATTTTTTAATCAGTGCACATATTTTAGGTAAGCATCATCATCATCATCATCATCATCATCATCTCAGCCGAAAGACGTCCACTGCTGGACAAAGGCCTCCCCCAAGGATCTCCACAATGATCGGTCTAGGTAAGCATAGATTAAAGAAAATAAAAATACCCGTATATTTTTATTTTATCACGTTTCATACAAAAAAATCGAAATATCGCCATTTTATGCATACAATTGGTATCAAATTTTGTATGGGAAGAAATTGAATACGCGCCAATTTTCTTAATACTTCGTATAAACACTCATTGGCAACATTAATTGGACACGTATTCTAGCGTTTTTTGAAATTCGTTCCCTAAACGGGTTTAAAATAGTGTAGGAAATTGAAAAAAAAAAGTATATTTTTTTCGTCTCATGTGATCTAGTAACGATACTGACTGTGTACACAAAATATGTGCACTGATTAAAAAGTAACCCTGTATGTATAGAGGTTTCATCTAAAACTAACTTTGACACAAAATGAATTTGGATAAAAGAATTTGGATCAAGAATTATTTTGATCGATTTGCGCAAGTTTTATTAAATTTACGACGGAATTAATTTAGTGATAGCAGTAGTGGTAAAATAAATACTTGTCAAATGAATATAGACCTCTATATATCAAGAAATTATTGGAGCGCGTGGTTAATAAGTTTTTTTTTTATTTTAAGTAGAAACGTCACTTGTTTTAACTGGAAAATAACATTTTTAAAATGAAACTGAGACGCTATGCGCAATAAACTCCCATTACCAAATTTCAATAAACAGTCCAAAATACAACTACTTATTGTTCAATATTATTTGTATAATACAAATAATTAATGATTATAATATATTTAATATTGATATGGACCTTTTAAGGTTAATCATCGTTGATCAAACGTCGCAATTCGTTCACTAGATTCTCCTAACACTTAATCTAAGTATATCACCTAACAAAAGTTTAAAATACTTACCACTATACAACTTAGACAATACAAAAATAAAACAGTATTTAATTATAAAGTAAAAAAAATAATCATAAAACCTACTAATACTTCGAAACTCCCGTTAAAACCGGGTAAATTGAAAAAAATAAAATAAAAAATATTTGGTTACACCTAATCTTAAAATTCCTTCTGGAGATCGTCCATTTTCATTTTTAATTCATAAAAAATCCAACAGTGAACACATGACACTTGTAAACACGATTCTAAATAACTTTAAATAGATCTACACCCGTAAGTAAAAATTGTATTACATACTGTGATATTTATAACGCTACACTACCCTATATACTCGTAATATAGGTACGCAAATTGTCTGTAAGTAAGAACATAGCGAAATCATCCTCTTCACCAATTTCACCACTTTTTTTCATCATGATTAATATATATTCATCATGATTAATATTATATTCATCATGATTAATATTCAAGAATCACACAATGATTTGTGGATATAACGATTTGAAGACAAAATCATTTATATTCTTTTTCAAATACTTCTTCACGTATCTCTTGATATTCATAATAGCATACAAAACATCTAAGTCACAAATAAAGTCTTCGTCAGTATACTCGTAATTATAATGTATACATACATGTATATTTCGATGTGGTTGTAAGTATACTTCTTTTAGTTATCTGTCTCTTTCTTTTACTTGTCATTTCTCTGTTCGTTGAGCGAGAGGTTCTCGGCTTCGTCTTTGATGTGTGATATGGAGGCGCGGTACCTGTCTTCTGAGCGAGGGTAGTCGTCGTAAGGGCTGGTCTCCCCAGATCTGTTGCTCGATGACTCTTTGTTGGAACTTGTGTAGTCTCCTGAGGGAATAAAGTCAGTTATAACATTGATGAGTCTTTGATATCTTTCCTATACTTCGAAGAGAACCAAAACCAAATTCAATTTGTAACATAGATTACGAAATTCACTATGTATTAATTAACTTCTAGTGTTCAATATTGTCACTTATCATCAGATGGATGGAATATCCTTTTTTCTTTAATTTTCCTTTCTTTTCTTTTGTTTTTTTCTTATATTATGACATTTGAGAGTCATTAGAATGATGGGGGAAACCTTTGTCCAACAGTGGACATCTTTAGGCTGAATGGTGTTGATGAGAACGTTGCAAAATGACTGATTTTTTGAAAGTTTATTTCGTTAAAGCTTAATCCTAAATGCCTAAATGCAAAATTATTATTGTAGCTTGTAATCGTCCACAGTTGAACAAAAGCCTCCTCCAAAGAACCTCACAACGATCAGACCTGGGTCCTGATCCAACATCTTCCTAAGATCCTCATCAGATTTACGATCAACTTTATATCGACCCATGGTCCAAGAAAACAAGGTCTTGCAATTAGACCACGTGACTGACACGAGCCTATGTCATTGTGCGCTGTTCATCCTTGTCTATTACACGCATTCGACAAGGATGAATAGGCAAAATGACGTAGAAATGACGTAGGCTCGTGTCAGTCATGTGGTCTAATTGCAAGACCATGTTTTTTGGACCATGTATCGACCCTTACCTTTGTTAGAATAGTCAGAGGCCTGCATCTCATTCTTCAGAGCGTAGATGTTGGGTTTGATATCCTGGACTTCTCCAGCGCTCAGGTCTTCAGCCTTCACGTCGTGGGAGGAACTGCTGCCGTAGCCGTTCAGCATCGGAGGGCGACTGGTGAGGGAGATACAATCGTTATATCGGATGTTTTTAAGCTATGTAGTGTAGCATTCGCTACTAGTTTGAACTCTTTAGTTACCTTTTTTCTTTTTTCGTTCTTTCCTGAATTTGAATTTTTGATTTATTTCCGGGTTTTTTTTGTTTGTTTTGGATTTTGGCAGATTGATATTTGCTTTAGAAGCGAAGAGACGATTTTTTCTTCAAAAAATATTGGAAGTGAACTTTGAAAGTTTTTTTCCTGTGGTTTTCCCAGGTTAAGAGTGGTTTTTCAGGATTGTACTGTCGAAGGGTTTTATCTCCTCTCAGTGTTCTGAAGATAACTGATTCGTCAGCTGTAGACGACGTTCCTCCACCAGGCTCGTTGAAGGAGTTGGAGAAGTATATTAAGAAGGGAGTATTTATCACGCTAGCAATACGGACTTAGCTAAAACTGAGTGCGGACTTATTCAAAACCCAACCCTTTATCACGGAGAACTGTAAGTTGTTTTGGGCTTGTCCTTTTTTTGAAGACAAAAGATCTGACTACATCTGAGCAAGGCACAGTCCCAAGCTCCTGCGAGACTTTTTCCTAACCTTACAACGCTACGTGGATAGCATAACGCGAGAAACTCTAGTTGCTGCATTGTTCTCTCTAAGCAGTCGGAATCTGTGCGAGTGGAATATCCATAATTACTTATTGTTTTATTAAAATTCGTGTTGATATATCTTAAGTGATTTGCGTGTTACATAACTTTATTCTTTTGTAAACTTAACCCCTCTTCAGTAAACTGCCTATTTGTTTATTTTTTTCAAAATTCTAAAAGCGCCGTCAGTCGCGCCACAAAGCTTTCGTCATATTCCTTTGGCATTCGAATCTCTTGGTTTTATTGTGTAGTTAACTGAGCTCAACTAACCACGTGAAAACCTACCTTTTACCCATTTAAATTTCAAACAAATTATACCATTATATGTTCTGAAGTGGGACACATTTTATACTCAAACTCTTTTTCTTAATTTGTTTAAGTTTTTAATTTGAGATTGAATGTGAAAAACCAAATATAACCGTAAGTACTGTGTATACCTTTATTTCATTTCTTGTTAGGCAATACTTCCAAATGCAACGTTAAGTAGTGGCCCACACGGCCACTACAAATAGTGTTATTTTTAATTATTTCTCATATAAAACACTATAGTAGGTACTAGGTACCGATACCTGACAATTTCGTCTTCATTTTGGAAAGGTCATAAACAGGATTTACCAAAAAGAAAACTGGTATCCGAGTTTTAAAAATAATTATAATACGAGTATGTGGGGACACCTCACACACGGCCATCTGACCCCAACCAAACTAGGCAGAGCCTGTACTTTGGGTTTCAGACAGCTGATAGACACAAGGCAAATATAAATGTGCTTACCACACGAATATTTGCCCTGGGCGGGATTCGAACCCGCGACCCTGTGCTATTTAGTAGAAGTCTCTTACCTAACTATTACTGTTAGGTACGTACTGAAAGAGCAATGAAAAAAAGGAGAGTTCTTTAATGTTTTTAAACATACTTTATGTTCAGTCAAGATGGATCCGACACGTTATATAAAAGACGAAGAGTGGAATTGTTGTTGATTTTTTTAAAAGAAGCTTCCTATATAAAGACACGAATCCTTAATTTACAGGGAGAACTTAAAAAACCCTGGTCTGCAAAACTAACACCTGCTTGCACTAGTTAACTTTGTCTTATGCTTTTCGTACTTAAGAAAGACTTAAGCTAGCTAAAGCTTAAAAAAAATGGTTTTCACTAACAGTCTAATTGGGCTCATAAAGGTAGGCAGAAACTAAGCAGTTTAAAAAAACTCTAAAGGTTACTAGCAAACAAAATTTTCACCAAATCTCACCTAAATACTTTAGGTATCAACTTAAGTTTAGTGCAAACGGGTGTAAGTACCACACTTTCACACAGGCTATATAGAATAAAAAAATTCTTCAGAAAAGTATGCGTAATGCGAAACACACTTAAACAACAATGAATAACTAACTGCGTTCACTACGTAAATACAACTCAAAAAAAATTTGACGGCAAGATATAATTAATAGTCTGAACTCTGAAATCAAGATACCATAAGTCTGAAATCACCACGAAATCACAAACCTGTAGTCATCATGCGAAGATGGGTAGTCATCAGCCCCCTGCATGATGTGATCCTCGCTAGACATATACGATAGGTTGCAGTCTTCCATCATGCCCTGGAATCAAAGTGGAATGGTTATCTATAATCAGGCTGTAATCAAATAGAACTGGCTGCCATTAGGTTCTGTTCTATTAACAGTCCATAATATATAGGTGTAACTTTATAGTGGTCTGTTTCATATAAATCCGGACAAAAGCTCATTGACCTCTTTCTTTTCTTGAAAGTTATTAAAAATAATATAACGCCAAATTGTCTGGCAAGGTCACACGCTCAACCCGCCTTCTACTACGTTAATGGATATTTTGTGTTAGCCTAAAATATTCTTGGTTTAAAATTTTGTACAAGTAAAAATGTAAATACAAATCTAGAATTTAAAAACTAAGCAAGCAGATAGTACCTGAAGATTACGTTTCAAGGCCTCACTGTAACCATGAGGGCTGGTCATCATTGGAGGACTTTGGGCTCCCATGAACCTGCAGATATTCAGAAATATTAAAATAACCATATCTCAAGCAAATATCATCCAAAATAAATCACAATAAACAATTCACAAAACAAAAGTATTGATCTACAATTTGACTGATTTAAATATTTCTGTAAAATTTAAATATATTCAAAACCCCGGCCATATCAGACCTTTTCTAATATCTTGAATACTTAAGCCTTAGTCTAAGGGTGTGTATAGTTTCGTTACAGTGTGATTTTGTATAGTGTTGAATTTTGAAATAGAACGCCAATTTGTTTGTGAAGTTAATGGTGTCAATAGTGTAATGTATGTGTTTAGTGAAAGAGAAAGATAAATAAGAATAAATTTATAAATATAAAAATGCAAGCCTTAGTAATAAGTTAGAAAAAAATAAAGAAACACTTAAATTAAACCATGCGACAAAGATCCAACATGCAAAGCTGAAGCACTTACCTGTTGAGTATGATTAAGGAATATGAAACATGCAGATTACAAAAAGATGGGAGAAAAAAGATTGAAAAAGATCTCTTCAGTCTTACTTGGGAGTCCAACGACGATCCTTCTTTACAAAATTTGTTTAATGCAAACATGCATATCGTAATTTTATAAACATAGTATCGGTACGGACGCGTCTCATTGGATACAAATTAAAATTTACAATAGTAAAGTACAATGCAACATAATTATTATGATTTAAGCTAAGTTTTTGAACAAGTTTTAATGTAGTATGGTGTTAAACTATTGCAAAACAATCGGTTATAGCATTTTACTCTAGAAGTCTAATGCAAATATTGATGTATGCTTAGTTCAAAATGTTTTCGATTCCAAAATTATCTTTTATATTTTATTTTATCCGATTTTTACCGCCCAACAATGCATTGAAAACTAGGCACACATCATATTTTTTCACTATCGTATTAAAATTTAATTATTTTGCTCTAAAACATTCTATCATGACATTTTGAAATTATTCTAATGCTTACACAGTGATACACTTTACATTATAGTCAGAACATCAACTAATTTTGGCGACCAGAAATTGTTGAAATTTTTGGTTCTTATATTCACATACAAAATGCTATTACTGGACGCGATCGCCCAACGATTCATAGAAATGTTTTGGTTTGATCAGAATCTGTGTGATAAAAACATAATTTGAGCATTTTTGTGGAAATCATCATTGAGACAATTAAAAAACAAGTATTTTAAGATCTCGGTAAACAGCAGTGTGAACGCGCCATGATTCAAATTTGTCTTAAATTTAGATATTATTAGCATTATTAGTTCGTCTTCTTTTCATTCTTTTGTATTTAACCGAGTATCTGTTTGACATATTATGATGATTTGCATTCTAACAGAATCTTTTTTCCAATCGCCGATTTTAATCAAAAACTAAAAATAAGACTCATGAATCTTGGTGTTTGGGGTGTTTCGCCTATTCTAGATTCGTTGGACGGTCGCTTGCAGATGCGCTGCGCCCTTACTGTGGAGGTGCTGCGTTGGGCCCGGGCGGAGCGGGCTCATACTTCCTCGGCCGTCCTCGACTCAGATGGCGTCTCTTCACGAATTCAGCATCATCCACCATCCAGAAAGAGCCGAAGTCGTCTTCGTACCGCACGAAACACTTATGCAGCGACAGGTTCGTCCGGATCGCGTTCTATAATGTATCTCCGTAAATTAACAGTGTTATGAGTTGGATTGTGCTACCATCGCTATTTGGACCCTTTTTTCAAATTGTTTAGACCCATGTCATGTTTTGAATGAAAGTTAAAGTTTGAATAAAAAAGTTTTTATTTGAAATCTTAAAAATACAAATTTGTGATAGCTCAAAAAAGTAATTAACTCAAATGATGCCGAAAATGTTATAAGCAGACTCATCACATAATAAAACATGACAACAGCCAAAAACTCTGATCATCCAAAACCACGATGAGAACACAGACAGATCGTCGTGGATGGAACCAAATCATGCAGGACGGCCCAAGAAGAGACCCCGAAGGATGGAGAAGAAGGAGCAAGGTTAATAGGCAAGCGAGAAAACGTTATCCACCCGCGCTGAAACCCACAAACACACACAAATAACAAGTCCTAAATACAAATTTTACATGACTCGCACAATTTTCGATAACGTCACAACTGGAAAAATTTAAAAGCTATTTGATCAATACTATTACCAACATTACGAAACAAATGATATTCAATAACATTTCGAAGAATTAAAATTATTTAGATGACTTTTATTGTTTTCGTAAATAGCTTTAGGTACTCTGAAGACGACCAAAGTTAATTTATTAGAAAGATCAGTGAAAAACCAGACGCGAAATATGGTTTTGACAAATTCGATCGAAAATTCTGTTACCCAGTTGTAACGTCACTTACAAAATCCAAAGTACAAAATTCTCTACACAAACAATTAATTACAAAACTTGAAAGATCTGAAACGAGACAAAATATTTATTTACACAATAAGAGTTAGATACATTGCTAGTTTAGATAGAAAATATTTAGGAGAAGATTAAAATGTATTGATTCCAAAATGTGTATCTGTAGAGTACCTATAGTTTTGGTAAGGTGTAGGCTGTGTAAATTGAGATTAAATCGTTTAACATTATTTATAGGTAATGTGCTTCAAGATTGTTAATCAGAATTTTGGACAATCAACTGTTTTATGAAACAGTAATGGTTAATTCATAAATAGTTAATGTTAGGGTTATGGTTTGATTAAAGTTGTAATCAACTATTTAATATTGATGTAAAATAATATTCTCATATGTGACTATAGTTTCACTATTACATCATATTGGTACTTTGTTGTTTTTATTTAGTTTCTGTGTGTGATATAAGTATGTCACATAGTTTGTTACTATTTATGCAATATTTATATTTTGCATTTCTTATTTGGAATGAGTTCGTTGTTATATTATGTTTAGTTGTATCTATATTTTAGTTTTTGTGTGAATTCTTATTTAACGTTTTCGTAAAAATGCTTCAACATTATGTAGTTTGTTTTAGTATATTGTGTTTGTGGATATGTAATTATATTTGTAATTTTTTCAGTAGGTATAGTATGATGTGGGAAAATGTGTAGATGTTATTATGTACTTATAAATAACATTGTTTGTAGGTACCTCATCTATGCCTCGGTGTCGTGATTGTGAATAAATATATTCACGAATTAATAAATCTTAGAAGGTAAGCATTGTCTCATTAAGTTAATTTTTTGTTACTAAATTCAATATTGTTGTGTTACTAGATATTTTATAGTATACTTCAATATAAAATACCATGTATATTATGTTCCCTTTTTTGGTAATGACAGACAGAGTCACTTAATGTGTATAAACGTGCAGACTAATCGTGTAAGTTCGTAAAATTGTCAGCTTCTGTGTTATAAATGTTTTCTATGTGGGTAAGTAATCAATGATTTGAATAGATATCTTCTGTGAATCTGTATTGTATTATATGTATATTATGTGCTTTTTGTAAAATGTGCTTATGCATTATGTGATTTTTTGTATGCTGGTGTGAAAACTATTTGAAGTTTGTGTCTTTGAATATTTTATGTTCTTTATAAAAGTGTACAGTTATTGTCATTTGTGAAACGTGTATTCGTGTGTGTTTGCTATGCTACCTTGGCAATAAGGCCACCTTTTGACTTATTTGATTTGTACTGTTTGTGTGTATTATGCGTGTTTTATGGTGTCCATAAAGAATATTGTATTGGAATTGTATATTTGGTGTCTTTGTGAATTTTGTATAGTAATGCTTATTTTATTTATGAATTTGTTTTGTAGTTGTATAGTTGTTTCCTGTCAATATTAACCGTGTCGTATATCGTGTTTTTTATTTCCTGTGTCTGTTTTACAATGTTATTAGACTAAGTCTGTGCTAGCGCGTACCCGTTGTAGATTATTTTAAATAGGTAAGTTGATCTTTGCGATGTGCGAGTATTTTCTGTACTTGTGTTAAACTATGTGAATTTTATGTTTTATATCCTCCATGAAAGCGTTTTGTATTATGTGAACGTGTATTTGCATATTTTGCATCTTCTGTGTGCATTTGTGCGTTTTGTGTGTTTTGTATATGTAGTAAAACTGTGTGTTATTTTATGTAAGTTGTGTTTATTTGTGCGTTTTTGTATATATTGTGAAACTGTGTGTTATATTGTATATTTTGTATCTGAATTGTACATTTAGTGTCAATATGTAAGTGTTTAGTGTATGTGATTGTAAGGGTTTCGTGTTAGTATGTTCATGTTTTGTGTGATTGTTACAATGTTATTTGTGTTTTGTGTAAGTTGTATTTATTTGTGCGTTTTGTATATGTTGTGAAACTGTGTGTTATATTATATATTTTGAGTTTGTATTGTACATTTAGTGGCAGTGTGTAAGTGTTTAGTGTATGTAATTCGTGTTGGTATATTCATGTTCTGTGTGAATGTTACAATATTATTTGTGTTTTGTGTAATTTGTGTTTATTTGTGCATTTGTATATGTAGTAAAACTATGTGTTATATTGTATATTTTGTGTCTGTATTGTACATTTAGTATCAGTGTGTAAGTGTGTAGTGTATGAATGTGCTGTGTGAATGGTACAATATTATTAGACTAGGTCTGTGGCCGGCGCGTACCCGGCGTGTACGGGCGGTGGCGGCGCGTGCGCAGCTCTCTGCGGCCGCCGCTTGTAGAACTCCACCTCATCCACCGTCCAGACGGCGCCCTTCACGTTCTCCACTCGCATGAAGCACTTATGCAGCGACAAGTTGTGACGTACCGCATTCTGTTTGTACTTATCTAGTATTTATATGTTCTCGGTTTTTGTGCAGGACGATAATATATAAATTTGGTGACGGTTTTTGTATTTGTGTACTTTATTTTTATGAATAATGTATATTTTATTGTATTTTTAAATATACTTCGAAAAGCATAAAATGCTGTGAAATTTATGTTTTCGTGCTTTAGATCATTTATATTTTATCGTCCTTTAAAAAAAGTTCCATACATGTAACATACACAAAATATTTGACGTATCAGACAGAATGAATTATATCTGATATTTCTTTGTAAACAATACATAAATAGTTTTATAAATACACCTGTAAGAAAACACAATAAACAGACACTAATACTCTACTTGGAATATGATTATATAAAGTTTTAAAACAGTTTCGAAACTGCTAAAATATATTTTTTAAACAAACATACACTGATAGCATTTTCCTAAAATATAAAAATAATATACAGAGTCCTAAGAAATTAGCATAAAACATTTCAAAGAGATAGTTTTCCCGTCGAAAATTAAGCCCTGCATTCCAAAATTTTTGATGAATCCAAAATAAATGGAAACTCTTTGGGTGAGCGTTATGTTCACAGTTTGAGGAAATCAAAAAATTGTGGAACAGAAGATGTTATTTTTCCCCTCCAGACGTTCTCAATAAAATATCATCCTCTAATTTGTAAGGACCCTGTATAATTCACGTTACCTTATAGGAGCTCTTCAACAGTGAATTGAACAGACCAAAAAATAATGAAAATGAATTCGTAAAGTAATGGCACTAAGATTTTAATTCTTTTGAAAGGTGTCAAATTTTATTTTTTACTATGTGTACAATTCATTTATTTTATATTTTACTAAAATTTGCACAAGAATTGCATTGATCGTGTTCAGGAATTTAATTCATTGATTACTACCCGTGATAGAGTATTAAAATATAGTCTAAAACATACCTTCCATGTAGCAGCATTGCGTCGGAAGTAGCAGAATGTAGTCTGGAACCAGTTGTAGATCTCGTTCAGAGTCAGCTGCTTATCAGGAGATTCTATTATAGCCTGTAATTACAAAAAAATATCTATTGTCACTACTCAATATGTTACTAATCAGTCTTATAGAGAATAAAAAGAAATGACCCTAAAATACTTCCTTGAGGAACACCAAATTGATATTGAATAAAAATATACGAAATGAATAATAAAGCATTTTTTCTAATATTTTTAGCATTACCATGAGGTGTAAAGAAAAAAGTAAAAAAATATTTTTTATAATTATATTGTAATTTTACCGACATAATAAGTAATAACAATTAGTCAAAAGCCTTTGGAAAATCAACAAACGGAACAAACCTGTCGTATCAGCGATGCGTAAGTAAATGGAGGTCTCACATCCGCTGTCTTATAGAATTCTCGGTTACGCTGGATTTCTGAAACAGTTTCATTGTTATTATGATGATTTATAGATATAATTCATCAATAATAATCCAAAAAATATGTACCATATTCAATTGTTTCAAGGTTACCTTGTTGCACATCTAATCCAGCTCTTTCGAGCATATAGGGTAGACCTTTGACAAAAATAACTTACATTACGTAAAGTTCTTAACATTTCGAGAGATACATAAAGATGGATTTCGAATTTATACATATTGTAAAATAGTAGTCACTTCACTACTATATTTGGTTTTTCTGTTTGGCAAATAAATGCTAGCTGTGTCTGTCTGTCTGAATGTTTGTAAGGGCGTTTCGCAAAATCTATTACAATAATATATTACATGCTGTTTTCAAAGTTATGCTCCTGAATATATAATTTACTAGCTTTTCGCATCGCGGCTCCGCCCGCGTTAACAGTTTTCCCGTGGAAATGACGAATTTTCCCGCGGCAAAAGGTAACCTATGTCATCATAAAAATAGAATAGAATATACACTACAAATACTCATTCCCCAAGGTCTATTATATCTTTAGGAACCAAGTTTCATTAAAATTGGTTTTTAGTTTCGAAGCTTATTCAATACAAACAATCAAATCTTTTATATTTACTATTTTAGTATAGACAACAACAACAATCACAGTATCGTTACCTCCAGCAATGGCGACACCAGATTTGTCAGAGACGCGACGCCGCACAGGGCCGGGCGAAGCCCCCTCGCTCGGGGCTCCTGAAAATTGTAGAACTCATCAACTACCACTTTACTTTACCACTAGCTTTCCGCCGCGGCTCCGCTTTAGCAGTTTTTCCCGTGGGAATGAGGCATTTTCCCGCAGGTAGCCTATGTTACTTAAGGTGAATGTAGCTTTCTAATGGTGAAAGAATTTTTGAAATCGGTTCAGTTTATGAGTTTATTCGTTAGTAACATACACACACACACACACACACACAAAAATACAAATCTTTCCTCTTTATTATAATAGTAGAAGTATGATGAAACCTCTCTCTGTTTAAAAGTTGGTATGGCATAATTTTTACAAATTAAAATTCGGTTTGAAAATTTTTATAATTCGCTGGATAAAATGTGTATTTGATATAAGGCCATAGTAGCCTTACGATACCTATCGATAGTCTCCGCAAGTCTAGTGAATCCTAATACGTCGATTTTCGCGACGCAACCTAAGAAATAAGTCGGTCAAAAAGCGGTTGTCTGTAAAGTCGGTTTACTGACAATAGTTGAACGTGACAACGATTGTGCCTCTTTGTCGCTCGTTCCGCGCTCTCGCTTGCACTTCAAGCTTTAATGGAACGCCTCAGCCGCGCGGTATCGCCGCATTGAATCATGTTTTTTCGTGCGTGCAGCCGGCTCCATCGAATTGTAAGACGTAGTCACGTCAAAAAGCTTACCATGCCCAGGATGTTTAGCAGCATGATGCGTAGTATCTCTCGCAGCATGAAGGTGACGCATCATAGCTGCCAGGCGATCCCTCTCCCGGCGGAGTTGTAGCTCCAGTTGAGCTACCACCTGCATCTGGACGCGAGCCTGCGCCGCTGATCTGTCGTCGAGGGTGTGAGCTGCTTCTAGATGCCTGGAGAATACAAGGCATTTAGGTGTTAAAAATGTCGCGATGGTGGCATGTCAAGGTACCTTGCTTTCCATTTGGACACATTAAAAAGTCAATTTCATGCAATACCAATGACTTTTCCATTTCCATACTCTTTTGGTGAGGAAACCTGCACCTACGAAGAAATTAAAAGGTTGTTTGTGAAATTGATTAATTGGGCCAGTGTGGTTGTGGTTGCTGTTTAAATCAGGGTAGGCTTAAGCCCCTCTGTGCACAAGCCTGACTTTAAGTTAGGAGGTGATTAATTGTGACGATAAAAGGCAAAGAATAGTTATAAAGTTCTGTCATATACTTAAGACAATTCCGCTGGATGCGGGCAGCGCAGGACCGATCGTTGTGGAGATCTTTTGGGGAGGCCTTTGTCCAAAAGTGTACGTCTTTTGAATGATGATGATGGCATAAAGATATTGTCAAAAAATATAATATTACTTCAGAAAAGCCTGGTAATCCTCCGCTAGCGCGTCGCACCCGGGCCACTTGCAGACTCCTCGGCCAAAGAGAGGATGCTCCTCCATCTCACTGCCCCACAGCATCAGACCTGCAAGATCATTAAACAGTTATGTGATTGCCGCCTATTTGCGTCAAGTCGTCAAGCGGCTTCGTACGTTAATGTCCTTATCGATACAGAGTCAGGTATTGACTTCAATAGATTTGGCGAATGTTGCATTTCTAGTAGAAACTTCAGAACAAGTTTTTAAACTCTGTCATCTTTAACTTTTTTTGTGGATCTCTTTATATTTGGTGTGTATCCTACTCATAGATGGAGGTCTAAGTTCAGCATGAAGATGATGATAACGGAGACGATCACGATGAAATAATTCCTATTGATGAAACAATTGAAAAGGATAGTCATTCATACCTGGAGGTGCATTAGGAGGCACAGAGAGCGGTCCGTGCATCAAGTACTGACGCTGCACCGCTTGTAGCTGTTGCACCAACTGTTGTTGTTGAGCCCCCAGTTGCTGCTGCAAGGAGCCTGCGGGAGACAGAAGTTGTATCAGCTAAAGTTGAAGAAGTGTTTGAAAGTTAACAGAACGTAGATATACCAAGGTGTTTTTTATCTTCCTCGTTTCGTGTATCCATAAAGTTTCTTCTATCCATCTATTCTCTCAAAAAGCTGTAAAGATGCATTTATATTAATTCAAGTCCATTTCAGTGCAGGTAGACTCCCCTTTACAGCATCAAAATTAATATATTGCTTACACAATAACGACTGAAATTCTAATCTTTGGGTACTGACTTTCGTTCTAACTTCATTAAGTCGTTTAATAAAGATAATAAAATTTGAAAAATATATTTTACTTGATGACTCAGAAGGAAACTTTGCAGTAAAATGAATATTTTCTTACCAGGCGAAGTATCGGGTGGGGGCAGATGCGATTGTGACAGAAGATTCAAATTTATCTGATCCTGAAGACGAGACTGCTCCAACTGTCTCTTCGCAGCTTCTGATGACATGTGCTAAAGAATAAAACATTACCATTTATTCATCAGTGAAGTCAATTGTATTTTATCAAAAACAGTTGAAATAGATACAGTACATTCATTGCTATGATACTTACACAATAGTAAGAGTCATATCTTAACAGATACACAGACAAACTTTTTAAATCGTTAAATATCCTTCGATAACAATTTCAAAATAACGCCCAAGACATTGTCATTATCATCTTGTCCTGTAGTAAAAGGACTTTCAATCCCAGCTTTAGGTACTTTGTTACAGAAGCTAGGATAAGTGCAAATTTTCAGAGTCCTTTACAAAATCACCAATTTTGTCTAAGTGACCGGTGTTGCCTCATGCAACATCCTACCTGCTTCTGCATGTGATGCTGGTGAAACAGCCGCTGCTTCATCAGCGCCTGGAGCTGGGAATGCTGATCCAGCAGCTGCATCGCTAGCAAGTCTGGAGCCACCAGCGGCAGTGGGGACCTGGCTCCAGTGGGAACGGCTCCAGCGCTCCCGGTGGGGGACACTGGCGCCGGGCTGGAGTGGGTCGATCCTGGGCCAGTTGGAGACGCAGGGGCTGATGCCTGGGTGGCAAATGGAAATAGCTATGATACTAATGCTACGACGTTGTAGATGAACAGACAATATGGTGAGGGTCACGGGAAGCCGCTGGTTTCTGGCAGCGTACGAATAGTCGTTACAAGATATTATCTAGACCAAAAGGTGGAAAAATCCAGTAATAATGGTTTTTTGCCTTTGTCCAACAGTGGAAGTCTTTCGGCTGAAATGATGTTAATGATGAGATGTATGTTTTTTTACTGTAGGTGACTGAGCTTTTCTGTTAGAAATATTGTAGGTAATCATAACGCTGAATGAACCTGGAAAATGAAGACAATTACATCTAGACAGAAGATGAGTGATAGAAGATGTAAAACGTACCCGTGCGAGCGAGAGGGGCTCATTGTCGCGCGGGGGCGAGGCGCGGCGCGGGGGGAGCTGCGCCGGCGTCGCCGCGCCGCCTCGCCGCCCCACCTGCCGGACTCCTCTCTGTCAATTAAAATAAGCGTCTTGAAACCTCTTTAAAATATTTATATAATCTAAAAGCCATCCGAGGATTCTTCGCACCCTTTGTCCCGTCGTAACCACAGCTGTCACCAGCTCAAACCGCAAGTGATCCATTTTTGTTTTTGTTGCGTCGCGCTCAAGGATCACTGGCGGTTCGATCGATCGATTTTGTCCTTACAGGATTAACTTGCTGGATTGGGAATAACAAAGCTGTCAGGGACTAGAGACTTCGCTTGGGAAAACGATCTAGTGAGGGTTGCCGGAAGCCGCTGAATGCAGTGCAAGACCAGGTACTTAGTTGTAGATTTTTTTGAGGAAAGCTTTGTCTAATGCTAGAAGGCTTTTGAAATGATGAGCCATATGTATTGGCGACTCTCTCTCTCTCTCTCTCTCTCTCTCCAGGGCAATTATTATTCCCATCTGATGGTGGGGTCTGCCTTCCTCGTCTCTCGCTTCCACAGTTGTTAGCAACTACCGAAGAAAATAGGTTTTGTTAGACCACTGAGTGACCATCCATCCGACCCATCAAGTCCAAGGCTGCTTATATGTCTAGATGAACTAATAGTACCAATAAGCTAAGAGTGCTTTTTCTTGGTTTCCAATATGATTAAGAGCTCACCGATCAAGACAGCGGTCCAGCTCG